>JAPKLY010000008.1:116579-187106 GCA_026898435.1 Prunella vulgaris | reverse complement strand
AGGGTAATGCCCTCGTTTCGGTCCGGTTCAGCATTTAGCGACGGTTTACGCTCGCTACTTAGCGAGGGATCGAACCCTCGCGACTTTTGCGAGGGTTTTTTGCTCGTTAATTCATTTTGCCCTCGGTAAATTAATAAAATTTTCCCCCTCGTTAAAGCCCTCTTTAATTAATAAAATTAAAGAGGGATCCCAGCCCCCTCACTAAGTGCCCTCGTTAATTCATCATTTTTTTGTAGTGATCTCATTTATCACTCGATATAATTTCATGGTGTACAACTACAATCATAAATTGATCAAATATTTTTTTTTTGGCTAGAGTAGATGGAAAATTAAAGAGACTTGTTAACCTTAAATTGATGGAAAATTAACTGCAAGTCTACATCATAAATTGATCAAATAACTATATACTTGTTTTCCTTAAAGTGGATGTAAAATTAAAGAAACATAAAAAACTTGTTAACTCCTTACCTTCTTTTCTTTTTCTTTTACTGATATAATATATACACACATATATTTGGAGTAGTATTATAATACACATCACATGTGATATAATAATAAAATAAATTATGAAACGAAATATACAATAAGGAATTTAATTACTAGATCCTTTAATTAGCCTTTGATGATCATATATATATATATATGAGTAAGTCTCATGTGCAGCAGTTACACGGTGCAACTCAAGAGTATTTTTTAAAAGTTATACAATTTACTACTGAAAAATTGCACAAGTTATTACTGAAAAGATACACTTTTCAGTAATAACATGTGTAATTTTTAAAAAATTAACTTAAGTTGCACCGTGTGTATATATATATATATATATATATATTACACATTACTTGCATAGTTATTAATTAATTATCCCTTCATATGTAATTTTATAATTAACCAATAAAACTTATCCTAACGTACGTACTCATTCATTTTCTTTTAATAATTGATGTGCATGAGTGACAACTTATGGTTACGTAGATATATATAATTGTATAATCCAAAGTGTATCAAGAAATTTTGTCGATCTAATGATATATACTTTTAAGCACTTCTTCATAAATCTTATTGTTAAAAAAGAGAATATGTCGAAATTGCTTGATGAACACTAAATTAATTTTATCTTCATGCTATTGTCTTGCAGATCATATTACAAAATTAAATCATATTAGGCAACATATTTAAAGTATATATACAGTGATGAGTCAGTTTGATCATGCAATTTGTTTGTATTTTATGTATATTTTTATTAATTTGTTTCGATAAAAGTTGTAAACTGAAATTAATTTACAAGACAATACTATAGTGGTAGTTGAAAATTTTACTGAAATATTATTAGGATATGTGATTGTTTTTTTGGTACTCGATATCTCATTTAAGGACCGACTAATTCGGGAGAACTATAATCAATTGTTTACCAGCGAGAGACATTTCAAATCAGAGCAAAGTTCTGTATGAATTGATTTATCTCAAAAATTGATCGCACTTTGTGAATTTTGAACATGAGACTTAACTTAGAGAGATTTGTAATTATTTGTCTGTATTATCTGATTTGTGTTGTCAATATGGGGGCAAAAGATTTTTTATTTTATTTTTTCTTGCTAAAGTTTTATGTATTAATTTGTGCTATTTAATGTTAGTTAATTTAACTTTTTCATGAATATATAAGTAACAATAATTGTGGACCCTTGAGGAATTAAAAATCTTCCACTAACAATCATGTATCAGATCTTTTGTATTCTTATAAAATGGGATCTTGCATGAAGATTTTATTGCTTTTGATATACATACACGTACGCTTGTATATATAAATATTCACACATACATAAATATATTCAACTTAATCTAATTTGTCTGAATAATTAGTGCTAGTCAAAAATCTTAATCCAGCACTATTAATTTATTAAATAATTTAATCTTATATACATTAAATGTATCGTACAACTCATTTATATTTTTTTAAAAAGTCTTTATGTTATTACCGAATAGTCATATTTGTTTATACAAAAAAGTCTGTTAAAAATACACTTCAAAAAATATTGAAAATTTTCATGTATTAAATATTTGATCAAAATTCAAAAAATTTCAATGGAAATATTAAAATCAAAGTTAATAGTATCTGTTAATAAAAATCAACAATAATTAATTACAAACAAAAGTCAAGTTTGGCTCCTAATTATTTGAATTAGATTTTTGTTTTGTATTTCAAAAAAGCCATCATGCACCACCAAATTAATAATATCAACCATTAACACAAAATTTGTATTAAAACTAATAAAACATAAAATTATAAAAGACAAATACATTTTTTTTTTGATAAATTGATCCCTTTTCTGTTTAAATTTGTTGAAATTAAAGATATTTTATTTTTTATATCTTAGTTTAATAATCAATGGTAATTAGGAACACGAAATATGATCACCGTACACCCGGTGTCGCAATAATTTTATTTATTATCAAATTCAATTCCTTTTACAAAATTATAGTAATAAGTTTGAAACACTTATTTATAATATTAAACTACTTAGAGAATAAAAAATATATAAATCCTTACCAAATCATATCATAACGAAACATAATAAATATTTTAATTAAAAATAAATATCAATGTCAATATTTGATATTGATTTTCTCCATATCTCCATCACAAATATTAATATTTTATTTATATTTTGAATATTGATTCTAAAATAGAGATCTTTGATTAATATAAAAAAAAAAGTTCATGACATGAAATTATTTTAAAGTATCAAATATTTGGTCAAGTGTATCAAAATATTCATTAGGTGTATCAAAATTTGAAGTCAATATAGATTTTAACTGACCTCAACAATTTGATACACCTAATGAGATTTTTGATACACCTGGTTAAATATTTAATACTTTAAAACTGATTTATGTTAAACTTATCATGAACGATTTCCATACAATACTTTGCCAAAAAAAGAAAATAATCCAAATACCTCATAACAATAAAAGTAGTACAGGTACAAAATTCTCTGGAAACTTATATTTATTTAATTTATAATTGGTAATCATGTGGGTTAATAATGGCAATAGTTCCCAATCAAAATAACACAATATATATATATATATATTATTTGATCCGTTCAATTTTACTATTCATATTTTATATTTTAGTCTGTCTAATAAAATTAATCACATTTTTAAAAAAATATAATATTTGATTTTATCAACGGTGGCAACTAACAATCCAATCTATTATTACACACAATATGCTAACTTTCTTAAATTTTGTGTATTAAGTGTCTATTTTGAATCTCTAAAAATAATTTTTAAATGTACTTTTTTTCAAAGTTATCTCTCACAACTTTAAAAAAAAAAAAAAAACTTTTAAAAGCTGTTTTGTAGTACTTGCAGACAGACACTAAATTGAACTAATAAAATTGGACAAAATGGGTAATATTTTTCATAAAAGGTCCATTATAACATGCTTGAAGTGTTAAAATATTCAGACACAAGCATGGGGAGGATTTGATAATAATTGTGGCAACAAGGATGCTAAATGAAGGCAATGCTTAATGTCCAAGTCAAGTTAGGCAATGGAAGTAACAAAAGAAAACATAACATAGTAATTATGTTTGGTCAATGGAACTGTAAGAAAAGAAAACGTAGTAGTTACCATCATTTTTCTTTCCGCACATTTGCATATTGATTTAAAAAAATAATTTTATTTATAAATTAGTAAATAATATTTGAATAGAAGTATAATTTTTTTTGTACAGAAATAATTTATAATTAGTGTTAATTTTATATTTTTTTCTTTTTTTCTCGAATCCAATTATAATAATTCATTATGAATTATTATGATTGGATTATTTATGCTTTTAAATTGGGAAATTTAAACGAATATGTCCAAATTAATTTTGGTACTTATGTTCGGAATTTGTCCTATTCTTTAGTTTTGATCCCATTTATTAAAACAGTAATTTTCTTGAGATCAATTATTGAAAGTATTATAGAACTGAAAATATTTAAAAGAATGACTATTTTGAAATAAACGCATTCTATACCCCCTCCGTTTCATAACAATTTGCAGACTTTTTCTTTTGGAACGTCTCAAAAGAACTGCAGATCCAAAAAATTGAAATTATTTTATATACCTCAATCTCACAATATTTACATATTTACACAAAATATAATCTTTTTTTTTTTTACTTTTTGAGCCTATATTACACTAAATTCAACTATCTCCTCTACTTTTTACATAAAATCTTACCAATTATCCCTCAAAACACTACTTTTTTTAACTTTGTTTCATTTTTCCTTAATATGCGTGTTTCTCCCACCTTGCATGTTTCTATAAGATGGAGGGAGTACAATTTACCGAATTAAATAAATATAATACCACCGACCCTAATAATTTATACCTTTACTGAAATCCTTGATATTCCTAATCGAACATTTAGTACTTTAAAATAGTTTTATGATAATTTTACTATTGAATAATTTTAATTCAAAACTTCTACTTCATAATTAAGACCGTTATCTCAATCTATCTAAATTATACTCCCTCCGTCCTATCGGTGTTTTCACCTTTGGGATGACACACTTTTTAAGAAAAGTAGATTGTTGTGTAAAATTATATTATTAAAATAATGAGATTAGTTGGATTGTGAGGATAAAGTTAAAGTAATAGTTTCCATTTATAGGGTGTGAAAACAATTGTGGGACGGACGGAAAAGGAAAGTGTGAAAACAATTATGGGACGGAGGGGGTATAAAATTATTGAAGGATCAAATCTTATACTTATATATACCTACTATATATATATATATATATATATATATATATATATAACCTAGTAATTAAATAGGGGGGGTTTTGTGTCATTCTCTCTTGTCATGTGCAAGGCTCCTAATCTCTCGTGCTTAGATTCCTAATTAGACATCCTTGTAAGATAATTTAGGATTAAATATTGTAGTTTTCAATTGCTCTTCAGAAGTAGTCACGAGGCAAGCAACATGTGTAACAAATCCATATCATATTCCCAACATTGCCTTCTGTCACGCGACATCACGTGATCCCACCATTCATCTTTTTTATTTTATTTTATTTTACGCAAAATAATAATATTATTTTAAGTGGAAAGTCTGATTTTTCCTTTCCTTCTTTGTTTAATTTATTTTAATTTTGATTTATTGTGTGCCATTATTGATAAGTCAGATTGGCCACCCATTTCATTCGAATTTGAAATCAGCATATGTGTGTTTGTTTTTAGGTTTTTTTTTTTTTTTTTGCAACGGATTCAAGAATATTTATCGCAAATTTTCTTTTTCTTTTCTGATATATAGGGTATTATACGAAAAAAATATGTATATGCAGATTTATAAAAATGAAAAAGAATATCAATAAATAAATTTATAAAATAGAAAATCTAAAAATTGAAGACTGTTAATGTTATAATTAATTAATACATCTATGTACCATAATATCATGAACGCGCTTTAAATTTTCTGTTTCGACCTAATATTGCATTCCGTATTTTTTTTTCTTTTGTTTTTAGGTAAAGTATTATATAAACTATTTTCATGATATAAATCACTTTATGATAAAAGGTTTATATTTATGAATTTATTTTTTTGCCTTGTTAAAAAGTGGTTCATGATATGAACCACTTTCACACAATATCTACTCTTGTTTTTAATATTGAATTTCCTCAATACTACAAAATTATATAATTAAAGAAATAACTTTCTTGAAATGCCTTAAAAGAGTCACAAAAAAATATCATAGAGAATTTTGCACATGGTTAAAAATATATATATTATGTGTAAAAATAAAAACAATCAAATTATTTAATATAAATATTTATTGAATGGTTTATTTGAAAGAATAAGACTGTTTTTCATGGATGGACCGTGTTTGGTTCAAAAATCGATATGGATTAAAGTTGTAATCCATAGTAATATTGTGTTTGATTTAAAAGACTCGGAACCAAGAAAGAAAGTATGAATCCTAACTGTCAGTTTTGAAACTTTACATAACCGTTTTTGGAATAATTTTTTTTTTTTTTCAAAAAGCCGTGAGAGACAACTTTGTAGGAAAACTATTTTTGAAGTTGTTTTTAGAGTTTTAAAACACACATAAATCTCTACCGGTCCCCCTATAATGGGACTAATTTGGGTGGTTGGTGGATTTTAATAGTTTTAGGTATGAAAATTACAATATGTTCTCAAAGTATAATTCAAAATTAACCTACTACCCTATTAATTAATCATATTAATTACAATTTTATTCTTTGATTTGGGGATAAAATTAATATTTAATATATTTATCTTGCTTAATCTCTCAATCATGCATCCAAAATCAAATAATCCAATCATAAAAAATATGCATTTTTGCAATCCAATCATACATCCAAAATCAAATAATCTAATTTTCATATTACAGTTTTATGCAATTTAATTCAATTTAATTAATCGTACACTTTGAGGGGGTGTTTTATTTCATGGATTAGGGTGAATTAAGTCTCTAATTTTAAATAAAATTGTGTTTAGTTTCTAGGATTTGAGCTCAAGATTAAATCCTGGTCCGATGTTCGAATTCAACTTAATCCTACAAGAAATGGTTAACTTGATCTCAACTATTACATCGAATTAATTTTAAGAAAATAATTATAAATATCAAACACATATTATTTTATAATTAAGATTACAATCAATATAATCCATTGAAATTCTATCTTACTCAATTCATCCTATCTACGAAACCAAACATCCCCTAAACCAAATATACAGAATAACACGGACAACCCTCGAATTTGTGTAAAGCTTTGAGCCTCAATCGTGAGAGGTCAGACAACTCCTCGCCCGAATTTATTAATTCACTTTTTCTTCCAAGTTTTTTCTAGCCTATAGTTTTATGTGTATCTTTATTTGTTGTCTCCCTTTGTGGATAATTACTTCATGTAGTCCAAAGTCATGGATAATTATTGCAAAATAAAATTTGGGGGTGTTTGGTTGGTAATTTTCGAAGGTGAGTAATGATAATCAAAATCATAGTGTGTTTTTGGGATTACTCTATTATAACTTTGATTCTCGAAAGCTAAGTAATCTACCATAGTTCAGCTATTTGAGAACTATAATTCTCATTTCACGTCATTTCCATTCCTATTACCTTCCATTCCTTACGCTTATACCAAACGTCCATTTAATTTAATAAGACAGTTACTCTACATCAATAGAAGTGGTATTAAATCGTGTTCAACATCCATAATCAATTCTTGAGCAAATTATTTATTTATGGGTTTTTTCTGAGTAATTAACTCTCACCAGCCAGTGTTAATTTTTATTTTTTTAGTAAGAGGTTTATGAATGATTTTACTAAGTATTTAATAAATATTAACTGAAGCATTTCCCTTCCAACCATAAATTTTATGAGATGCTATTAAAAACAAACAAATGAAAATAAAAATCGCAAATATTTTAATAGATACATTAATTACTTTTCTACATGTGTCTAACTCAGAACCAAATATTAGAATTTATACCATTATGGATTAAAAAATTAAAAATAATAATAAACCAATGCTGTGACAGATGAAGATTTGGACATTACTGATAAGATGCATCTAGTCTAGGGCCATATTAATTTTTCACTGTCCTGGCTTAGATCTAGATCCAATCCCATTTGTACTTTCAAATATGGCATTAATTCTTATTTTTTCCCTTGTCCATGTTTTATTTTATTTTATCACTTTTACAACGGTAATTATTCATATTAATTACTAATTAGTACATAAAGTTAATTACACACACCTTCTATTATAAGACAAAAACGTGTATGAACTCGAGTTCACGGGTTCATCAATTATCACTGTCATACTCTATCACTATTATGTATATTCACTATCACTGTTATGCATATACACTATTACTGTTAAAAATTTAAGTATATTTTTATAACAGTGATATGAGTTCATGTGAACTCTAGTTCACAAGAGAAATACTCCTATTATAAATAAACGAAAATAAGATAGTGAAACCGCGTTTTCAAATTGGCTTTCTTTTTTTTTTTAACTGAAGCATAAGAAAATAAATTATTGTAATATGAATAGATTAATAAAATTCGTTTTGTCATATTAGAACCAAAACTATTTCTCAACAAAAATTAAAAATAATATTTTTGATTTGGATCACTACTAAATCTTAATGCATGCATTATGAGCGAGTTACGAAATGGTACAAAAATAATACACTATTTTTAAGTATGTACAATATGCAAAAAAAAAAAATCTATTATTCAACTTATATTTACACTATTATACAAAAATTTAATATTATTATTTTTATACCAATATGTGATTATTTTTTTTTAGAAGTAGTAATTTCGTAAACGTAAAATATTGTTTTATGAGATTATAATTATTTATTCCTAAGCGGGTGATCTCTTCTTTCAATAATATATATTATTTCGAATTTTATTATTTTTAAACATGTCATTAATTAACTATAAAATTTGCCATAATTTAAGCGACATGACATATAGTTGTATTTATTATAAAATATGAGATGAAATAAGAATTGAAATAGAAGATCCCAAAAAGGGGTTTGTTTTCTTCTATCGTTTTTCAGAGAATATAGTTTACATATGTCAGCAAACAAAACCAGACAAAATAAGAGACTCACATAATATTCCATCTAACAAATAATTCTAAAATTTTAAAATAATTTTATTTAAGGTCTAAATTATTTAGCCCCTCATAAAGCGTTAACCATTATGTTGTCATTTTAATCTCATAATTAAAAATAAATTATTGTATAAATCATTTTTATGATATAAATTATTATGTGATACAAATTTTTTTTCTATGAACTTATTATTATTGTTGGTTTTTTAAAAAAGTGGTCCATATCATAATATCTACTCATAACTAATTCGCTGCTTGGTATGAAAATTCTTCAATGGTAATGAGAATTTGGATATACACATAGTAATTAGACCGAACATTTTTTTAAAGCGGTTAAAAATCGCTCAAAAAGTGGTAAAACCGGATCGGACCGGTTACTCGGTGGACCGGCCGAAACGACGCTTCAACGAATTTTTGGTAAATTTTTTATTTTTTTTACACAGGATAATAGATTAACTAAATTAATTATATATAATATATATCAAATATATTTTAATAGTAAAATGGATAACTTTTTAGTAAAGTTTTTCATAAAATATATAATTTTATAAGAAAAAAATATAAAATATATATAATTAAATATTATGTATTTATGACGTTATACCAGCTCAATCGCTTTAAAAATGGTTAGACCCGGTCAAACTTAATTCGACCAAAAACACTAAAGTGTCCGAATCAATTTTCGCTTCCCTCCCCTTGAAAACAAAGATCACAATAGTTTGCGAATGTCACAAATGCACTAGGTGCATGGTGCATGAACTCAACAATTGAGATTATTTAATTGAAGAGTAGGTATTAAATAAAAATGGTTCATGATAAATTATGATAAATTTATCATGAAACTAGTTTTAAGTATCAAATATTTGATCAATTGTATCAACATATTTATCATTAGTATCAAAAAAAGGTAGACAGATTCTCGATGGGGCGGTGATTCTCAATGAGATGATAGAAGAGGCTAAAGACAGAAAAGAAGAATACCTCCTATACAAGATCGATTTTGCTAAAGTTTACGATTCTGTTGAATGGAGTTATCTTCACAACTTGATGGTTCGTTTCAACTTTCATGAGAAATGGATTGGTTGGGTTATGGAGTGTGTATCGACTGCCCGTGCTTCAGTTCTTATTAATGGTCCGTCAGAGGAATTTCAGTTGAGAAGAGGATTAAGACAAGGAGATCCATTATCTCCTTTCTTATTCCTTATAGCCGTTGAAGGACTTAGTATTATGCTCAAGAAGGTGATTCAACACAATCTGTTTGTTCCTGTGAGGGTTGGTAGAAATTCTGTACCTATTTCTCACCTACAATTTGCTGATGACACCATTTTTATAGGTAAAGCATATCTGGAAAATGTCATTTTCTTGAGATATTTTCTTATAAATTTGGAAATTGTCTCCGGTTTGAAGGTGAACAGGGATAAATGTAGTCTTTTTGGTGTAAATGTGGACGATGATCGTATGGGCAGATTTGCAGCGAGTCTAGGAAGCAAAATAGGAGCAATCCCTTTCCTCTATCTAGGGGTCAAAGTAGGGAGTTCTCATAGAACTACAGCGGAATGGGACTATGTGGTCCAAAAGGTAAGAAATCGATTAAGAAAATGGGAGGGCTTGAATTTATCCATTGGAGGTAGAGTAACTTTGATCAATGCAGTCCTCTCATCTATTCCAGTTTACTACTTTTCCACCTACCGAGCTCCTTTAAAAATCTTGAGTGATATAGAGAAATTGCAAAGACGCTTCTTGTGGGGGGGGGGGGGGGCGATGAGTGTGTCAAAAAAAATTCTTGGATAAAATGGAATACGATTTGTAAATCCAAATCAAAAGGGGGTCTTGGGGTTAAAAATTTTGAGTGCTTTAACAAAGCACTATTGGGTAAATGGGTGTGGAGATTCTACAATGAGAGAGAGAGCTTATGGGCGAGAGTGATTGAGTCGAGATGGGGTCTTTCTTGGGGTGTAGGGATGGGCGGAGGGAGTAATGGGAGAGTGAGAAAACCCATAGGGTGGTGGGGAGAAGTCTTGAAAGCAGTGGGGGGAGGAATACATGGCTGGGTTTTTTCGGGATTGACTAAGGAAATTGGGGATGGTAAAAATTCTTTATTTTGGGAGGATATGTGGACAGGGAATGTTCCGTTAAAATCAGTTTTTGCTAGATTATATAATATGTGCCTAGATAAGTCAGTAAGAGTGTGTGATATGGGGATGTGGAATGAGGGAGAGTGGACTTGGGTGTGGCAGTGGAGGCGTGAATTATTTGATCGAGAGAAACCTATGCTATGTGATCTTATTGATTTATTGAACATGTATCCTTTAAAACCAAGGTTGGAGGATCGATGGAAATGGAGCAGGGCTGCTAACGGAACGTATTCTACAAAATCAGCTTATGAATAGATATCTAATATTTTGGGCCAGGAGGAAGATAGAGAGAAAGAAGAATTTAAGTTCATGTGGAACAAACTCATACCATTAAAAATTCAAATTCATGCCCGGCGAGTGCTATGGGAACGTATTCCAACAGCCACAAAACTGCACAACAGAAGAGCTCTCCCAAACCTTGTTGATCGACATTGTACCTTTTGCGGTGATCATGAAGAATCTGTAAGACATGTCCTATTTGAATGCTCTTTCTCTTACAACTTTTGGATGGAATGTGTTAAGTGACTTGGATATGTAATGTTGTTACCATCTAATCCGGAGAGTAGTTTACTCCTCTTTAGTAAATTATTCAAAGGAAAGGAAGGTCAACATCTCTGCATATGTATTTGGGAATGTGCTATTTGGATATTGTGGAAATCAAGTAATTCGATTATCTTTTGTAATGAAAGAAAATAGTAACACCTACTGCTGGCCGAACTAAAAACACTAGTATGGTGTTGGTTTTCTGCTCATCAAAAAATGAAATCAACTATCGTTTACTCAGACTGGGAGATAGACCCAAAAATATTATTGAGATAGACTTGGGGCATAATTTTTGTGGTTATGTGTTTTTTCTGATTTTTTATTTCTATTATGGATTGTAAACTACCGCCTATGTTATGATAGGTGAACTTCTGTACTAATTTTTGGGTATTTCTTATACCTGGGAATGAAATTATTTTTGCCGATCAAAAAAAGTATAAAAAATTGGAGTAAATAAAATTTATAACAATTATAATATGATATTATTGACTCAGATTTTTTATACTTTGATTAGATTTTTGATATATCTAATCAAATATTTGATACTTTAAAACTGGTTAATGATAACAATTTTCATAACTTTACCTTAACTGAAAAGTGTGGGCTGATTAAATTAAAAAATACGGGTTGATTACACTGAAAAACGATGATAATGTAAATTTTTTGTTTAATTAATACATATTTTTCAGTATAAATAACCTCAAACCGATGAATTTCAGTAGTGGTGGGCAAAAAACCGCAAAACTGCATTTTCGAACCAAACCATAATGTTTTGGTTAATTTGGTTTAAAATTTTGGTTCGATTTTATTTTTTAAAATCAATTTTTTTTCGATTCGGTTCGGTTATTTGTCCAAAATAATTGAAATAACCAAAATTATAATTTGTATATTATGTTTATGTATGTGTAAATAAAATATATATTGTTATTTATTTTAGTTTTATATTTAAGTAATTTTTTCCGGGTGTGCATTACTAGTTTGTTATGAACTTGATTGCATTTGATTTTTGAATTTAACTAATAGTTGTTGCAAATAATTGATAGTTTTTGTTTATATTTTATTTTAGTGTTAAAAATACTTAAAATTAGGTTATACACTAAATTATGGAAAATATATAATATAAAAAAATCGATTTTAACCGAACAAACCGAAATATATTTCGGTTCGTTATTTCAATTATTAAAAATTTCAGTTCAATTTTGATTTTTAAATACAAAATTAAGTTATTTCGATTCGATTAAAAATAATTTTAAACCAACTGTAAAAATGGAACCCGCCCTACATTTCAATATAAATAGTTTTAACTATGCAACTAATGTATCATTCTCTTACTCCGAAAAATATAGTCAATACAGAATTGAAGGTACGAGATTCCATTGTCCAAATTTGCTCGCAAAAACGATCCATTAATAACATGAAAACGATGGGACTGTAAAAAAAACATACCATTCTGCTACAAATAAACCCTAGAGAGTGAGAAATTCAAAAAGTGTGATAGGTTTGCAGCATATGTATAAAGTGATCAAAGTCTCCATACTACAAATAAAATAATGTCCTTGTTAGAGTCGTCACTGCCCTCTGTGCCATCTCTTTCCCACTTTCCCCCTTTCATTTTCTTAAAGAAACTCCACCATTAACAAATCCCTCAAAATTCTCTCTCTCTCCTCCTATACATACACCTTGTATGTGTGTATACATCTGCATACAAACATAATGGCCTAGCTGTTTCTTGGATCCGGAGATTCTGCCACTTTAGAAGTATATTAAATTCAGCTATATATCTAAAAAATGCATTAGCCCACAAGACATGATTTTGTTTTCCTCCCAGAAATCGCCTCTCCCTAGGCTCGAAAACCTCTGTTCTCCATCGGAGTTCGTATCCTAGTTTTTAATGTTTGTGATGCCTGTTTATCAATGGCGTGTGTTTTTTCTTTTTTCTCTTTTCTTTTCCCCTGTTTTTGGAGTGAATAATCAGGGGGAAGCCCTTCTTTCTTGGAAAAGAACCCTAAATGGGTCGATTGATGCTCTGAGCAATTGGGATGCAAACGACGACGTTCCGTGTCTGTGGTTTGGGGTTTCCTGCAATTTCAAGAATGAGGTTGCGGAGATCAATTTGCAGTACATTGATTTGCTCGGAAATGTCCCTGTGGATTTCAGTTCTTTGAGGACTTTGAATAAGCTGGTTCTCTCGGGGACGAATCTCACTGGGACAATTCCGCAAACATTTGGTGAGCTCGAGGAATTGAAGGTGTTGGATTTGAGTGACAATGCTTTAACCGGCGAAATCCCATCTGGGATTTGTCACTTGCCGAAGCTGGAGCAGCTTTATCTCAATACAAACAGGCTCGAGGGCTCGATTCCGATCGAAATCGGGAACCTTACGAGCTTAAGGGAGTTGACATTCTATGATAATCAGCTCGTCGGTGGAATTCCGGCGACTGTGGGAAACTTGAAGAATCTTGTCGTGATGAGAGGCGGCGGAAACAAGAATCTTGGAGGCCCTTTACCTCAAGAAATCGGAAACTGCTCGAATTTGGCGATGTTAGGCTTAGCTGAAACCAGCATTTCCGGGTTTCTTCCACCTTCTTTAGGCCAGTTGAAGAGGCTGCAAACTCTGGCCATCTACACCACCCTCCTCTCCGGCCAAATCCCACCGGAGCTCGGCGATTGCACCGAGCTGCGGAGCATTTATCTCTACGAGAACGCCCTCACCGGCTCGATTCCAGCTCAATTGGGAAAGCTTCAGATGCTGGAGAATCTCCTTCTCTGGCAAAACAATCTGGTGGGCACCATTCCGCCGGAGATCGGAAACTGCCGCAGACTGCTCGTGATCGACGCGTCTATGAATTCTTTAACCGGCGAAATCCCGGAATCCTTCGGCAATTTGAGCCGATTGCAGGAGATTCAGCTGAGCGTGAATCAGATTTCAGGGAAGATTCCAAATCAGCTTGGGAATTGCAGAGCTCTCACTCATATCGAGCTCGACAACAATCAAATCTCCGGAAGCATTCCGACGGAGTTTGGGAATCTGGTGAACCTAACTCTGCTTTTTCTGTGGCAAAATCGGTTGATGGGGAACATTCCACCATCATTATCCAACTGTCAAAAGCTCGAAGCGATTGACGTGAGTCAGAACGAGTTGACTGGCCCGATTCCGAGCGGTATCTTCGAGTTGCAGAGTCTGAACAAGCTTCTATTATTGGCCAACAGCCTGTCCGGGCCCCTGCCGCCGGAGATAGGAAACTGTTCGTCGTTGATTAGATTCCGAGCTAGTGAGAATAAGCTCACCGGGAGTGTGCCTCCGGAGATTGGGAAGTTGAAGAATCTGAATTTCTTTGATCTTGGATATAATCACTTATCTGGGGTTATACCAAGTGAGATTTCTGGGTGCCGGAATCTCACTTTTCTTGATCTGCATTCGAATTCCATTTCCGGGCCCCTGCCGGTGAATTTGAATCAACTCATTGCTCTGCAGTTTCTTGATGTTTCTGAGAATATGATCGAAGGTGCACTGAGTCCGAGCCTTGGATCGTTGAGTTCACTCACGAAGCTCATTCTCGGATCGAACCGCCTCTCCGGTTCGATCCCGAAAGAGCTCGGTTCGTGCACGAGGCTACAGTTGCTTGATATAAGCAGCAATCAGTTAGAGGGTCAGATTCCAGCAGTTTTGGGAAAGATTCCGGCGCTCGAAATTGCTCTGAATCTGAGCTGGAACAAACTCTCCGGCGAGATTCCGGAGGAGTTCACGGCGTTGGACAAGCTCGGAGTGTTGGATATCTCCCACAACCAGCTTTCCGGCGACCTTCATTTCCTAATTGAGCTTCAGAACCTGGTAGTCCTCAATGTGTCCCACAACAACTTCTCCGGCCACGTGCCGGAGACTTCCTTCTTCTCCAAGCTGCCGCTCAGTGTCCTTTCCGGCAATCCACAGCTCTGCCTCCCCAGCAGCGAGTGCTCAGCTGACAAGGGCGGCGCCGTCAGGCGCGGGAAGGCGGCGAGGGTGGCAATGGTGGTGTTGATATGCACAGCATGTGTCCTGTTATTGACTGCTTTCTACATTGTCCTTGGTGGGCAAATTCGGGCCCGCCGGGCCCGTGATTGCGATATGGATACTGAGGATGATATGGAGTTGAGCGGGCCGTGGGAGGTCACCGTGTATCAAAAGCTAGACTTGTCAATTACTGATGTGGCTAAGTACTTAACAAGTGTCAATGTGATAGGTCACGGTCGATCTGGACATGTTTATCGGGCCATAATTTCGTCGGGCCTAACCATCGCCGTGAAAAGATTCCAGCCATCGGAGAAGTACTCCGCCTCCGCGTTCTCATCGGAGATCACGACATTAGCCCGTATCCGGCACAGGAACATTGTTAAGCTATTGGGGTGGGCTGCTAACAAGAAGACCAAGCTACTATTGTATGATTACTTGCCTAATGGCACATTGGGCGGGTTATTGCACGAGGGTCGGGGCGAACGAGTCGAGTGGGAGGTTCGTTTCAAGATAGCGTTAGGAGTTGCTGAGGGTTTAGCTTACTTGCACCACGACTGCGTGCCGCCCATCCTCCACCGCGACGTGAAGACGCAAAACATACTTTTAGGCGATCGGTACGAGCCGTGCTTAGCCGATTTTGGGCTAGCGAGGTACATTGAGGAAGAAAATGCAGCTTCATTTTCAGCACATCCTCAATTTGCTGGATCATATGGTTACTTTGCTCCAGGTAAAATCTCTATTTTCTTGTACAATTTGGTTATTTTCTATTTATTATATCACCTAAATAACTCTTTGTCTTGATTAGTTCATACTAGTGGCAAAAACAAGCATGAGAGCTTATGTTTGTAGTTGGAATGGCCATCTTATGTTTGAATAGTGGGGGGAGTGATGCATGTGTGAAGTCATGTGATTGCTTGTCCAAACAAATTTGTTTTCAAAGTACTCGTCTTTCATGATACGCCTCATACAAGATTAACTCACAATAATATCCCTAAATTCAATCTTTTTGGTACACACAGAATACGCGTCGCTAATCAAGATCACAGAGAAGAGCGACGTGTTTAGCTATGGCGTCGTTTTACTAGAAATCATAACTGGGAAGAAACCCGTGGACCCTTCCTTCCCCGAAGGACAACATGTCATCCAATGGGTACGCGATCACTTGAAGAGCAAACGGGACCCGGTCGACGTCATTGATCAAAAACTTCAAGGCCATCCAGATACACAAATCCAAGAAATGCTCCAAGCCCTTGGAATAGCCCTACTCTGCACAAGCAACCGCCCCGATGATCGCCCCACAATGAAAGATGTTGTCGCCTTATTGAAGGAGATTAAGCATGAGCATGTGGCCGGAGGCGATCAATGCCACAAGCCCTCGACTAAACCTTCGAAAGGGTCCGACGTTCCATCCTACTCTTCGTCGTCCGTCACCCCGGCTCAATTGTTGCGTCTCCAAGGGTCGTCTAATTGTTCCCTTGCTTACTCTTCTTCTTCCACAAGTTACAATAGAGAGCATCAATAACTTGTTTGAAAAAATCATACAATTTTAATAATCTTTTTTTTTTTTGGAGTAGGATAGCAATTACTTGGCATTGTAAAGAGCTAGGAACATTACTCATTATGACATTTTAATCATTGTTAAATATGAGCATAACTTCAAGTCCACATCATTTGAAGAAAGAGAGATTCTTGTTCTAACCATGTTCAAAAAGTTCTTAGCAACGTGAAAAATTACTCTTACCAATGTGCATTGATGTAACCTTGTTAGGTGGCTTTGTGTTTTCAATCATTTTCAATGAAAATGAAGTAAAAGGATGTCTTGATGGGGTACATACTTTTCTTTTCTTTTTTAAATCCTATATGATTATTGCACCTAAACACAAAATTATAGGTTAATAACACACATCTCCATCACATATGTCCCATCAAAATATTACAGGACATTTACATATTAATTAAAAAGTAATCTTAATTGTAAATTAGTTCAAATAATTTATACAAACACATATTTTTTTCTTCACAAAAATATAAAATTTAATCTATACAAATATCTTAAAACCTATTTATAAATAGTGACATTTGTTGGAACCATTTTGTAATTTTTCCATATTACAATATCTTGTTATCCATAGGCATTTTCCTATCAATATTACAATATAACTCCTATGTCCACAAAAATAAATATCATTTATATTTTTATCTGCTCTGCATAATAAGTTAGTTGTTCATTTTCATTTTTTCCCCTACTTAACATATATAATTATTTTCCAAATCAACATCTAACTATAAAAATTTTCATTTCTTAGTCCAAACATTAACATGTATATTTACCTCTGTGAAATAAAGAAAAACTTTCAACCGTTAATTAAAAAAAAGAGTAGGTATTGTGTGAAAATAGTTCATGATAAGCTTATCATGAAATTGTTTTAAAGTATCAAATATCTTATCACTTGTATCAAAATATTCATCAGGTGTATCAAAAGTTTAGGTCAATATAAATTTTATTGACTTGAACTTTTGATACACCTGATTAAAATAATGTTTGATACTTTAAACTTGTTCACGATAAATTTATCATGAACTATTTCATGCAATACTTTGCCTTAAAAAAAAAACATTTTTCATATCCCTGAGTTCCCCGGGCCCCACCTCGACCCACCGATCCTTATTGTGACATAAATAATGAGAGGATGAAAAAGGGCTTCTTACATTTCATTCCGCTCTTAGGACCCCCACCATGTGACATGGAAGGAAACAACACAACTTACCAAAGATGATGATGCAAAAAATTGACACTTTGGCCTTTGGTCACAATCACAAGCATAAGTATGTCTTATTATGTAGCATTACATATGCAATTCTTTCTAAACCTTTGATCTCACAGCTCAAAAAGCATGACTAGTGAGAAAATTGAGAATGATGCATAAGTAGACAAATGAGGTCATGATGAAGTTGTAATAGCAATCAGTGTCTGCTTCTTCTGAAGTAAGAATTTATGGACAGAAATCCACTAAGATTCTAGATAATATATGGGGGTTGGGCCCCCCTTTTGCACTTCACTTTCGATCATAACCATTTTTAGGGATCACAGATTGTTTTCGTACACTAAAAGTGGTAAATCATGATGCCAAATGTCCAAAAAGTCGCCCTCTGTTTTGGGTCGATGGAGCCCGTTTGAGTTCCCTTATACAAAACGATATTTCGTTTCGTATTTTATCAAATCAGTACATACTATATGTAAATAAGATACGGGATGAGATTTGATTTTGAAATACACACGGCAAATATGTTAAGTTATGAAGTCTGAACGACTGTTTCATGTCACTGACCACGCCTTTAAAAGCAGTAATCGAATTTGATCGGTTTTTAGGATTATAATCCGATTTAAGTAATATAATGTCCCATCTGACCAAGATATTTGTGTCAAAATGTCGACTTATTATAAGTAGACTTATTCGTGTGGTGGGTATATTAGTCGTTTCAACTTCGTTCCAAATTAAGCTTACCCATTTCAACATTTCCATGACCCATGCCCCCATCTCAAAAGTAAAAAGTAGATTTATCGTGCACTTGAGTTATCAACTAATAATTAGTTACACAAAAAATGACACTTTATCATTAAAGATACAATACATATATTTATATATATACGTATGTGTGTAGCGTGAAACTTGTTCACGGTGAAATTGATATAAAAATATTTTTTACTAGAACAACTCATGCCCTTTAGTGAAATAATACACTCTTTAACTCAATACTCCTTAATATCCAACTTATATCATCCAAAACTAATATTCTTTACTAAAACAACTCATACCCTTTAATGAAACAACTCTCACCCTTCGAACAAGTTTATATACGAACCAAATTCACTCTACATCTTGCCCAAAATAAAATTAATTTCATTAACCTTGCTTGCTAAAGAGCAGCACACAATTTTATTTTATTTTTTATCAAAAATACTTATGCCAAAGACGCACATGAAAAGAAGTCACGTGCAGAAACAAAGTAGCCAACAGTATGTGATGTTCAAAAACTATGGACCCCCACAGCCCCTTGAAAATGGTATAACTTTGGTAATGAATAAATACAAATTCATGAGAAGTAGGTTTTTGGGGAGGGTAGAATAGGTATATTATCAAGCTAGATGCTTACAAAGTACAAAGGGTCCTCATTGAGTTGTTAAAGGTCCCCTACACGCATTGATGGATAACTCCCACTTAGTATTGAAAGGGATTTAAAGTGATACTTATAGGGGTAATTATGCATATGATCTTGCACATTTTGACCTTCAATTGGAATTTTTTTACATCGGAAACCTAGAGCTCACCCGAATTTGACCTACGTGCGTACATTGATGGCACGTAGCTACCAATCGAGCCAGTGAGGCTTGTTAGCAGTTAAGGATAATATTGTCTGCTTGAAGGCAAAAACTTACATGAAACCATCTCACTGACATCGCGTTTTAATAGAGAATTTATTTTTGAGGTAAAATGTGTTACTTTTCAAGCTTCAACTTTAGAAACGACGATATTTATATGAGATTAGATTTTTTGTAGTCCTACAATGTATCACGAATTTAAATTTGATCCAAATGAATTATACATTATGATATTGGTCCTGTAAGTTTAAAAATGCTTTTGATCCTTTCACAAATCTATATGACCAAAATTATGTTTTGTTTTGGTCCTGTAAGTTCGTAAAAGGGACAAAATCAAAGTATTTTCAAACTTACAGGACCAATATCAAAATATGTGATCCATGTGGACCAAATTCAAAATGAAGATAAGCTATAGGACTTACAAATCTTTAATCCCTATTTATATATACATGTTTTTTTTTATCATTGATACACTTTACCTTAAAAAGTGATACATTTTCTATTGAAAATGATACCAATAAACTCACAGCAAGACTTGCTCTTGATTAAATTACTAAATCTATGTTCATGAGCTAAAGTCCATAAAAGCTACATTTATTTATATTACAAGGATAGTTATGAAAAGTACACAGGCTTTTATTGAACTGTACATGTTATATACACCTAAACATCTATATTGATAGAGAGTGAAGCATTGAAAGCTAGTACCTTCAGCTGTATAAGTCGTCCTCTTCGCCACCGCCAGCGGAAGAAAACGGGTCCGTGGGCCCCGTGGCTGTGGGGTCCACACGATCAGCAAACCTGAACTCGGTCCCAATTCCATGAGATTGCTGCAGTGTCTGTGCAAAGAGCTGATATTTCCTTATATCGGCATCACTCACACTTCTACGAGCATACTTCATCGACTCCTCGAAATGTGCAGCCTTGATCTCAGGGACGTCATCAACGTCGTCTTCTTCCATAGCTTCGGGATTTTCTCTATTTTTACGTTCTCTATCGATATCCTGCCAATTAACATAATCAAATAGTGATTACATTAAGAACCTCATCTTACTAAATACCAGATAGAACACGCCAAAATCACCGAGCAATTACTATGAAAGAAACGATAGTACAACCCTCGAGACGAGGATCTACAGAGTAACTCTGCCACAACCCACAAACGGCTACAAAATAGCAATAACCTCAATACCTCCATCACGTCAAAACACCCGTAATATATAGTCTGATTCGAAAGGCACATTAAGAACCAAAAAACCCAAATACTGAAAAGGAAAGACTCTAACTATGAAAAAGGAAAGTTTGACTAAATGAACAAATAATTAAAGAACATAGCATAAAATGAATAAATTCAAACTCTCTTCTTCTTTCTCTGATATACTAAGAGCGCTATCAATATCAAGCAACATAAAACAATGTTACCTTCTCAATGTTTTCTCGAATGGCGTACTTGCAAGCGCGTTGACATATTTCAGTTATATCGGCGCCACTAAAACCGTGCTTGTGTCTAGCAAGAGTCGATAGATCAACTGCCTTCGATACTGGGGACTTCCGAAGGCATGCTTTGAATATCTGAAAGCGGGAAGCTTCATCGGGAAGTGGGATGTAAATCAACTGGTCCAAACGGCCCGGTCTGAGTAATGCAGGATCGATTATATCAGGCCTGTTTGTTGCTCCTATGATAAAAACTGTCTTTTTTGCAGTCATCCCATCCATTTCAGTCAGCAACTGATTAAGAACTCTATCTGCAGCTCCACCAGCATCTCCAACTGATTGTCCTCGCTGTAGCATACAAAAAATTTAGGGGCACTTGCGGAATGGTACATTTTAAAGCATTATTTTCAAATTGGTAAATACACGGAAAAAGAACTATTATTCTACACATATTTACTCTATTATGCAAAATTTTTGTACCAATTTGAAAATAGTGCTTAAAAATATACTAATTTGAAATTATTCCAAAAATTTATCATGCATTTGGATTGAATGATTTGAAATTCAGATTTTGAAATGAATGAATTTATATACGTCTTTCTAACCGAACACAACTGAAAGTTATAGTCGCACAGTGTCGATAATGACTGTAAAACTTGTGTGATCATGAACTCCGTCTCATTTAATATATAATTCACTTAAGGTTTATTGGGCAAGAGTTCCCTGATCTCAAAACTATAAACATGTTCATACAAGTTTTTGTCCAATAATTAATAATACCTGAGTAGCAATCGAATCGAGCTCATCAAAGAAAAGAACACACGGAGCAGATTGTCGAGCCTTGTCAAAAATCTCACGAACGTTCGCCTCACTCTCCCCGAACCACATAGTCAGCAACTCGGGTCCCTTGACGCTTATAAAATTGGCTTGGCACTCGTTAGCAATTGCTTTTGCAAGTAGAGTTTTGCCACAACCAGGGGGTCCGTAGAAGAGAACACCCTTAGAAGGCGACATTCCAAACTTTTCGAACTTCTCTGGATGCTCTACCGGATACTGGACAGTCTGTTTAAACAATTCATAATCAAGCATGTCTTTAAAGATTTTTCGTTTTTTGGTGTGTAAGAAATCTAATAACAAATGGATACAATAACTCGTATATTTTACAGCATGAAGAAACGAGCATACCTCTTGAAGCTCCCGTTTGACATTGTCCAAACCACCAATATCCTCCCAAGATACATTAGGGACCTCCACAACCTGAAAAGAGAGAAATTCAGAAGTTCAACATTCGTCTAGATAGTGTAACAAAAGAAATTACACCATCATGAAATAGGAGATCGTGCGTGGTCTCCAAACTCGGAAAGAAAAGCTAAACGAAGATAGGTTCGAAAGATGTACTGTTTCGCGTAACGCTGATGGGTTTGAGATACCAAGTGCAGTTAAGAAGTGTTCATTTGTGACAGCCACTGAGTTCAATACTTCAGCATCAATCGTCTCGTCCTCAAGGTCAATTACGTCCATTTTCTCCCTGATGCACTGAAGAGCAGCCTCAGTGCAAAGGGCAGCAAGATCAGCGCCAACATAACCATGTGTATCTTTAGCTACTCGTTCAAGATCAACCTGTACGGAAGAAAAAAAAATGCAAGAATGAACAAACATACGTAATCATGGATAACGAGAAGTTGTAAAGAAACTCACATCATCAGAGAGTTTCATATTTTTCGTATGAATTCGTAGGACTTCCAACCTCCCGACTTCATCTGGTACACCTATATCGATTTCTCTATCAAATCTCCCGAATCTCCTTAAAGCAACATCAATGCTATTAGGTCTATTCGTGGCCCCAATAACGATAACATGAGCCCGGGACTTGAGGCCATCCATTAAAGTAAGAAGCTGAGACACAATTCGTCTCTCCACTTCGCCTTGCGTTTTCTCCCTCTTCGGAGCAATAGAGTCGAGCTCATCAATAAAAACAATAGACGGCGCATTCTTCTCGGCTTCCTCAAACGCCTTCCTCAAGTTACTTTCACTCTCACCAGCTAATTTCGACATTATCTAGGGCCCGTTGATTAAGAAAAAAAACGCACCCGTCTCGTTCGCCACGGCTCTGGCAATCAAAGTTTTCCCCGATCCAGGAGGTCCGTATAACAAGATTCCTTTCGGTGGCTTCACACCAATTGATTTGAAGAGCTGTGGATGCCGAAGAGGAAGGTCAACCAGCTCACGAATCTGCGCCATTTGCTTCCTTACACCGCCTACATCATCATACCCCACCTCGTTCAGGCTCTCCTCGTCCTCACGCTTAATCGGCTCCCCTTCGCAGAATATCTCCGTATCAGGCGCAACAACACAGTACTCACCGGGATCAGTCTCGACAACCTTGAATTCAACGCTTCTCATCCCACCTCTAACCTGAAAGTGATCATCTTTCCTCACGGGCCGATAAGCGTCCAAAAAATAAGCTGATGCATTTTAAAAGAAAAACAGAACGACATCAGTCATATAACAAGAAAAACAGAACAAGAACAGGATTTCAAATTCTACCATATTCTTTACTACACTACTTTTTACAATATAACAAACACACTATTGTCTACATTTTCAACATAGAAGCTGCAAGGATCGCAATAGGCTTACGCTTTAGATAAGCATCGAATAAATTTCCCGTGAGTCCCTCGACTGAGTCGTCCATTGGAAGAATATGAACACGCTTTCCATACTTAACATCAGGACAGTGGTGCACAGACACCATATCAGTAAGACGGACCCTGAGATTAGACCGAACAACTTTGTTCATTCTTATCTTTTGCTCCTCACATTGCTCGTCCGCAAGAACAATACAAACAGTGTCTTTCCGTTTTTTCCCCTAAACCAGACACACATTTAACAAATTGCAATAGAAGGATATCAATCAATGGATTAGAGAGCAAGAATTCACCCTAATCAGCACAGTATCTCCTCGAAAGAGCTGAAGTTCTTCCATTTTAGCAGGATGCATTGAGACCACCGAATTGTCATCATTGATCGACTCATCAACAATAAGACGATTAGGCGACTTTTTTCGTTCTAGTATCGCAGTAGAATAGTCTTTCCTGCTACTTTTCCTGGATATTATAATTTGAAGTTTTTCAAGCAATTTCTTTTCTCCAAATGTTTTTAAACAAACTCAGACAAGAACCTTAACAAACAACCAACAATATCAAGAATCGAACAACAGCAGCAAGAAAAACAACCAATCCTATGCTTAGGCAAAGATCCAAGCTTTATACATAGAAGCTACATATAACAACCAACCATGTTTTCCATTTGTGAGCTTAGAAGTTCTAAAATTTAGAAAATTACTCCCCCCGTTTCACTATATGTTGCTTATTTTGTCATTTTCGTCCATCCCACTATATATTTTCCATTTGATTTTTATCTTTTTAAAAACTACTATTCATTTTTTTTATCATTTTTTTCATTATTTTTTACACTATTCCTACTATTTTTTCATTTTTTTCATTACATCACGTATATTTTTTTTCACTTTTACCTTAATCCGTGTGCCCAAAAGCAACGAACAACTTATACTGGAATGGAGGGAGTATAATTTACAAAAATAATTACTTCCCCAATACAAAAACTTGTGTGAGACGATCAAAATGCGCCCAAACTTATGCTCCGAAGAACAACTGAATAATCACATCCCTCAAACCCCAAAGGAGAAAAGAAAGTACTATAAATTCTCGAGAACAATCAAAGCACTATTAACACCATAATAAAAGAAAACAAGGGAAAGGGACTTCCTTTAATTTCAGAACCTACAAAAGAGTAAATTAAAATCATGGTACAAGATAATATTGCAAAGGAGAAAAAGAAAACTAACGAGTCGGGGGTTTGGGCAGAAGAGCTTGCATCAGCCATGGTGTTTGAAGAAGTTATCCGACTTTGTGCAATAAATTTTCTTGCAAGCGGTGGTTATGTTCAGTGGGAGTGATGGGTGCACTTTGTTTGTACTTATCAGTTCAGAGTCTGTACGAGGAAGACTGAATATTTGACTGATGTAGGTGTTTGATGTAATTGAAGTGAATATTATGTTTACTACAAATTCTTCTTCAATTTAAAAGTATTTTTTAAGAAAATATTTTTATTTTTATTTAAGATAATTATTAGATAATATTTTATAATGATTTTTCAATAAAAATGAAGATGGTCTTTTAATAATAATAAGATAATTTTGTAAGAAATATATTAAATTATATGATACATCTTATCCATATAAAATTAAATTTAAATTTAATCCTAACTATTAGTTACTTTATTCTTAGCTTCACAAAAGTGAGCAGCCTTAAATTGACTCTAAATTCAAGTAAACTCTATTTTTTAAATATAAAGTATTATATTCACGTATATTAATTATTACTAATATTTAAAAATTTGATTATTAAATATTTTTAAATAATTATTTATATACATATTAATACTTTAACACGGGAGCACATAAAATTTTTGTTGACAAAGTTTCAATGAGTAAGTCTCTTATGCACTAGTTACACGGTGCAACTCAAGTTCATTTTCTTAAAGTTAAACAAAATACTATTGAAAAGTTACACATGTTATTATTAAAAAATGTATCTTTCACAGTTTAACTTTTCAGTAGTATTTTGTTTAATTTTTTAAAAATGAACTTGAGTTGCACCGTGTAACTGGTGCATATACACAAGACTAATCCAATTTCAATACATATTTCAAAATTTTGATACATATTTCACATTAACTAGGGGCACATTTTAATAAAACTAATTTTATTGACTTTTTTAAGTAAATGAATGAAAATAATTTAGAAATAAAATATGACATTATGTTAGTATTTTATTATTAGTTAATATCGAAACTGATAAATAAATATGAAATTTATTAAAGAACGACGAATAATTATTATTCTAAAGTCTTTATTAACTTTTATCTTTTTTTTTAAACATTATATATAATAATAAAAAAAAAGTCATATTTATAATACTTATTTTTTATTGTACAAAAAATTACTACCTCTGTCCAAGAAAGTTTGCGGTACTTTCCTGGGCACAGGTTTTAAGAAAAAGTGTAATGAGTAGAATGTGTATGGTGTAGATTGTGCGGTAAAAATTTTAAAAGTGGAGATTTAAAGAAATATTTCTATTTTGGGAGTATACAAATTTTTGTAGGACAAACTAAAAAGGAAAGTACACAAACTTTTGTGGACGGAGGTGTATGTTATTAAAAATTAAATAGTCGAGCATTCATTATTAGTTCTTGATCTTTTGGCACTCACTACAGCGAAGAGAATCTGTTTGGCAAGTTGACATAACTACCATAAATATCGCTTAAGCAACAGAAAAATGCCATGTGAAAGACACTTCAAGTGCTTCAAGCTCAAGATTCGTCTGTGCCCCTCTCACTTCTCTGTACATGCTGAAGAATATGCACGCAATCTCGACTTCCCGATGCGTTATATAAGCACCAGGATAGATATGGGGCCATCACGCTTCAAAACGGAGTCAAACTCAAACCCCGGAAACACGACCACCAACTGTTTGATGAAATGCCGCATTGTCTGGGACTCCTCCGTCTCCCCACTCCGGTTCGCCATTTCAACTCAGTTTCAGTGCAGTCTTGCAAACCCACCAAGAATTTCAAGCTCTGCATTCGCAATAGTTTTCAGACCCCTGCAAATGCTCAAAAGGTTCTTGCTTTTCAGTTCTGACTAGTGTTGTTGACGCCATTTGTCAATTGTTTTGTTGTTCTTCGTTGTTTCACATTTGCATTGTGTTCCTGATTGATTGGTAGTTGGAAAAAAAAAAGTTTAGAATTTTGATGGTGGGATTAAATAGTTTGTTGACTTTAAGTGTAGTTGTAAACTTCTTTTGTTTGCTATATTTTCAGCAATAAGACTGTTCAGTTTTTAGTTTTTACAGAAAAATTCAAAATATGTGTATGAAACTGTGTAATGCATTTTTTCTTGTTTCTGTGGGGGATATGGCCCCTTTTCCTCCCTGTTGTTTTTCATGTTACGATAGCAAGTTTAAGAAAATGCCTGCAAACTTGTGATGATTTTAGTGATTTGATGAAGTCAAATAGTTGATCCAAAGTTTCATGCTGCAGTTAGTTGCAGAGGTGAAAGAGAAGCTCAACAAAGAACATAATAATCTCCCTCTGGGTAAACATGGAAGAGATGATGACGAGATGATCCTTTGGTTTCTCAAGGACCGAAACTATTCCGTCAAAGATGCTGTCTCCAAGCTGACTAAAGCCATTGTAATCACAATTTTGTATTCTCTTATCATTCTGCTTCATTTTATGCCGAATCCTATGAGCAAGTTTCTGTAGAGCCTGTTTGCTTTATCATTGTTAATCCATTTATATTTTATTCGTCCACGTGGCTATACAGAGATGGCATCATGAGTTCGGTGCATCAGAATTGACAGAAGAATCGGTGAAAAGTGCAGCAGAAACCGGTAAAGCCTATGTGCATGACCATCTTGATGTGCATGGCAGACCAGTGCTGATAGGGAACCTTTCCAAGCATATTCCAGGGGTAAGTCTACATCATGAACTTGCCTTCGTCTCCTGTTACACAATATTGTAACATCTTTTGCTACACTATCTAGATGAATGACACAAAAGAGGTGTAACTAAAATAGATGATGAATGTGATTAATTTCACTGAGTCTGTGACATTATTTTAGTTGGGCAACAGAAGATGTTACATCATTCTGTAGTGAGAGATCTCGTCTGCTGTTAGCCTGTTATGCAGTCTGCGCCCTTCCAAATTTTGAGGTCACTAATATTAAGTGGTGTATGGCTGATGAACACAGGATCAGGAACCATATGAAGATGAGAAGCTCTTTGTGTTCTTGATTGAGAAGGCACTCAGCAAACTCCCTCCTGGGAAGCAGAATACACTCGTCATAATGGATTTAAGAGGGTTTGAGACGCACAATGTTGATATTAAGCTTTTACCGTTTATGGTAAGTTCATGCAAAAGTGAAGTTTTTCCTATATCGTACTCTTCTTGTCAACGTTGTGTCTGAATACTTTGCTGTAAGCTGTTGTTTTGCGCCAACTGTCGTTAGAAAAATTGAGTGGCACTTGGTTGGAAATTCTTTAAAGGGATCGAGAATGAAAATGAGAATGCGTATAGGGTAATTAACCATTTCCCCTCCTATACTTGTTTCCTTCAATCATTACCCTATTCCATTTTTGTCTCTCCACAAACCCCACCCCACCCCCTCCCCACCCAAAAAAAAAATTAAAGCGAAACACTAATGATTTAACCACCATGAAGATAATTATTTCTCCAACATATTCAGAGAAGTATAGAAATATAGATTTTCATTCTCATTCTTATTCTCATTGAAAAACTTGAAACAAACGCCACTTGAATATCTACTAGACAAGAGATGTGAAAGGGATTTTTATTTGCAAGGGAAATAATAATGTATGTGTATAACCTCGTTGTACATGTGCAGTTTGACGCGTTCTACTCCTACTATCCAAGTCGAGTGAATCAAATCCTTATGGTTGACACTCCATTTATATACATGACGATTTGGCCGCTGGTCAAGCCCATGCTAGGGCCGTATGCCTCTCTGGTAACCATTCGTGACCGTACTGTGGATATACTTAACTCCGCACAAGTGGAAAATGAAAGTTAACTATTCAATGTTCAATCTGAAATTAATCACTATACTTCCACTTTAGTTTGCTTCAACAAACACTGCAAACTTTTATACTTTTAAGTTTGAAAACATTATTTTGCTTCACTTTCGTATTCCATTCAAGATCGAGTCAGAGTCAGATTTCAACTTTTTGATTCCTAAAACATATTGAATCTTCTATCTCCGTCTCTGTTAATGATACTCTCTCTTATGCAGGTGAAATTTTGCTCGGCGAAGGACGTGGCCGACGAGTATTTTACCAAAAGTACTGTTCCAGCTGCCTTCAGGGAGTGAAGGATTAGAGGCTATTCTTCCAGTTTCCAATCATGACTGGGACTATATTGGGATTGTTAGTCAATTAGTGTGAATTTGGTTGCAGTTTAATATGAAATATGAGTATATAAATTGATTAACTGATTAATTGCTCAGCAAGAAAATAAATATTTCATGCATGGCTACGAGTGGTAGCATTACTGTCTGCTTCGTTCATCATTATCGTTCTATTTTTGCATCTAATATAGTCTCATGTCCCACATTTATATGTGCATCAAAAAGAGAATAAATAATTTCTATCTTTTCATACTATATATGCATAAGTTCACCATTAACACAATATATATGGATTTGATCTATACATGTATAATATCGGATCCAAATTCAACATGTATAGCTAGTGGGATATTTCTTTGTTACACATGAATGAGTCATGATCATTGATATATGATGTTGAGGGTAAATGTTAGTTGTTAGTTGTTAGAAGTTAATTCACCAAGTTTCAAAACACTCCAAGAATTATCTCCAAGTCAACCTTATATCTCCTTTAATTCGTTCCCAAAGGAAATTGAATCTGGGCTACTCATTAAAGTGGAGAGGTTGATGGTCAGGTCAAGGTGGACTAATCTACCTAGTTAAAATTCTTTACAATAATGAATAATATAAGTATGTGTTTGTTTTGAAATTTTGATAGGATGATATTTTTGTTTTTTGTCATATTAAAACTTAATAATTATTATTGTTGTATTATTAGTATTGAGTGAAAGAAAAGTAGGAGAGAATGAGTAAATAGTAATTACGTGACGATGTAATTGTATTGAATTTTGTGAAAAATAATACTCCATCCGTTTCACTATAAGTAGCTCATTTTATCATTTTCGTATGTCCCACTATATGTTGCTCATTTGTTTTTTTTATCTTTTTAGGAAATTCCTATTCACTTTTTTTTATTATTTTCAATATTTTTTACACTATTTTAATTATTTTTTCATTTTTCTCCATCACATCACTTGTACTATATTAATATTTTTATACACTTTTTAATACTCGTGCCCAAAAAGCATGAACGACTTTTTTTTTTTTAAAGGAAAAGAAATGTATTATAAAATTGGAGAACAAGGGGTCCTCCAACCCAAACAAGTTACAAGGAATCCTGCACCAAACATTTATATCATGTATCTATCACACCTTCATCTAAACTTCACCAATACATGATCTAGGATTCGAGAACCAAAAACCAATAGAAGAGTTGGCATCTAAACATCTCCTAACTGACAACCAAGGCCAAGTTTTTGCTCTAATTTCATCAAAAGATCGCCCCACATCTGGAACAATATTGTTGAAGATAAAGTCATTTCGCACTTTCCAAATTATCCACACAATACAAACTCAAACACAAAGTGCCATTTTACCCTTTTTGTCAATCCCAAAAAGATCCTCATGTTGAAGAAGATGCAACATTAAATTTCTATGAGGAACCATAGATACCCCCGAGCCACTTGTAGCAAGCATACCATATATGTTGCGCGAACCTGCACTCCACAAAAAGATGAGATGTGTTCTCTTCGGATACCCCACAGAAACTACAGGACCTGTCCGCTTCAATATGTAATAAATTCCTTCTATGTAAGTTGTCCTTTGTTGCCAATCTCTGCTTAATAGCTCTCCATGCAATGATTTGATATCTTCTTGGAGCAAAATTCTTCCACACTCTTTTAAATGCTTTCCTCTCCCAAGAATTCAAATTCAAGGTTTCTTTTTGATTCATGATTACTCTGTATGCCTCCTTTGTAGTGAAAATTCCATTCGGGTGATGGATCCAATGCCATGAGTCTTCGCCATCTGAAATCATGAGATACCTGTTAAGAGAAAGAAGAAGTTCATTAACTTGACTCTCCTCCCCACCCCCTCAAAGCCCTCCGCCACTTTAAGTCCCATACCCACCTTCCATCTACCCATATCACTCACCTTCGCCTCTCTCTGAGCACTAATTCTATACAACCTATTAAATTTTTTCCCCAATAATTCCTCCCCTAACCATCGATCAGACCAAAAAAATGTATTGACTCCATTACCAACTATTCTCCTAAGTTGTGGCTGCATTCCTTCATCCCCATTCCCAAGATAAAGATTGCAAATCTCTTTCCACCAGCTAGAAGCATTTCGAGCCATCTTTGCCCTTCTCTCCCTTACTACCCCATATTCTACTCCACACTCTCTAAAAAACTCTAATCCACCTGTCCTGGACCTAATCACCCTTGCCCATAATCTAGAGGAATCATTCAAATATCTCCACACCTATTTGCATAGTAAGGCTTTATTAAAGCCCCCCAAGTCTCAAATACCCAGCCCACCCAACTTTTTCTCCCTGCATATATCTTTCCAACTAATCCAAGGCATTTTAGAACTCTCCCCACTTTTCCCCCAAAGAAAATTCCTTTGGAGTTGAGAAATCACACACAAATTTTTTGAAGGTATACGGTAAAAAGAAAATAATAGATTGGGATAGCGGAAAGAATAGACTGTACTAATGTAGCTCTTCCACACAATGACAACTTCTTATCATTCCAAGTTCCCTTCCGACTGCGAATTTTCTCAACCCACTTTTTCCAAGAGGAAATACGATGATGGTTGATCCCCACTGCCATCCCCAGGTAAGAGAAAGGAGGCTGTCCAATTTCACAACCTAATTTCCTTGTCATATTGGCCATCACAGAGGGGTTCATATTCACACCCATCAAACAACTTTTATCAAAGTTCACCTTCAAGCCCGATAACAACTCAAAATTCCTCAAGATAAATTTCAGCGTAGCAATGTTTGAGATATCACCTGAACAAATGAAAATAGTGTCGTCGGCATATTGCAGGTGAGAGATGCACACCTTCTCCTTTCCAATGTAGGCTGGAATTAAAATCCCAATTTGGACAGCCTTTCTCACAAGCGTGAAATACATTCGGGTTTATTTCAAATTAAATTTAAATACGAATTTATATAATCACTCGAGTTTACAAGAGATCTACTCTTTAAATATTTGTTCCCAACAAATTTTAAAAGAGATAAATAAAGAGAGGATTCATAATTTTACTTGTGGGCCGAAGTTAATTGGACTGGGCCGGAATAGAAATTAGAATGGACCCAATATCAGTCCTCCGGTTACCCGCCTTTTCCCGCTATTTCTCTTCCAACTTTTTCCCCACATTTTCCCGGCTGTTTCTTCTCTCTCACCCAGTAGTGCGTGTGAGAGTGCGAAGTGCAGGGTTGGTGATGAATTCGAGAGAGGTAGCTCTAGTTTCCGCCGCAACGGTGTTTGGTGCGGTGTCCTCCGCCGTCGCCTTCGGCCTTTTGTTCAACTTCAGAAAGCCCAAAAACCGCTGCTCTCAGAACGGTATCGCGGAGCAGAGATCTACTCGTCAAAGCCCCTTCGATCCTGCAAAACGCAAAGGGTATGTGATTCATACTCTGATAAAATTCTATTCGTTGGAAATGTGTGCAAGGATGGATTTGTCGTGACGGTTTTCATGAATTATTGTTTGTAACTTCCTATGATTAAGACTGCATTTGGAATGATTTAGGTGCTAGAAAACTCTTGATTCTTGTTAGTTAAATTCATTGTTTAGAATTTAAATTCCTGGCGGAAACGATTTCGGTGGGAAGTTGTGTGAATTTCTTCTTGAAGGACTTGTTATTGTTCGAAGACTATGAACTTGGAGAGAATTTCGAGTAAAAAATATAAAAAAAGAAAAAAGAATTTTGAACGATATGATCCAGACTCGGTTGGTTTGAAATTAGGTAATAATCCTTGAGCAAAAAGTGTACGAAGTTTCCTTTCTTGATAGATGAATGGGGGAAGAAAGGTACAAGAAAGTAAGCATGATGTATGTGCATGAGTATTGCAGGGCCTTTTCGTCAAATTTGTTGTCAAAAAATGAAAATAATTTTGTTTCTTTAACTTCCTTTATTTTATGAATTTGCATAACAGGTATCTTTCCTGGGATGACTACTTTATGGCAATAGCATTTCTATCAGCCGAGAGGTCCAAGGATCCAAATAGACAGGTTCAGTTACTAATGATAGTATATGGGAAGGAAAAGTTCATTTATGTTTCTAATTCACCTAATGTATGGTTTTGCAATATCATTCTTGCTTGTTTTTCTTTCCATTAGGTTGGTGCTTGCTTGGTGAGTGAAAAGGGAATTATACTTGGTAAGATTGTTCGATGGAATGTATTTTTCGTATGTTATTCCTGTTTGGCTGTTACAATGTCTTGTACGTCCGTGATATTTTTTCCTTTTCTTTTAATTTTTTTAACCTTCTTATGGGAGGGTGAGGTGGGGTGGAAACAGGGAAAACATGACAACCACTGAACTTAGAACAAGACCTCGCTTACTTCTTGCCCGAATAAAAATTGGATTGCTATTGATATTGCTCTAATTTTGTAGTAGTTCAATCTTATACTGGTGTTGTTTATGTCTTTTGTTCTTTAAGAACCTTGAGGTTGGTTTAATGGGGACTAATCCAATGTTTCTGGCATCAACTGCAATCTTGTTAGTAATAATTGTAAAATGCTAACATAGACTTCTACATTTGGCTCAATTAGTTAGGATATCATCATTAAACAATCAAAACGTGTTTTCCATTTTTAGTCTTAGTTAATTTTACTTTGTAGCATTTAATTTTTCCTTATGATATTAGTTGTACCATTAATATAGTTATACCCTCTTTACTCCATATAATCTTCATCTATCCAAAGTTTATGTACATGTGACTGATTTGACAATCTGGGTTTTGTTCAATTAAGCACCTTTTTTTTTTTTTAAATTTTGTAAAAATTCTTTCTAAGCAATATCTTATATTCACGATGTTTATAGAAAATCTTGAGCCAAGATATTTTTCTATTTTTAAGGTATTGGATACAATGGATTCCCACGTGGTTGCTCTGACGACAAGCTTCCGTGGTCTAAGGTAAGCAGTCTCTATATCTTATGTAAAAGATGATCAAGTTTATACATCATAGGATTTCTTACTCCTTCTGATATTCCAGAAATCGAAGAATGGGGACCCCCTGGAGACGAAGTATCCGTAAGTACTATCACATTGTACTATTAACTAAACAGATTCAATTTTCTATTGTAGCCATTTCTTGTATCCTGTTTATTTTCCTTTTGCTCTCAATATTCCTACTCTCTGAGTCATCTTCAATTAATTCCAGCCAATTTGTTGTGGTCTCTTGCAGTTATGTTTGCCATGCTGAAGTAAATGCTATCTTGAACAGAAATCATGCATCTGCTGCAGGGCAAGTTAGTTCTAACCTATTTTATCTTGTCTTGTATGCTCGTCTCTTTGTTTCTGGTGTACCTATCTGATACTGTATTGCATGAATTATGATTGCAGATTCTTTATGTAACGATGTTTCCTTGCAATGAGTGTGCAAAGATAATCATTCAGGTGATTTGAAAAGTTATGATATATTAGTGGTTTTGTTTTCTGAACATAGCTGTAATTAACATCTTAATACAAATTTGCCTTAACATCTATGTTTAGCAGCCAGCTTATTTTATGTTCCGTATTTTCGGTTTTCAGTCAGGTGTTTCGGAGGTCATCTACTATGTCGAGAAGAGATTAGATAACCCTGATGCTACCTACGTTGCTTCTCACAAACTTCTCTCTATGGCAGGCGTAAAAGTAACCTACGATACTTGCATACTTTCTTCATAAGGCTTGCTTTCATCTCACTGTAAAAAACTGCATCAAGTTTTCTCCATCTTCCACAAAGGAAAAAGAGTTGAAAATTTAAGAATTAATAGGGCCATAAGTTGCTTATATTGACATCAAAATTTCTCTTTTTACAAGGTGAGGAAACATCAACCAAAGATGGATCAGATCTTGCTCAAATTTAACGACTTCTAGTAGCTTTCACAAGCTACATCTATGGAGTCTGCTAACATTCTTGTATTTCATCAATACGGTCACTGATCACTTAGTCATTAGCAGTATATACGCAGTACGAAATTTGTCAAGGGATCTCTCAACCGCATTTGGGAGGAAGTCCGGTAAGAAAAGATAGAAAAAAAACGGCGTTAGACCGATCTTACGAGCAAAACCAGTTGCCATATCAGAGATGTGGTGTTGTTTGCTTGCCTTGAAAGCAAAGTTGGATGGCTTATGGTGGAGTGTCAAACTCTTAACTCTACTGATTCATCTAATTGCATATATACTTCTTGTGCTTTTTGTTTGTGACTTTGTATTGGCTATAACTTTCATCATCTTTCAAGTATTGTAATATCCCAATTCATATATTAATACAAGTTCATATGCCATTGTCAAATAAATTCTAGTCAAAAATGAATTTTATTTATGACATAAAAAAATGATTACTTATTTATGTATAGAACTTCGTAACATAGACAAATATTCTTATTTTATGTATGATATATTTTTTTAATTTGTGTTTATTTATATAAGCATAATTCATTTTACTAAATTTACGCTCGCATTAGTTATTTTATTCATAAATAGATTCAATAATATTTCACAAATATCTGTTTTGTTTCTTAAAATTTGTGTTTATTCATATGAATATAATTTTCATGAATAAATGGAATATTATATAATTTTAATACTGGTCAATAGACATGAATAAGTGCTCATCAATACATTTAGATCTTTATCCAATAAAAAATGATCATATGAATAATTATTCATTTCCGTTATTTATTTAATAGAGGCATTTCCAATGACTAGCATACCATATATTCAAATTTATTTAATAAAACTATGATTCATTCATTTTTATTTAATAAAAATAGTTTTTGTTGATTAGTGACCATTGATATATACTCAATTAATATCAAGTGCTCTTGTTTTTCACAAATTTGAATACATCTTGAAAATTTAGTAACAATAAAATGTACTGTAAAAAATAAACATACTCCACCTGTCCATAAGAGTTTTTAATTTTTTTAAATGTCTCATAAGAACTCAAATTAAAAAAAATACTATTTTTTTTACTTTAATTATTTTTCTTAATATATTATAAATGTGCTCCTCTCTTCAAATTTATGTGAGATGAAAGGAGTATTTAATAAAAAATAATTCATGATACGAATTTTTTTAATTCTATCAATCAATATTTAATTACTGATGCTCCTTATCAAAATTTTCATAAAATTGTTTAGATATTTGATATTTCAAATAGTTTTTTTTTTCCAGAAAATTTAATATTTTATATTTAAATATTATAATTCTATATTTTTATATTAAATATAAATAATAGTATCTATTTAAAAAATAGTGTGATAATATTGACTTCAGTTTTGTACTTCCATTGAAATTTTTACCATTTATAATTAAATATATAATATATTAAATTTTTGAATTTTATATAAAAATTTATTTAAAAACAATTCTCTCTGTCTTATAAGATATTGCATACTTTCTATTTTAGTTCGTCCCACAAAAAATTTACATGTCTAAATATAAAACTTACTCCCTTCGTTCCAAAGCAATTTGCAAGGGAGGAGGGGCACACAAATTAAGAAGAAAGTAGAATAAAGTAAAAAAAGTAGTGTTTTGAGGGTTAATTTGGTAAAATTTTATGTAAAAAGTGAAAAAGTTAGTTGGATTGAGTGTAATGTGAGCCCAAAAAGTAAAAAAGTAATGGTATTTTTGTGTAAATATGTAGATATTGTGAGGTGAAGTTTATAAAAGGGTTTCCTTTTTTGGGTCTGCAAGTTTCTCTGGGACGTCCCGAAAAGGAAAACTTGCAAGTTCCTCTTATTAAAATTTACTCTCACAATACACACATAATATTTATAAAAATATATTTATAATACATTTTCTTAAATTATGTGTCTAAAAATACCCAAGTATATAAAATGATATACGTATATTAGTAAATGACAGGGAAAAGAAACTTTAACTCAACCATAGTTAATTTGGGAGAGCAGTAGTTGCTACTGAAGTATTTAGGTTAGGTTTATATTACCCAAAAATTTCCTTTCCTTCCCATTCTCTCCTCCCCCTCTTCCTCCCGATCCTTCTCACCACCGCCACCGTTCTCTGTTCCACCTTTCCACCACCGCGATCAGTCCGTCGACGCCGTTTATTTCACATCTCCTCCATCACCCTAGATACGTACGCACTTTCGGATATATTTGCATTTCTTCAAATTTGTAACTTCCGCGGATCGATACTTCGTTTAGATCCGTATCGCGTCGCTTCGTCTCCCGATTCACTGCTTATCTCTCTACAGGTTACGAGTTGCCTAATATTTATTTGTGGGAGAAAGTGTGAAGATTGAATTGATGTTGAAATTTTCGAATTGAAATTTCTGATTTAGGGTTTCGATAGGGTACGAGGTTTTGAATATTGTGGTGGGGAAGGTTATGGAATTTTGTATATTGTTCTGATGATATATGTGCGCGTGGATGTATGTTTTACCCTTTTGGCTACTGCGTGTTGTGTGGGGGTGAATGGGTCGGTGCATGCAAGAATCTTGCTAGAGTTCAGATGATATATTGCCAATTCACAGGTGTTTTGAAGAAGCTATTTTTAAACAATAATAATACTTTATATACATAATTTTGTTAAGCAGATTGGGCCGATGATAGGATTTGGATGTCATGTCAGAAGTGATAGTAGTTTCAGCAACTTTTGAGCTAGCTAGGAGAAACTTAATGCCATGGATTTGGACTTCTTATTGAACTTTGAATGAATAGAAGGGAAGGGTAGGATTCAGAGAGCTAAATAATTGATTATGTGAGTGTAATTTTTCAGGCCACTTTTAAACTGAAGCGGGAGGATTTTCGAACTCGAGTTTTATGTATTTGGAAACCATTTTCATCAGAAGGAGTACTTAAATGTACCGTTCCATTTTCTCCCCTATCATTCACATAATCAAATCCTATCAAAAATAAAGAGTTGGAGCTCCAATTCCAAACCTCCCAACCACACAATGCCACCTTTTTACTTTTATAATTTTTGATTAAGGTAGCAACAAGGCCTCAACTTAGAAGTATATCAGGCCTTCTTTTTTTTTTTTCATGATAAGTTGACCATCTTTGATACTTGTTACGAAGTATAGTATTTAATTCCTTCTTGGAGTGACAGAGTTTCGTTGACGATTGAAAGTTTTTTAGTTTGTTTCCGTCTTGATTTGAATTTATTCATAATAGTAGAAGTAAAAGTTCATAAAAGGTCCAATTTTGATGAAGCAAAAGGGTAGAGGAAATTTGTGGAGTGGTGGGTGGTGGGTAGGGTCCAACCAACTCTGTGTGTTGTATATTGGAATAAAGAATGCTGACTTTTCTGTGAGGTGAAGTGTAGTTTACCAATTGTTAATTCTTGTGGCATTTCTTCATTGTGGATCTTTATATCCACAATGGATCTTTTGATACTGTAGATTCTTGCAGAACTCAATTGATACCAGTAGACGCTGTCTATGTTTAGGGCACTCTTTACTGGAAGTTTGCCATGTTATATTTCTTGGCAAACATTACACTTTTGGGTGTTTTAGAACATGATATTATTCATTGGTGACTTGATAAGATAATAGGGCCTGGGAAGATTTATTACTAAAATTATCTTGAGCAAACAGTTGTCATATTGTGTTGTTATTCTGAAAAAGTTTATAGTGAAAACAGTTAAGATCATGTGATGTGTTGGGTGATCTTTGTCCTGTGCAGTGCTAGATATAAAATTGTAGCAAGGATGTTGAGAAGAGGCCTGCTATGCTCATGCTTGTTTCATCTAAGCTCTACTCTTTCATTGATATGTTTTTCTCTTTCTATAACTGTAATTAATTTTTTGGTCAATCAATTTGATTTGTGCTTTGGTTAACTTTGTGTATTCAAGCTTTGGACTCTTTGAAATTGTTTGTTTTTTCTTGACTCATTTTTGTGGTTAATTTTTTTTTCGTGCTCAAAGTTTTTTTTGTAAAATTCTTTAGGCCCCTCAAGTTGTTTGGATGACATTGGCACTTCAATTGAAGTATGAATTCTAGTATGTTGGCTGGAGAGAGAAGGTACTTAATCCTTATTACACATAATCCCTTTGGCATTTTGTTGATTGTGGAGGTTTATCATTTAGGGTGTGTTTGGTTTAAAAGATGAAATTATCTATCCGGCCAAAACATGCATATTTTCGCCAGATAGATAATTTTATTCTTTATACCAAACATACTCTTAGTATTATTATTGTTGTGCTGTGATGGTGAGCTCAGTACTTGGACTTCTAATATGTATTATATGTAGTGTAAATGTCAGTAAAGGTTTCACTTATGTCTGTAAATAGCCAGCTAATTTTTGAAAGTGGATGAATTTATATTAGGTTTTTAATGGTTGGGCTAAGATAGCATCAGCCTTTATTTGTTGCATATTTTTGTGCACTATCTATATAAAAACAAAATGTTTTTTGTGCAAGTATTCTGCTACTCTGATCTATTATGCATGCCCAATACACATGTCCTTTAGTATGCTGTTGTCTAGTTCCATATGTTTGGGTTAATCTAATGCAAAAATATTTAGTCTCTCTTTTGCATATGCTTTATCAAAGATTTTTTCTTGCACTCCTGCCTATCCTTCTTTCCCCTCCACTCTTCCCAATTTGGAGTACATTTGTTTGGTCAAATTCTACACTTTTTTGGGTAGTATGTATATAACATGCTAGAGTAGGCTATGTTCTTTGTTCGTGTTATTTATTGATGTTTGTGGTGATTCTGGTTCAGGAAGGTAATTTATTTGTCTTGCCTAATGTATAATGTTGACTTATTCCTTCTGTAGATGGGCTTCTGCCAGAAGGGGTGGCATGACTGTTTTGGGAAAAGTTGCTGTTCCGAAACCCATAAACTTGCCTAGTCAACGGTATTCAAATCCTGAACGTTTGTTGTCCTGTTTTCGATCTCTCCCCTACCCCCACCCCCACCCCCACCCCCACCCCCACCCCCTTCTCATTCTTAACCATCATATATTCTACAATTGCTTTCTGACATAGTTTCTGATTTTGTTTAAAGTTTGGAGAACCATGGTCTGGATCCCAATGTTGAAATTGTTCCCAAGTGAGTAGTGAGTGATTTTTGTCTATTACAGCACCAATTTTATGTAGTTCTTTTAAAGTATATGCTGGTGAAGTTTTCTTTCAAAGGACCTCCTCATTTTCCTTAATATTTTTCACTACTTTTCACTTAAATTTATTGAGCCTCTGTTTCTGAAAAGGGGAACTGTTAGCTGGGGAAGCCGCTCAACTTCTTCTGGTTCAAATCCATGGTCTTCATCACTATCACCAAATGCTGATGGTGGTACTGTTTCACCTAGTCATCTCAGTGGCCGCCCTTCATCAGGTGGAAGTGGTACTAGACCATCTACATCTGGTAGTGATAGAACACATGATCCTGTTCCAAGTGCATGGGGCTCAAATTCTAGACCTTCTTCTGCTTCTGGGACGTTGTCGTCAAATCAGGCACCATCAGCCTCGTTGCGTCCAAGAAGTGCAGAAAACCGACCTAATAGCTCACAGCTTTCTAGGTTTGCGGAGCCTGTTGCCAAAAGTCCAACAGCATGGAGTTCAAGTGCCACTGCAGAAAGACTGGTAGGACTTAGTATCCTGCTATGTCGTCATCACTTAATATGCTTATATCCTACTCTAATAGAGCTTTACTTTTTCAGAATTTCATTATTGGGTTTATATTGTTTATACATGTTAATGGCATGCAAATCGACGATTTTAGTCTGTTCAATTGCATTTTCTTAAGCAGTTATCTGAAGCTCCAAATTTATTTTACTCGTTCGGTGTTGACTGTCCTGTTTGGGCTAAAAGTGGAGAATTTGCAGGGAGTGAAATCTTCCAAGGATGATGGTTTTGCCCTGAGTTCAGGGGACTTCCCAACTCTTGGTTCTGAGAAAGATAATTCGGTGAAGAACGAATCAGAAGGTAGTTTTAAGAAAATAGAATGAGTATACCACCTTCTTACTGCAATTTGTTTATGCTTCACAATTTGCGTTGTATTTGGATTTTAGTTGTCTCCACAGCTATCCTTTTTGTCCATTTAGTGCTTAAGTCATAAATGACCTTAGCATTTTGTTTAGAATCCTGTGCTAATTTGGACATTATTTCTTCCATCTGTTTGGAGTCATTTGATATCATGGCCTTTTTTTTTTCTAAAAAAACAAAATAAAAAGTCTTCCTTTTCACTTTCTATCTCATTCCATTTTACGTGGTTATACATCCAAAGTTTTTTGGGTTGATGTGGATGTATAAGCACTTTCACTACTGACTCTTGCCAACTTCCCACAGGTCATAGCCGTCCAAGCTCAGCTTCTGGAATAAATCAGTCAATAGAGGGCACTGGACCCCAGACTGGTCTGCACACTCATGTGCTAATTTTGGAACACTAAAATTTGTTATATCTAAATGCGTGCTTACTGGTATACTTCTTTTGCATGCAGATGTGAAACATGCAACTGTGAATACTTGGAGGGCAGATGGTTCCCAGAGCGCAGAGGATGATATCCATCCTAACATGGAGAGATGGCAGGGGGATCCTCATCAACATTTTAATGCCAATGCTGCCCCTCAGCATTTCGACGCCTGGCGAGGCCCTCCTATGAATGGTCCAGGTGGTGTTTGGTATGGGGGACGCCCTCAAGGTCCTTCTTTTGGCCCTCACGTTCCTCCTAGTGGTTTTCCAATGGAACCATTTCCTTATTATCATCGTCCTCAGATTCCTCCTCCTCCTTTGGCTGGTTCACAGCCTGTTCCACCACCAGGTCCTAGAGGACCCCATCCAAAAAATGGGGATATGTACCGTCCACAGATGCCTGAGGCCTATCCACGTCCAGGTATGCCATTTAGACCTGGTTTCTACCCAAGGCCTCCTGGTCAAATTAATTTTGACGGTTATTATGGGCCACCAATGGGTTTTGAAAGGGACATGCCATATATGGGCATGGGAGCAGGTCCACCTGTTTATAATGGTTATCCTCCCTCTAATCCTGATATTAGCAATCCTCATGTAAGAGCTACTGGACATGGTCCTCCTGGCAAAATGATGTCAGAACAAGTGGAAGTTGATCATTGGGATGATGCTCGTGGACCAAAAAGAGTTCCTCTAAGGAGCCACAATGAGTGTGACCAGAGGGAGGAAGGTGGAAATCGGGAGCAAAACGCGCATCATAATATCTCACATCCTGGAAGAAGTCACTTTCATGTATCCTCAAGGAAGAATGAGTGGGGTGCTGAAGAAGATACAGAAGAAGATATATTTGCCAAGAGAACAGTACAAAGCGATAATTCTTTCCACGGTTATGAAGATAGAGTTCATACGGCAGACAGTGTGAAAGTGAAGTCAAGAGAAGGCATGGGCTATGTAAAAGGAGGTAATGATAATTGGACAAATAAATCAGCAAGTGCCAAATCTTTTCCTCCAGTAGTGACTCCTCTACCAGTCGCTGTTGAGAGAGATTCGTTACCTGCTGTAAACAGAAATTCATCCCTGATGAATAAAATTGATGGCTTAAATGCAAAATTTCGTGGTTCTGATGGATGGAATGATTCTCCGAGTTCTTACAATAAGGAAGGAGAAAGGAGTGAGTCTAAAGTAGTTGATATGAAGATCAGTGGCAATATTGCTGAAGTCAGTAATGTTACTGGGTCATATGAAAGGGCTCCTGTTTCGAGAGACTTTATCTCTGGTCACCGTGAGGTGATCGCTCCTGTTGATAATGTAATTCAACCAAGTGCTGTTGTTTCTAGGTATAATCACTTATGCTATGCTTACATATGTTCAGTTTTAGTTTTGGAAGAACACCTATGCACATTTCAGTTTACTATTTTATCTAATTTCACAGGAGATCATATCATGGCGGGCCTACAAGAGTCGATCATCGTGGCAAAGGAAGGTTCAACAGTCAGGATGCTGATGGATGGAGGAGGAAACCACTTAACAGTGAATCCTCAAGTGCAATTACAGCTTCAAATAATGAATCTCTACTTAATGTGCGTGTAGATGTCCCTAGTATGGTTGGGGAAGCTTCTGAGAGTTTTATAATTGAAGCGGAGGGGAAGATTGAAAGTGAGTCTGTTGAAACATATGAATCAACTGATATTCAGGTACATGTTCATATTGTAGTTTTTACCTCCTGCATAGTACTCGTAGATCCTAAATTTTAAGTTTTTGTGACCTTATCCTTATGTTGTATCAGCGTGTTAAGATGAGAGAGTTAGCAAAGCAACGTGCCCTGCAACTGCAGAAGGAAGAGGAAGAAAGAATTAAGGAGCAGAAGGCCAAGGCATTGGCTAAACTTGAAGAATTGAACCGGAGAACCGTAGCAGGTGAAGTTGTTAATCAGAAGGCTGAGAGAACTCAGGTCATTGGTGACATCCCAGGAGCACAGGGACTACATACAGTTACTGGCCCTATGATTGCTGAACTCAATACTGAGGTACCTGGATTTAATTTAGTTCCGAGCCCTGCTGTTACTACTGTAGAAAGAGGGAGCAACATGAATCAAGCTGGAGACACTGTTAAAGAATCCATAAGTTCGCACCTTGATATAAAAGGAATAGGTCCATTGGAATCTAGTGCGTCTCCTCTGTCCGTAAATGAAGCTTCTCATGATAGCAATACCAAAAAGGGGGTATCTCAAGTTAATGATGGAGGCTTCTCCAGACACAAGAGAGCAAGCTACAAGCAGAGGCATAATAATTCATCGCAGAAGAGCTTGAATGAAAATGTCTCCAATGCCGCATCTGAGACACCAAAGGATCGTCCTCATGTTGCTACTACTGAAAACACATTGAAGGAGAGTTCTTCTGGTGAAAGTAGACTGAGTGAGTCAACTGTACTGAACTCTTCCAAAACTGGCGTTGAGCCATCAACGCAGCAAAGAAGGAAGATCAATAGGACTAATAAAACTAAGCCCAAAGTGGATGATGCCCCTGCTGTTCCTGCTTTACCGCCAGTTGTATCAGACACAAATCAAGGAAATGAGGCAATTGGTAATGGTGGGTCTAACGATTCTAACTTTGTCTCAACAGTGATGGAGCCTGACAGTGGGGTGCAGGCTCAGGGGCCAAGCTCTTCTGTGTCAAATGAGGAATCCCAAAGCCGAGTCCCTAGTCAGTGGAAACCGCACCACTCCCGAAAATTGCCAAGAAGTCAACAGGCCCATAGGTTCACTGAAAAGCTTCATGGAAGTGATGCTGTTGTATGGGCTCCTGTGCGCTCACAGAACAAGGCCAAGGGTTCGGAGGAAGCTAGTCAAAATTCAACACAGGAATCTGCCAATTCAGCAAAAGCAGATAATGTTGGACCGAATAGTTTGAAAGGCAAGAGGGCTGAAATGGAGAGATATGTTCCGAAGCCTGTGGCCAAGGAGCTGGCTCAACAAGTAAGTGTTCCACCTCTATCATCTTCGGTTAGATCAAATGAGGGTGCTGGGGGAGAACAGTGCGGGTCAGTTAGTTCTGCTACTGTGCATTTTGGGTCCAGTGTAGACATTAATGAGGGGGATGGGAACCACAACAAGCACAAAAAAGATCATGCAGGTTGGAGACAGGGTGGTTCAACAGATCCATCTTGTATGAAGGGTGTGCATACTGGGGCATCTTCAACTTCTGAGCCAATCATGGAAACTCATCAATCTAATGAGATTGTTCAATCTATGAGAAGTGAAATGATCTCAGAAAATGCAGATACCAAATTTTCAGTTAAAGATCAGGGAGCAACAGGCAGAGGAAGGAGACATCAACAGAGATGCCCACGAAGCACGGGGAAAAACCCTGATTCAGGAAGTTCTTTTGTTGGGGAAATTGATGGAGATTCTGTTCAACCTGCAGCTTTGGATGTGAACCAGACAGATAGAGATAATGTTTCAAAAGAGAATCGGAGCTTTGAGCGTGTTTCTTATTGGCAGCCCAAGGGTAACCGCCCAAATTCTGCTAGTAATCAGCATGGGAGCAGAGCTGCTGGAAGTGAATCAGTTTCCACAGAAATTAACAGGATTCCAAAGAAGGATCATCCTGGCAACATTAGTCAATCTCAGCCAGGGGAATCGGTCAGTGTCAAGAATAATGTTGTGGAGGAGTCAGTTGCAAGCCATCGTCGAGAATTTGACCGAGAAAGTAAGCCTGCTCCACACAAAGGGCGTCCCTATTCCCCGAGTCAAGACATAAGTGGCTCCGGTGAAACTACTGCTAACACAGGTGATCATCTTGACCGCAATGTTTCATTGGGATATAGGAGAAATGGAAGGCAAAATAATCGTGGTGTTAGAGGTCATGACTCCCGTGGAGATTGGTCTTCTGGGCATGATAACAGAAATAACACACCTGCATACAGGGAAAGACAGAGGCAGAATGTTCACTATGAGTATCAGCCTGTGGGTCCCGCCAAGGGTAACAGACCAGAAAAAACCGAGGAACCAGCTGATAGTATGGACCACAGGCAGAGAGAAAAGGGTTATGGACATATGAAACGTGGAGGAAACTCTTACAAGAGGCAAAGTGGGGCTGCCTCCACTCGGGAGTGATTGGGAAGTGAGAGTTGGCATTAGATGATCTTCCAAATTCATTGTCTTTGCTTGTTTAGGTATGATTCCTATTATCCAAGTATTTTGCATCTACGTTTTCATGTTCGAAATAGAAAACTAGTTGTTCGGTTGACAGGTGACACGTGCATTGAGCAGGATTAGGGCACACCATAGAGGATGTGTTTGTGTTAGATCAAGAAAACCCGATGTGATAACCCATTTTATATTTGTAATTGATTTGAGACACCGTAACGTGGCTTAGCGAATGTAGTAGAATTTTGGGTATTTGGCAGGCAGCCTGATGACGTGCGCCCTGTGTGTGGCAGGCCAAAGAACGACATAGAATTTTAGATCGTAGCTTATTTGCCGTTCCATATTTTGTCGGATGATTGTCGTCTTTGTGCCTTGTCTGGTCTCCTTTTGTTCACTGAGTTCATTTGTTGCTTCTATTTGATTTCTCTATTTCTCCCGTTGTTTATGCAGTTATGCCAGCTTTTATTATGAGTCCATATTTAATCAGTAATTTTAATCATAAAAGTCCCATTTATTTCTCGTTTTTTGTGTTTCAAGCTTGAGTTAATATTTTCTTAACGGTTTTTTTGCTTTGAAAAACACTGATGACCTTAAAAATGTTGCAGGTTTCAATTTCTATTGGGTTCACATTAAGAGTGAAGATAGTTATAAATAGGTGTTACTGAGCTTCTATATAGAAATTAATAGTTGTTGCGACATTGACTACTTGTATTATATCAACGTAATTGTAGTATGTTTTCGAATGATCGATCGATAAATATTGTTCAACTTCTTATAATGGAATTTTAGTTATATGTTACATAGAGTCATCTCCTGAGCACCAATTTCACTTTGCAAATGAGTAAGGATTGCAATATAATTTGCGTATACCTTTTATTTTGATCTGTTCAATAAAATAATTAAAAATGAAAATTATTTATTAAGTGTATATAATATTCATAAAAAATGTGTGTATTATATCTTTTTCTTTAATAGTTTAACTGTGCATATTAATTATGAAGATTGTTCTTAGTATTAAAAAATCTACTCGTTTCATTATAAGTTGTACATTTTGTTATTTTCGTCCGTTCCTCTATATGTTGCTCATTTGCTCTTTTACCTCTTTTTGGAAATTACTATTCATTTCTTTGTTATTATTTTTTAAAATATTTTTTACATTATTCTTATTATTTTTTAATTTTTCTCCATTACATCAAATATAATATATCAATATTTTATATTCTTATTAAGTAACAAATAATTTATAGTAGGACTGATGGAGTACAAAATTATTATGTGTCAATAAATATTGTTCAGCTTTATTTTTAAGGTCCCTTTTCTTTAAGAATAAATGTCATGCGCACGCAAAACACGGTGCACTTAATCAACAATTGAATATATTTACGTGAAATAAAATATCGGCTCATTATAGAAAAATATAGATTGATTAAACTAACAAATTCATACCAACAATGTGAACTTATCGTGTAATCAATTTTTTTTTTTTTGTAAACAATCACAGTTTGTTAAATGAGTCGTATGAAACTTGCACTTTCTTGGAAGTGTGAAACTAACAAGCAAGGCGTTTAAACTAGATGGATGTCTGATGCAATTTAATCCAAAATAAAAAATCCTTCTTTATTATTGCTTAGACGAAAGGGAAGAAAGGGTGTTTTCAATCTCATATATATTGAGAAAAGGAGTAAGGAATTCATTATAAACCCTACCTACCTTTTTCTTCGCTTTTCTCTATCTGAGTCCCTTTTATCCTGCAAATTCAATCCAACGGTAATAATAACACCCCGCAGGAATTGAAGCACTCATCGTCAATCATTTGACGCAGTTGGGGCTTATTTTATGCCGGTATGTATTCTTATTGATAGCTATGTTTGCGCTGTGTTGGTGTATTTATGAACATGATTTTTTGTGGATTTTACTTAAGAAATTCTGTGAAATGGCGATGAAAAGTAAATTTCAGATGTGTGACGATGATTGTCCCCGATAATTGGGATTACTGTTTCCGAAATCCACTTTCTTGGGTGGTGGGTGTTCTGATTGTCCTCCTCCCAAAATTTGATTTTGTTTGATGGAACTTAGAACATTTAGATTGTACACTAAGGAGGGCAAGAGAGAAGAGAGAGAAGTATCATTTCTTTGGGTTTTATGATCAAAAACAAGTTAACAGTTTTCTGTTTCAGGTTATTGTTGTGGGAGAAAGTATGTGTGCTGTGGGGATTTCTGGTGTGCAGATTGTGTATTTGACAAACCAACCGTCGAAGGTAATTATGATAGTTCATGTATTTATTTGGTGGAGTTGAGTATAAAAGGATATATGTAGTTTAAGTTCATCATTAGGTATAAAAAGGTCTTTGGGGCATGAAAAGATTTGTGGCTTCTAACAAGTATAGTTATGACATGATGATATGTGCTATACATTCTAAACCGGATTAAAAACTAGCAGTTACCAGCAAATTGGAAATGAAAATTTTAATTATGTCCAATGTCAGATTAATGCCATTGGAGGGTTCTCAGTTCAATTTGTCTGTTCGTATATCCTGAGCACAGGTTCTTAGTTCTGTGTAAGTTCAATACTAATCAGTACTCTTGATGACCTTGTTCAGGGTTCTTGTAGCACTTCCAACCCTCTGCCTTCGTTGTGGAGCAGAGGGAGCAAGTTAAAATATTGGGTACCGGCATTTCATGTAGTTGAGAGAAAAGATAGGTCCACATCTTTGAAATGCAGCTCGTATTCAAGGTGAGGGCTTGTGCGCGTTTGACATTAAAAATCATATTTGTGAAAACCATAGGATTAGAAATTTTTTTGTCACTTGAAATCTACTCCCACCATTTAATTTATTAGCATAAACCTCTCCTATAACATTCTCAGAATATTTAAAACATCTCTTTCCTTAATTATAATTTGTAGCATGATCTTTCTACATCTTCACATTCAAACCATCTCTTTTTCTTTTCTTATTTTTGAGTTTTTTGTAAGGACAGATTTGTGTTATACATTTTCTTTTAGTATATATGCAGGTCTATTAGTAACATTGGTGCTAAAGCCTCTGGCCGTATATCTACATCAAAACATAGACATCAAATGAATTCTTATTTGCACAATGCTCTTTTTGAATCTACTCTTAAGATAATATTTGTTTTAGGAAGTATGCATATCTTTCGAAGTCCAGTGTTAGATCTTTCTCCTGTTCTTTCAATTGAAACTGATCAAATATAGACTGCTTCCAGTGTAGGAACTTCTCTTGTCCTTGGACCAAAGTCAAGATCATCTCAAATATCAGCTTTCAAAGGCGGCAATCAATATGATTATTCTGGTGGTAGAGGTAATAGTTCAAAGTCAGCGAAGAATTCTTTTAAAGTTTCTTATGTGCAACATGCGAGCGAAGAATCTCCGGTGGAATCTCCTAAGGCGCAGAACATTGTTCCTACTCCTCACACAGCAGCAGTGGAAACAACAACTAGTTCACTGGCTATACAGAACTTGTTCAAGAACTGGTTGATGTTATTGCGTACTCAATCACAATCCCAAGTAGTGCAGATAGTTTATGAAGAACCTTTTCTATCAGAAACATCAGAAATGGCGGCCGATTTAGGAAAGCAAAGTGGTGAAATTCCGAGGACTGTTTGGTGCTATTTTTGGGGTGTGGATGCAGCAATTAAAGTACCCATTTTACTATTGTAAGTAAGATAGTTGGACACTCTAGATGTACACCCCCACCCCCTCCCCGACACACACACCTCACATATTGGTTGAAAAAACTCCATGTTTATGTTTATTGATCACTTGCTCTGCTTTGTTGTATTTTGCAGAACTCCGCTGTATCTTGCTGTTAACGTTGTATATGGGTCGGGCGTATCAAAAGAATTGACTCCCCTGTGGATTCTTGGACCATTTGTTGTAGCTCTCTACGTAAAGATGTTTCAATCAATATGTAGACTCTATGCATTCTGCTTCGATCAGACGACCAAAGTAGTGAAGAGCCTCCTCGTGGTACGTGATTACGTTCGTCATGGGAAGCTTAATAAACCCTTGAGAACATTTATATTTCATCCCTTAGCTGACCTCAAATACATGAACTATAAAGAGGTGACTAGGGAAAAAATGAGGGGTTTACTAAGGTGGTTGCATGAGATTTACCTGGATTATCTTGTGTCAGCATGGCCTTACCATTACAGAACAAGGAGACTTCTGAAGAGGTTAAATTTTTAGCATCTTCTTGTCGAAATATTCACACAGGCACAATTACTGAACCCCTTTTTGTATTGGGGTTCTTTCTCGGAGCATTAGATAGGTTTGTAACTTGTTCGCTCGTTGCACCATTGCCGTCTATGCGAGTTAAGCCATTTCTGGTTAAATCATTTTTGTAGATACACCTTCTTAAGTTCTTTCTCGAGGCTTGCTTGTGTAAAATATTTTCTCTTAACAGAAGAAAACTAATTCCGCAAATTGTGTTTCGTCTCTTATTCTAATATTATCATAAATTTTTCGTGCGTGTTCTTAATGTCGTCTTGGAGAGAGATGAATATGTGTTATGAATAGGCAGTTGGCAGTAGAGCGTTGATTAGCAGATGAATATGTGCTATAAATAGGCAGTTGGCAGAAGAGCCTTGATTAGCACAAGCTGCAAATGTAGATATGCAGTTGTCCCCTAAGATGCTATCTTCTCTGATATTTTAACTTCTTTCTCCCTTTGCTTTTATTAATAATTGATGGTTACATTTTGCAATTCAAGTGTATTTTTAATAAATTATTAGAATTGTTTTTATTAAAAAGTTACTGCTATTTATATTGAACAGTTGATCTAATAGATTGTTTAATGAAAATAATTTTAATTATTTAAATAATAATAATATTTTAAGTAAGTTGTGTAAGATCTTTGAGATCATTATAAAATGTGGAATAACTTTTAAAAAGTAATAAGATTTAATAAAAAAATGGGATGATTTATATATAGGTTCAAGAGAGTCACTATATTTAGTTATTTACAAATAGGTTCAAAATATTTGCACAGAAGCACATTTTTTTTCTGCACAGAAGTATTTTTTTTTTTCTGCACAGCACCTATTTGTAAATATAGTGATTTTTTTTAACCTATACCTAAGTCACCCTAAAAAATGATGATTTTTTTTTATCAAAATATTATTAATATTTTTTAAAATATTATTGCATTTTATTATAATTTTTTTTTTGCCGGTCTCATATATTCATTTTTACCATTAATGCATTTTTATATCTATTTCCACACACATATATGTTGTGTTTCCAGTTAGAAAATGGTGTTTTTAGTCGAGAATTTTGTCAAATTTTTCTCTAACCCTATATATCTTCCTTCTACAATAATCATTAATTTTAAAGAAAATTAATAGCTGCAAATTGATATTTGTTCCTTGATGCAGACGCAACATTTCATTTTTGGAATTTATGACCTAACTTATATCTAACCCCACCCATCTCTTTTGACTATAGCTGCAAATTAACCTTTATTCCTTGATATAGTAAATTACATTTCCTTTTGTGAATTAATTCGAGATTTTCATATTTAGAAGTATATCATTTAATATGCTGAAATATACCATTCAGAAAAACATATATATGCTAAAATATAGAGCATGTTAACTACTTTAGCTCAATGACCCATGGGGAAGGTATGGGTATCATTGTTGTCTCGTTTCATTTTAAATCGTTTATATTATTGAAATATATATATATATATATATAATATTTATATAAATAATATATTATTATTTATTAGTATTTATAGTATAAATAAGAATAAATTAATTAGTAAAATAAATTTTTAATATCATAATTTTTTTTAATTAAGATTTTAGTTTTATTTTAAATATGTAAAAATATATTATATATTATTATTGCAAAAGCAAAATCTCTTTTATAATGGGTCGGTCCATCCCGACCTATAACCCATAGCAGGTGACTGATCTGGCACGTATTGTCGTACATAGAGTAGGGCGGGTTTGAATTTTCTAGTATTCATCTAGACTTGATTATTTTCATTTCTATTTGCTATCAATTGTATTCGTAATTCGTAATGCAATTTCCATCTTATTAAATGAAGAAATTAACAATTTTAATTTTTTTGAAATTATAAACAAACTTTAAAGTGCTCTTTTATGAAATTTGTCCTACCTTGTAATTTGTATGAATCTAATGGAATCATTCTAAAATTCATGTTAGGAAATTATAAAATATTACATATGTTTATGCACACTATAATATATCTAGATACGACAATATCTAACTACTTGAAAACAAAACTATTAAATATAGGATTAGTCTTTAATGCAACAATTACACGGTGCAACTCAAGTTTATTTTTAAAAAGTTAAATAGTTTATAATTGAAAAGTTAAACAGTTTATTAGTGAAAAATTATACTATGAAAGATATACTTTTCAGCAATAAACTGTTTAACTTTTTAAAAATTAACTAGAGTTGCACCGTGTAACTGATGCACATGAGACTTACTCTTAAATATATATATATATATAAAATATTTCTTACAAAATTATTTACACACTTATTATATTTGGACATTTTAATATTATTTGTATACTCTAAAACGTTGGTAAATAAAATTTAAAAAGTTAAAAATGGGAATTTTAAAATTTTCTTCCTTATATATTTTTAAATGGAAAATGAGTTAATAATGACAAGGCACAAGAAACACACACTACTGGTGTCGATTACTTCCACAGAAACGCTCTCTCGTACTCTCCGCCCCTCTCTCTTTTTCCCCTTCCTATAATTTCTACTTCCCTTGATTCATTCATCCATTCTCTCTCGCCTTCGATCTTTCTCTCTCTGGATTTGAATCTTTTCTTTCAATAATCGACGCCCTTCTGGGTATTTTTCCGCTGCATTGTTATCCTGAGTCGAAATGGCTTGTTCAGCTACGGCCAAAATCATCCCCAATCCTCTGCTGATCAACTCTTCCAGATCTGCCGAAAAATCTGAATCTTGCTCAAAAATTTCATGCCCCTCTTCGTTTCTTGGATCCAAGTTTCTTGGGAACAAGCTAATTTCTGTTAACAACGCGGTTTCCCCCGCCAATCGCCGATCCAGCGCCGTCGTTGCGGTGTCGTCGGATGTTGTGAAGGAGAAGAAGGTCAAATCCAGCTCCAATGCCTCTAATTTGGTAATTACTTTTTCAAGAATTCAGATTTCGAGTTTCTATATTCATACTGCTATACGATTTTCGATGTTTATTAGGTATGCTTATGCTGTTTGATTGAATTTTGTTGATGTTATTGGCATTGCACATGTTTTTTCTCTTCTAATTAGCATGTGGGAACTTGGGGATTTTTTAAAAAATGTTTTTATTATATATGGTGCTTGGATTTTCTGTCTATCTTCGGCTGTTTGGATTAAATTGCTGCACTTATCACATGTCCAGAAAAATTAGATTGTGGTTAAAGAAAAAAAAAATCAATTAGTTTCAGAGTTTCTTTTTTGGCTGCAAAGGGATATAATTTGAGTGTGTACATGCAGTTGATAACCAAAGCAGAGGGATTAGAACTGTATGAGGACATGTATTTGGGAAGAGCCTTTGAGGATATGTGTGCACAGATGTATTACAGAGGTAAAATGTTTGGATTTGTCCATCTCTACAATGGGCAAGAAGCCGTCTCCACGGGCTTCATCAAGCTCTTGAAGAAAGAAGATTGTGTGGTGAGCACTTACCGTGACCATGTCCATGCATTGAGCAAAGGTGTTCCTGCTCGTCAGGTCATGAGTGAGCTCTTTGGAAAGACTACCGGTTGCTGCAGGGGCCAGGGTGGTTCGATGCACATGTTCTCCAAGGAGCACAATGTTCTTGGAGGGTTTGCTTTTATTGGTGAAGGCATTCCTGTTGCTACAGGTGCTGCTTTCACAAGCAAGTACAGGAGGGAAGTGTTGAAGGATGGTTGTGATGAGGTGACCATGGCGTTTTTTGGAGACGGAACTTGCAACAATGGCCAGTTCTTTGAGTGCTTGAACATGGCTGCACTGTGGAAGCTTCCTATTATATTCGTTGTTGAGAACAATTTGTGGGCAATAGGGATGTCCCATTTGAGGGCTACCTCTGATCCTCAAATTTGGAAGAAGGGACCGGCCTTTGGGATGCCTGGGGTCCACGTTGATGGTATGGATGTGTTGAAGGTGAGGGAGGTTGCTAAGGAGGCTGTCGCAAGGGCTAGAAGAGGCGAAGGTCCGACTTTGGTTGAGTGTGAGACCTATAGGTTCAGAGGGCACTCTTTGGCTGATCCCGATGAGCTTCGTGACCCTGGTGAGCAATTTGAAGCACTTCTAAGAGTGTGTTTGCAAATATTACTAACAACTTCCAAATCGTTTTTTTTTTTTTTTTCAAAATCAGTGAGGAGTAGCTTTCGAAAATTAGTGATTTTGTCCCACATTGTAAAGTTTGCAAACACCACTTAGTTTAAGTCTTTGTTATTAGTTTCTTTAAGATTGCATGTGGTTTAGTAAAGATCACAAGTTGGCATTGGTATTAATAATTGCATGTTAGCTAATATTCTTTCACTTTGACAGCTGAGAAGGCTCATTACGCCACAAGAGATCCCATCACTGCATTGAAAAAGTATATGATCGAAAACAACTTGGCAAATGAAGGAGATCTGAAGGCCATCGAGAAGAAGATTGATGATATTGTTGAAGAATCCGTGGAGTTTGCCGATCAAAGCCCAGTTCCAGTTCGTAGCCAACTGCTCGAAAACGTGTTTGCTGACCCCAGGGGTTTCGGAATCGGGCCCGACGGGAAGTACAGATGTGAGGATCCTAAATTTACTCAGGGCACTGCTCAAGTTTAACCTCAAAAGTGTAGGTGGAACTAGCAAACTTTACTTATATTAGAGACAACCTTTCTATATATGTGTCTGATTTCGATCTTCTCCTTTTAGCTATTTCAGTGTTCCAATAGTTTTGTTTAATGTTTCTTGTTCTGAATTATTGTTGCTTGTTGAAAAACGGTTTGATATAGCAATTTCATTGGTGTAGCAGCCACCACTTGTTTTTACTGTGGGTTATTGTGTATCATGTGATGTGTTACTCGGTAAATTCGGTTCAATAGTTGGAATATATTTCAACTTTATATATATATATATATATATATATATATGCTTTAGTCTTCTAAGCAATATGTGCACTGTGCAATTTAAATATATTTTTAAAAAGTTGTACTCCCTCCGTCTTTCTATAAGTTGCTCATGTTGCCATTTTCGTCCGTCTTTCTATAAGTTGCTTATTGCTTTTTTACCTTTTTTGGAAACTACTATTCACTTTTTTATTATTATTTTTAATACTTTTTACACTATTTTCATTACTTTTTCACTTTTCTCCATCACATCACTTATACTTTTTCACTTTTTCTATCACATCACTTATACTTTTTCACTTTTTCCATCACATCACTTATACTTTTTTACTTTTACCTTAATTCGTGTGCCCAAAAGTAACGAGCAACTTATAGAAATACGGAGGGAGTATTATTTATTATTGAAAAACACACGTATTATTAATGAAAGATGCACTTTATGTAACATTATAAAAATGCACTTGAGTTGCACCGGACTTGATGCAAAAGAAAATTACTCATTTCAACAATAATTAGATCCTATAATTGTGTGAAGTATCAGTGTTCACTTTCTACATATTTTTCTAAATTACAGTTCATTTCATCAAGATCCTCCTGAATTTTAAAGATAATGCATAACACAACAATTTGAGATGCTCACATAATAATTAATACCCCTCCGTTCCACTATAAGTTGTTCATTTTGCCATTTTCGTCTGTTCCACTATATGTTCCTCATTTACTTTTTTTACTTTTTTGGAAACTACTAATCACTTTTTTATTATTATTTTTAATATTTTTTTACACTATTTTCTTTACTTTTTCACTTTTTTCATCAAATCCAGCAAGTAGAATTCCTGCATAGATAAAATTCTGTGAGTAGTGAGTAGGTAATTTGTACTCAATACTGCAGCACCTCATCCCTCGCTCGTTATTGAATCTGTAAATCAAAAAAAAAAAAAAAATCCTGTGTAACCCAAAAATAAAAAATAAAAAAAATTAAATGGAGACTCTACAGATCCGTCGCCCAGCTTTGAATTGCCCAGATCCGTCTCCCCCACGCAGACGCCGCCTTCTTGTTGTCGTCCTCCACCGCCTCTCCTTCACCGGCGATGACCTGCCCTCTCTTCTTCTCTTCTCCTCAAGCCACTCGAAGCTTGCTCCACCATTAAAGCCAAAGCTTTGCCGTTCTCGCTGAAGCACCGACGCTAGCGACGACCCGTCCTCACCATTGAACAAACAGTCGCGATCAAAATCGGATTAGGGTTTTCAAATTAATATTTATTTTATATCAATTTTACAAATATCAATGAATAAAATTATATAATTTTAGAATAACTAATTTTTTTAAATAGAAATATATAATCTTCAAACTGAAATTTTATTTATTTTTTTAACAGTATTATTATAAAATTATATAAATCGTTATCAATTTTATATCAATAATTATATGATTTTAGAAAGAAATCTCAAAATGATATTATATATAGAAAAAGGTAAACTGATATTACAAATATGGTTTTTTTTTTTTAAATATTGTGTTTTACATTTGTTATTTTGAAAATACAGTAATATTTGGATCATTTACGTTTTTAAGTAAAAACGTGAACTCCGTTCACGTTTTATAAACGTCCGTCAACTCCATCTAGTGTAAAGCATGGGTGTTAGCTGACCTCATAAAACGTGAATACTATTCACGTTTTCAGTCCCAAGTCAACCTCCATTCCCAGCATTTATTGAAACAATAATTCTCGGTCATCTCAATGTACACATTTTAACCCACCACCCCTAATACCTCGGTGGTATACTTTAAAATAATCATAATTTAATACCTCAGTGGTATACTTTGTAATAGTCATAATTTATATTAAATGTGGTGCTTATATATTATTTTAAATTTAAGAAATTTGAATATATTAAAAAAGTAAATGATATGTATACCAAAGTAAAAAACAAATTACAAACGAATTTAATATAAGTTAATTAAAAATTGTTATGATACTTGTACTTATAGAATATTAATAAATAAATTAAAAAACTGTAAAAAATACTTTTTAAATATTTAAACTATTTTTCTTTTCAAATTCTTGAACAAAAGGTTATTAATCAAATTAATTGTTTACAGAACCAATAAATTCTTGACTATTACTAAAATTAATTAACTTATATAAACTTAAAATCATTTTAAATTTATTTTGAATGTATTTTAGAAATTATATTATTTCTGTAAAAGAATAATATATTTAACTATATTTAAATTTTAAAATGCTATATTAAAATTTGTAAAATTTAATAAAGAGAATAAATAAAATTTTCATAGATAATATGATATGTGTTAATAATATAGCGAATTACAATAAAAACATAACACAATTATGTAATAGCAAATTCTACCCAAATGACCTCAATTAAAGAGATTTTAGAATTAATTTCTTTATCATAATTAATAACAATACAATTTGTTCATCATACTTAATAATAATGTAATTTTATAATATTTAAATTTAAAATATCATCTTAAATAATTAAACTCATTAAGTATTTATGATCTCAATTAAACTTCTAAATATATGTGTATGCACTTATAGTAGATTTATTAGTTATATGAGAGGTCTTATTCAACATATTTATATATAATAAGTTCTGTAAAAAAATAACTTGAGTAACAAAAAAAAAATATTAGTAATACTATCCTAATTCTAATATTTAAAGAAAATGCAACTTTGTCCAGTGCTTTCACGTGGGCTTGTCTGCAGCCATGATTCTTCTGCCACGTTGCCATAAAACGTGAAAGGGAATCACGTTTTCCCACTTCAGCAGACGGACATTCCTTACAGCTAACGGAGTTGATTTTGTTTGGTAAATCGTGAACTGGGTTAACGATTTTGCTTAAAAACGTAAGCCTCTTAAAAAATACTGTATTTTTGTAACCACAAAGAAAAATTACAATATTTAAAAAAATAAACCTACACATATAGATATCAAATTTTATATCATAATTATATAATTTTATAAAAAAATCTTAAACTGCAGTTTTATTTATTTTTAATCTCTACAAAATTTTGCCTTAAATTGCTCAATAATTTCCTATGTTTTCTGTGTGGTTCACGATTTTTGCTTAAATTGAAAATACTTAGGCAGTCCACTTTATTTTAATAAATAAAAATAAAGAATGCAATAATTAAAAAAAAACCATGGTTATCATATTTTTATATTTTTTAATTAATAAAATTATGAAGTGTGTGTGGGTGCATATAACCTGGCCTCTAGAAAAAATAACCAAGGCCCAATTGATGGCCTAGGCCCAATTATTTCGATGTCGCAAAGGAAATATAATATTACGATTAGGATTTTCCTTTCAATCCCATCTGGAAACAGTACACTCTCTCTCCTTTGTCGCAGCATACTCGAATTGGAGGGTTCACTGTCAAGATTTTGTTCGTCCTTTATCGCCGGTGACAAGGTTCGTATCTCTGGCACTTTTTCTCTGTGTGTCTGTCTGGATATGGATTTTTTGATACTAGAGACTCTGTATTTGGTGGGATTTGATAATTACTGTTGGGTTAAATTTGGCTAAATCGATTTGATGCGATTCTGAATTTTGTTGTTTTTTACGTTGATGATTGGGTGCAGTTTTCTGCTCTAAGAGGGTGCTGAGGAATTTGTTGCCAGATTTTTAGAGACAATTTCTGACGATCGTGACGATGGCTTCTAGGTTTTGGACTCAGGTTTGTTGAATTGACCTAACTTTTATTTATGCTTCTGCTGAGTTCCTATTTTATTTCCGAAGTTGAAATTCTATTTCGGTCTGGTGTTGTATGTTTCTGGTTTTACCTTGATTTTTCAAATTAAAGATCTCATTGTGGTGTCGCGTCGCTGTGTTTCTTACATATTCAACCCTATATTCCAAAGTTTAGATTTTTGACGTGGCGGTTGCTTTTGTGGGATTTTTATAGGGTGGTGACAGTGACACCGAGGATGAAGAGAGTGAATATGATGAACAGGAAGAGCCTGTAGCTGCCGATGCCTCGGCACCTACAGCTGTAAACAAGTATTATCAAGCCAATGCTAGTGATAGTGAAGATTCCGATGGGCAGAGGCGTGTTGTCAGACGTATCAAAGACAAGAGGTTTGATGAGATGGCTGCTACTGTTGATCAGATGAAAAATGCCATGAAAATCAATGACTGGGTCAGTTTGCAAGAAAGCTTTGAGAAGATCAACAAGCAGTTGGGCAAGGTCATGAGGGTGACTGAGTCTGATAAACCTCCTAATCTCTACATTAAGGCTCTTGTGAATTTGGAGGATTTCTTGAATCAGGCCTTGGCTAATAAGGAGGCGAAGAAGAAAATGAGCAGTAGTAACGCTAAGGCACTGAATTCAATGAAGCAGAAGTTGAAGAAGAACAATAAGCTCTATGAGGAATTAATTAATCAGTGTAGGGAGAAGCCTGAATTGTTTGAGGAAAAAGTAGAGGATGATCAAGAACCTGAGGATGAGGATGATGATGAAGACGAGGATGAAGATTTTGATGATGATCCCGAAACTCTGGAATCTGAGGGGAGTGAAGATGATGAGATAAATACTAAGGATGATCCTGAGGTTGGACCTGGATGGGAGAAGATGTTGAGCAAGAAAGATAAGATGATGGACAAGCAGTTCAAAGATCCCAGCCAAATTACTTGGGAAACAGTGAACAAGAAGTTTAAGGAGATCATTGCAGCCAGGGGTAAGAAGGGAACTGGGAGAATGGAGCTGGTAGAGCAGCTCACTTTCTTAACAAGGGTTGCGAAGACTCCGGCTCAGAAACTTGAGATCCTTTTCAGTGTTGTATCTGCCCAGTTCGATGTTAACCAAAGTCTGAGTGGGCACATGCCACTGAATGTTTGGAAACAGTGTGTGCAGAATTTGCTTTCCATCCTTGACATATTAACCCAGTATCCTAATATTGTTGTTGATGATATTGCGGAGTATGATGAGAATGAAACCCAGAAAGGTGCTGACTTTGATGGTACAATTAGGATTTGGGGTAATCTAGTAGCCTTTCTGGAGAGGGTGGATGTAGAATATTTCAGGAGTCTTCAGGTTATTGATCCACACACACATGAGTATGTTGAGAGGCTCAAGGATGAACCCATGTTTTTAGTGCTCGCTCAGAATGTTCAGGAGTATTTGGAACGGATTGGGGATTATAAGGGTGCGTCAAAGGTCGCCCTTAAACTGGTGGAGCTCGTATACTATAAGCCACAGGAGGTTTACCACGCTATGATGAAGTTGGCTGAGCAGGATAATGGGGATGCAGAAACTAAAGGTGTGGAAGAAAATAGAGGACCACCTGCATTTGTTGCAACGCCAGAGGTGGTACCTCGCAAGCCAACTTTTCCTGAGAATAGTCGGACTTTAATGGATCTGCTTGTTTCGCTCATTTACAAGGCTGGTGATGAAAGGACCAAAGCCCGTGCAATGCTTTGTGATATTTATCACCATGCTATTTTCGACGAGTTCTCAACATCACGTGATTTGTTGCTCATGAGTCATCTGCAGGATAGTGTTCAGCATATGGATATATCCACTCAGATCTTGTTCAATAGAGCTATGGCACAGCTTGGTTTATGTGCATTCAGGGTTGGCCTTGTTACAGAGGCCCATAGTTGCCTCTCTGAACTATATTCTGCTGGTAGGGTGAAGGAATTGCTGGCACAAGGTGTCTCTCAGAGCAGATACCATGAGAAAACTCCTGAGCAGGTATTTTCTTTTAACCTATAACTTTATTCTTTGTATGAGGAACTTTCTGATTTTAATAATAATTACATCTCTTTTTATTTTTCCATCTTTATATGACTATTTAATTAACTTTTCTTGCTTCTTTCAGACTTTCACTACCTAATTATTTCTGCTTCTTAAGTTCTTGATGCAACTAAATGCAATAATAGTTCTTATCATTTATATGCATGACCAAAGCATGGACAAGTGTCTTGAGATCTGTTTAATTATGTAAGCTTTTTGGTAACTCCTGTTGTCGATGCTAAATTTTGCAGTCTTGTTGGTTAGGCATCTTGTAGAACTTTCAAGTTTTATATGTGCTTTTTTACTCGGTTTCTAAGTTCCTAAAACTTTCAGGAACGACAGGAGAGAAGGCGTCAGATGCCTTACCATTTGCATATAAATCTTGAGCTCCTCGAAGCTGTGCATCTGAGCTGTGCAATGTTACTGGAGGTACCTAACCTTGCGGCCAATGTTCATGATGCCAAACGCAAGGTGATAAGCAAAAATTTCAGAAAGTTGCTTGATGCGAGTGAGCGTCAGACGTTCACTGGCCCTCCTGAAAATGTCAGGGACCATGTTATGGCAGCTACAAGGGCCCTTAGGCAGGGAGATTTTGACAAGGCATTTAATTTCATCAACTCTCTGGATGTTTGGAGACTGCTTCGCAACAAAGATAAGGTTCTGGAGATGCTCAAGGCTAAAATCAAGGAAGAGGCTTTGAGGACCTACCTTTTCACATACTCCTCTTCGTACGACTCTCTAAGCCTTGACCACCTGTCCAAGATGTTTGACCTCTCGGAAGCACAGACTCGTAGCATCGTGAGTAAGATGATGATCAATGAGGAGCTCCATGCAAGCTGGGACCAACCGACCGAATGCATTGTTTTTAATGATGTTAAGCTCACAAGGCTGCATTCCCTTGCTTTTCAGCTCACTGAAAAGCTGTCCATTCTTGCTGAAAATAACGAGAGAGCATTCGAGGCCCGTGTTGGTGGGGTGGGTTCCGAGGGTCTTCCTCTTAGGCGCAAAGATGGCCAAGATTATGCTGCAGGTGGTGGTGGCAGGTGGCAAGACTTCTCTTTCAACCAGGGTAGGCAAGGCAGCAGCGGTGGAAGAACGGGGTACAATGCCGGTGGCGGTCGTCCATCGGGCTTTATCGGTGGTGGTTACGCAAGAGACCGTCAAGTACGATCTGGTGGGTCAGGCCGGACTTACCAAGGTTCAGCTGCTAGGGGTGGTCATAGTGACGGTTCGGGTCGTATGGTTAATCTGAACAGAGGTGTTCGTGCTTAGAAGTTAGAACCTTGAAGTGGTTAGTGTTGTTAAGGCTTGAGTTTAAATAATTTAAGTCCTTTTGGTACCCCCTTTCAATTTATTAATTTTTGTCATCGAAGTGTTTGTTTGAGATGTTGCTGTCTTTGAGGACGTTTTTTTCTGTACTTTTTGACACTAATTTAGTTTTACTTCTGTTCCCTCTTTTAGCTTCGTTGTTTGTAATTGTTTCATATTATGTGCTTTTATAATAAAAAATGATAGCGGCTTGTGGTCTTTCTGTTGATGGATTAGTGAAGTTGTCATATAAAGAATCATGTAGTTCAAATTTGTTATTTTTCAATTTGAATTAACATCAAAGTTAAATATTTGAAATTTTGAATATTGTTTCCGAATAAATTGAGTGAATTTAAAATTTTTAGTCTCAAAATTCTTCATCTAAACAATTTAGAGGTTTCTTATCTGTTTATAGTTCAAATTGTTTGTTTTTATTTTATTTTTCTAATTTCAAGTTTATTGAATGCATAGATATTTTTACACGTGCCACGACCAGCTTCTCTGCCCATCATTTTTCCTTTCAATTAAATCCTGCACCCATACATTGTTAGAATCAAATTCATTTCCTATATAGTACAACTATTTTGCTTTATCCTCGCTACACTAGTCAGATGGGGATGCATCTAACAATTCATCAGTGGCTCCTTTGTTTTTTTAATGTTCTTCTTTTCCAGTACGCAAGTCACAGCGCCTTTGCCAAGCCCGCACATCATGCCATTTATTTGCACCAACAAACACACTGCCCGAATTGTAAACATATATTTCCCCGATATATCCACGATATATCCATTTTTTGTAGTCACCGATATCGATATTGGGTAGAAACGATATTTCCATAATATTCATTAAAAAATAAAAAATATCGGTCTGTAATATCGATATCGCTTATTTTTTCCACAAATTAAACCAAATATCGTTAGATATCGAGGAAATATCGATGAATTTCGGGAAAAACTCCAAAAAAATTAGTGTATGTATATAAATTTGTCACAACTGTAAAATTTTTTAAATTATTTTTGTTAAATTTATGTCTTAAATGTTTGCTGTTAATTTTTTTATAATTTTTAAATTTACCGATATCGATATTCGATATTTCCATAAATTTAAGACCTCGATATTTTCAACCTTGGCTATAGATTAAGCATATATATCATTCCTTATTGCATGCATACATAGTGTTTATATATAGTTTCGTAATCAAACCTTTGTCAGTTGAGTTGAGTCGCTTGTTGATGTCATCGCTCTTTTTCCTAGGACGACCAAAGCATAATGAATCAGATGTCCTAATATTTTTGTACATGCGTATGTGCTATGTATATATAACTGCATGTTACGAAAAAAAGATACCTTTTGATAAAATACATATGGTCGGTCGATACTAATATTCATACAATTGCACTTAATTATTTTTGTGGGCTGCTCATAGATTAATACCATGCATAACCTGCCACTCATACCATGAATATAGCTAGTTTATCTTTACGTCTAACTTGCCCTTGTCCCTTACTAGTCTCCATATCTGTTGTAATAAACAAAAAATATCTCTTTTAAATTTCTTTGTATATATACATCCCAAATCATTACCATAAGGTCAATTCATATACTATCTTACCTTTAAAGTAAAATACTTAATTTCATTCATTAATGTATTTCTAAATCACATTTTCCACCACACACTTCACAAGAACATTACTGCTTTTTCTGGCAGAAAAGTTATAAATGTGTCAAACTGTAGATATCCTACTTGTGCTCTGTAATAGAAGTTTGATTTACCGAATCATAAAACACGATGCTTAGAACAATACAATCCTTTTATTAGTTCCATCTCAGCATTTATATTTAATTCGACGGTTACTTTTATTAATCATAATAGTAACATCAAGGATAAAATAATTACAGACTAATATAATATTATACATATATATATTAGAATAAAAAAATTAATAATTAATTCATTAAATATATATGTATGTATATATATATATTTGTTCATTTAAAAAATTTATTATCAGCAAAACGATATTGTTCATCCTAACTTATATGATAAATATTTATTTTTTTATATAGTATTATTATAATACTAATATTATATATTATGTACGTCATTAGGTAAAATTTTCTATTGACAGTATTTTTTCGAGGAATTTGAGTTTTGTTATATTTTACTTTGGTTGCTTTGATTATTCAGTTTCGATACTTTTTAACATACACATATATATACATGTATATCATAATATATATATGATAATATAATTTTAATATAAGTAGAAATTAATATATGATAATATAAGACACAAACAGAACTTGTATTAGCATGTGCAGCTCTACATAACTTTCTTCGCAAAAAATGTCATTTTGATGAATTTCCAATTGAATCGGTGGACGAACCTTCGTCTTCAACATTACCAGTTAATGAAGACTGTGATTTTGAGCCTGTCATTCAAACTCAAGAGCAAGAACGACAAGACTCTAATGTTTGGAGGACTAATATAACTATGGATATGTAGAGGAATGCTATTTAGGAGGACATGATATTATGTTTTCTTTTTGTCTTTGACATTTATTTTTTTTAAATTCGAAGGTATGAAATATTTTTGAATTCTTATCGTATGTCACAAATCTATGAAATTCTGCAAAGTCTACAAAGTCCTATAGAATCCATTAAAATCCTGATTTTAAAAGTCTTATCCTGCAAAATCTTAAAAGTCACCAAAAATTCTACAAAATCTTTAAAATCTGCAGAATTTTTTTCAGCTAAAAAAATCTTTTAAAATTCTAATCCAATACACCTCTTAAATCCAAGATGATGAAATACGTTTACTTAAAATTATTTATTACTTACTTTTGTATAGTTTCCTTTTATTTTGGGCTCCTCAAATTATCCATAAACATTTGTTTATGAACCAGTGTTTGTGTGAGTGTTTTGGAATCCTCAAATTATTCATAATATTTGTTTATGAAACAGTGTTTGAGTGTTTTGGGATCCTCAAATTATTCATAACATTTGTTTATGAACCCGTGTTTGTGTGAATGTTTATGCATGATGTAAAGATCTAAGAAATTTTCTTTTCCACAGATGACATTAAATTTTAAGTTTTTAATCTTTTCAAATGATTAATGTTAATCGAAAAAAAAGGTGGATAAAAGTGATATAATAAATGATGTTATGGAAAAAGCAACTAATGAAAAGAACCAAAAGTAATTGAACGAAGGATAGGATCCAAAATGGTTTGAACTAATTTTTTTTTTATTTTAAAAAACTGTTTTTTGAAATGGGAAATTGTGATGTATTTAGGGAAGAACAAAAAGTTATATGACACAATTTTTAATTGCGCATAAACATAAAGATTCAAATGGATATTTCGTTTAAAAGTTAGTGTATCTTGAAGCTCAATTGATATTACTTTATTATTTTCATTGACAAAAAAAAATTCCAGGTAGTTTTGAATTGAATATATTTGATTGAATTTTGGTAAGAGGATAACTTTTTGCCTAAACAATAAAATATTTAAAATAAATCTTGTGTGATACCATCAATAAAATATTTAAAATGTGTTATTAATAAATTAAAAAATAATCTTCAAAAAAATTTATTAAAATTTTTTATCACTTTTTCTTTAAAAATATGGTCACATTTATTATAATCCTAACAAATTTGAAATTGGTTAGTTGTTTTTTTCCAAATATTTAAGTCAAGAACTTTTTTTTACATCAAAATTAAGCAGATAAATAAAATATTTATATAAAAATATTAAGATATTTTAAATTAGTCATATCTTCGTTTAATTATAAAAAATTTAATGTAAAACACTGATATTATAATTTTATAAAATAAAAAAAATTTACAATAGCCCATGCATGGCATGGGCAAAAATCTAGTTCTGATTAAAGAATATAAAATAAAGTTGTATTTGTTATTTTACAAAAAAAATATAATATATATTTATTAAAAAAATTATGTATATTTACAAAAATTAATAAAGTACATCTTGTTTATTTAAAGTCACACTCACTCATGCCTTTATTTTTAACGTGTGATCTCATACTAAAAAAAATGAGTAGGTCTTGTTGGCCTGGCGAACTAACACAATCAGCATGTGGATAATCACCAAGGTTTGGCAGGTCGCCAGGGCTCACCCAGATCCGTGGAAGTGTGGAGCTCGCCCACTTGGGGGCAACTCACCTGCGCAGCTCGCCTAATGGAGCTCGCCCCTATCCTCACAGGGACCTCGCCGAGATCCATCATAGCACGGCATTCGTAAACCACGTAAGGCACCGGAGCTCGCCCGAACCACTGGAGTCCGCCTCCGAGCTCGCCCAAGAGCTCACCTCAGAGCTCGCCCATGAGCTCGCCTGTTAGTCATTAGGACCCCGATGGTGCGCTCTTTTTCCCTCCGTCCGGTTTATCCACAAGGGTGGTTTACGGTGAGGTTTTTAATGAGGCCCATCTAGTCTAAGGCATTATAGTAGGATGAGGCACAATGTAGGGTGTTGATAGAATTTATTAACAGCGTTTGTTTATGTGGCCTTATATCATGTTAATCCTATCAAACAATAATCCAAGATTTTATGTTCTTGGATGTAAAATATGAGGAGGGAGTAGAGAGTTTAGAGAGAGAAATATTGCAAGAGTAGTAGTATTGATTTTCAGAATTGTGAGAATTGTGTGAATAGTACAAGAGAGGTCTTATTTATAGGTGTGCGAGTGTGAGACGGCACCTTACGAGCCTATGTGGCTTCCGGTGTTGACGAGGGTTCCTTACCCTCGTCTTGGTCTCTCATACTGCTCCCTTTATCATGCCTCATCCTACTACTATGCCTTAGACTAGATGGGCCTCATTAAAAACCTCGCCGTAAACCACCCTTGTGGATAAACCGGACGGAGGGAAAAAGAGCACACCATCGGGGTTCTATTCGACTAATAGGCGAGCTCGTAGGCGAGCTCGGAGATGAGCCTAGGTGGTTTGGGCGAGCTCCAGGGCGTGCACTGGTGCCTTGTGTGGCCCACGGATGTTATGCGATGATGGAGCTCGGCGAGACCTTCCCAGGGATAAAAGGCGAGCTCTAGGCGAGCTCCGCTTGTAGGTTACCTCCATGTAGGCGAGCTCCGCATCTTCAAGGATCCTGGTGGGTCCTGGCGACCTGCTAAGCCTTGCGTAATTGCTCCATGTCGATAGTGTTAGTTCGCCGTATCAACATTTGCCCCCCAGCTCGCATGCACTATGACCTTGTCGAATGTGCAAGCGAGCTGGAAAACTTAAAACATGGCGAACTACCTATGGATGATTGTTGGGTTGACAAGCGAACTCAACCCAGGTGGTTGCTTCTGGCCGACGTGGTGCGGGAATCCAGGGGTCATGCACGCCTTTTGAGACCTCGGTTCCTGCCCACAATAATGTTATCTTTTGAATTTTTGCAGACAGGCCCTTGCATTTCGCTGATATTGCACCTCGCCCCGACGTCTATAAATAGGGTGAGGTGGATTCATTTCTTCACTTTCTGCATTTCGAATTCCAGAGCTTTCCCGGCGACCGATTTTTCTTGTGCTCGACGGATTTTCGAAGGCTCTTCAAGGTAGGATTCGATCTTCTCTCCCCTTCTCTTCTATCTTTTATTTGATTCTTCTGCTGGTTCATCGTCATTACGGTATTTCGGACCGTGGATTGCACTGAGAACCTTTGAATCTCCCTGACCCTTGACTGTTGGATTTTGGACTACGGGACCTTTGAACTTTCTGAGACCATGTCGACACGTTCTTCAAGTAGAACCCTATCGGGCCGAAATCCTAACAAACGGCCAATGACTGAGGATGAGCCACCCCGGGTTTCGTATGTGGAGATCGGCTCCAGCTCCGAGGTGACCTCGGTAGCTCGCCAGGTGTCCGGCGAGCCACGCAGCGAACTGCCCAGTGAGCTACGTCCCGACCCGGAGGAAGGAGCCTCCAGTTCTGTGTGCCGCGAGGTATGGGAGTAGGGTGGCGAGGTCGCCCAAGAGGAAAGAGTTGCTAGCGGCAATGAAGGGCCCGAGGAGGTTGATGAGGGTGGTGTCTAGGTCGGCGAGGAGGGTGGCGACCTGGAAGAAGTTACTCTTGAATGGTTCCGCCGTATCGGTTTCCCGGAACCCCAGCTGGTAGAGTACCAGGTCCCCACCCAGGTGGTTCACCCGTTCGACTGGAATGAGTACATTGCCGAGTGCGCGGCGAGCTTCCCCTGCCCAAATAGGATACCTCGCCCAGACCTCGCCGACCTGGAAGAAGTTGCCCCCTCCGAGTTCAAAGCCGGCGAGGTGGTGAGCCTAATTGATGAATGCGACCTGCCAGTCATACGTAGGGAGTATCGCATCCCTCTGGACATCTTCATGTACGCTCCAATGAAGGATGAGCGGGCCGACGCACCTCCTGAGGGGATGACCGCCCTGAATGTAGATGTTCTGAGGGCCGGGCTTTCGTTGCCATTGCATCCGATTATTGGCCAATATCTAGCTGACAATAATCTGGCCATCACCCAACTCACACCGAACGCGTGGAGCAACCTTATCACCGCCCTGTCCGTTTTTGGGCTGGAGGGTTACGAGAACGCGACGACCTCGGCAGACTTGGGCGAGGTTTTCGCCGTGACCAAACGGACACAGGACGGCGCAGGATATTATTATCTGAAAGCACGTCCGGGGGAGAAGTTTCTGGGGGACCTGCCCAATAAAATCCGTGATTGGAAGAAACAATTTTTCTTCATAGGAGGTGACTGGCGAGCCTCCAGCACGTATCATGGGCGGGGTGACCGCATCCCCACTCCCGAGGGATATGGGGAAGCCAGCAGTAGGTCGCTTATTTCGGTGTGCGTGGGTTGAATTAGATATACTAATTCTAATTTCCTTTCCTTTTGCAGTTCCGAAGTGACACAAATCCAGCCGGGGCAGGCCTAAAGTGTCGGAGCAGTTCGACGTGGTGCGCGCCATTTGCTATTTGAGGAGCGAGAAGGATAGACAGGTCGCCCACCTGTGCGCGCACCATTGCCTGCGGCTCGCCGGGCTCCTCACACTACCGCACCACCTTGACATCCAAGGCCCCGAGCTCCCAGGTCCAACTCTTTGCAGCTCGCCTATGGGGGAATGTAGCTCGCTCATTGTGCTGATACTTGTGATTTTTTGTGCAGGTGGTAGCTTTGTCGCTATCCCGATCGCCGAGGTCCCCGAGGCCTATCAAATTGTGAAGGAGCGATTCGAGATGGGCCCACCTCGCCCCAACAGACTAGCCCCACCGTCCGTGCTCGCGCTGGAGGCGAGCAAGAAGGCAGAGCTCGCCTCCAAAAGGGGCGAGGCAGGTGGGTCGGGAGCCTAGAAGGAGAAAGCTCCCAAAAAATCCAAGGCTTCGGAGGTCGCCAGGGCCGGCCGAGGTGTCGGGCGAGCTGTTGCCCCCTCTGAGCGGGGTCGAGGGAAGAAAGGACCCCAACGGGGTGATGGGTCCCGAGCTGGTGAGGAGAACATCCAGGTTCGTAAGAGGACAAGGTACACGGGCCTGGTCGACGAGGAGTCCGACCGGGCCGAGAGGACCTCGACGAGGTCAGGGCAGGGGGGATCTGTTCAATCCACCGCCCCGTTGGCGGCCACGCCCATATGAAGTTCGCCCCCCTCGCCTTCTCCATTCGGTGTGCAAACCACCGATGACACACTGCTTGGTTGGGATCCTGATCGAGCTCAGTAAGTAGCTCGCCCAATTGACTCCCTTTTGCCCGTCATTATTTTATTTTTCTAACATTTTCCATCTGTTTTGATCTCGCAGTTATGCCCCAATTGCCTTCCCTAACCGCCACGAGGCCGTGCATGCCTTTGAGCGATCTCGCTCTCTCACATCGATGCGGAATCTCCCTCCGGGCATAGCCCGGAATGCTGTGAGCGAGATGCCTAGGCACTGGACGACTCCACTGGTGGCGGGTGTCAATGGCCAAGATTTGAGAGAGAATCTTCTTCTCTCGACCCACTATGCGAGCAGGGTGGTGCTCGCCAACCAAAAGGCTCTTGAGCAGATTGACGAGCTGGAGGCGGGTCGTTCTGATAGGAACAAGCGAATGCTGGCATTGGCGGAGTCAGCCGACAAGGCGAAGAAACAGGCGCAGCTCGCCGAGGAGAGGGCTGCGGCCTCGTTGGCCGCCGAGCAGAGCGCCCTCTAGCAACTTGAGGCCGCCCAACGCCGGCTCGCCCGGCTCGAACAGGAGACTGAGGCGAGAATAAAAGCGAAGGAAGAAGAGTTCGCCGCCCAGCTCGCCCTGTAGGTCGACAGCCACCTGGTCACGAAGAAGGACCTCGCACTGCAGCGGGGCCTGGTGAAGAGCTCTAACGCCGAGTGCGAGAGGCAAAGGGCCGAATTGGAGGCGAAGGCTCTTGAGGTCGCTGAACTACGCAGCAGTGCTGCCTCCTCGGCCGATTTGGTAGCTGCGAAAGCCGAGGCCTCGGATCGGGGTTTCGTGCAATGTTATGCCGAGGTCCTAAGGGCCCTCTGGTGGGCGCGAGCTCACCATGATGACGAGATCAAGGCCATAGTGGGCGAGTTCAAGGAGTGCTTGGATAGGGTCCCCTTCCCCGATGATGCCGAGCTGGATATTGGCGACCTCCCCGCACTTGGAATTCCACTGGATTTTGTTCCGGCTCGGTTCAAGATCATCAATACTATCCCAGTGCCGAAACTGAATCTGGGTGAACCAGAGGTCGCC
>JAPKLY010000008.1:63528-116479 GCA_026898435.1 Prunella vulgaris | reverse complement strand
TTACGTCTTTGCGCCTTTACGTTATAATTTCTTAAATAGCTCGTTCTTGTTTATTTTTCTGGTACATAATTGTTCGTCTTATTCTACTTTGAGAAGCGAATCGTTCGTTTTACGTCACTTTCGACTACGAATTGTACCTTTGTTTTAAGAGTGTGTATTCTTCATCTTATGCCACTTAGGGCCGCGAATCGTTCGTCTTAGGCCACTTAGGGCAGCGAACTACACTTTGATTGATTCACGTTGGGCCATTGGGTTTCATGAACCTTGCCTTAGACGTTTTTGTCTTTTTCGCAAATTTTTCTAACTTATGGCAGTAGGTGCTTAGCAACCCTTTAAGAAGGGTACCTTCGCGACCTTGGACACTTTAGCCTTTGCCTTCGAGCTATTTAATTACAACGTTTGGGACCTTGGTCCTTGCGCATTGCGGACTTTTGAGCATGTGGGCGAGCTGGGCTTGGCGAGCTAGCGTAATGGGCAACCTGGTGCAGCTCGCCTGATCGGAGGGCTGCACAGGTCCAAATACTTGGGAATTTTTCTGAATTTTTTTACAGCAACATAATTTACGTCGGTTGCCATCTATATTTCTGATGTAAACCTTCGACTAGTCTATTACAGGTATTACAGGATTCTAGTCTATTGGTAGAACTTCTTTAGGTGTGCCGAGCTCCAGGTGTATGATGAAGCTTTGCCCTCTGCGTCTTCTAGATCATAGGTACCGTTTGGCCAAGCTGCAGTGACTCGGAATGGTCCTTCCCAATTTGAACCGAATACACCTGGTGGGGCCATTAATTTCTTTTTCAACACCAGGTCGCCGACCTTGAACTTTCGGTCTTGGACCTGAGAGTTGTAATATTTTTCCGCTCTGCGCTTGTAGGTGGCGTTTTTCATTTCTGATGAAGCTCTGGTCTCTTCGATCAGATCTTTCTCTACTGCCAAGGCTTCATCATTCTTTTCTTCATCATACCCCACCACCTTCCAAGTCTTGTTCTGGATCTCTACCGGGACCACGGCTTCAGTCCCGAAGGGTAGGGCAAACGGGGTCTCCCCGGTACTGGCCCTATAGGAAGTTCTGTAAGACCATAGGACCTCTGGGAGTTCGTCTGCCCAGCTTCCTTTCTTTTCCTCGAGGCGGAGCTTTAATATGTGTTTCAAGATCTTGTTTACCGCCTCGACTTGGCCGTTCGACTGGGGGTGATATGGAGTTGAGTAGTGCTTCTTGATGTTCCATGAACTGCAGAAGTCCCTCAACTTCTGTCCGTCGAACTGCCTTCCATTATCAGTGATGACCGACTGCGGGAGTCCAAACCTGCAGATCAGGTTTTTCCAAATGAAGCCGATCATCCTTTCCTGGGTTATGGTTGTGAGAGCTTCGGCCTCAGCCCACTTAGTGTAGTAGTCCACTGCTACAACAACGAACTTTACACCGCCTCTACCAGGTGGAAATGGGCCGATCAAGTCGATACCCCATTTCGCAAAAGGCCATGGGCTGAAAACCGACTTAAGCTGGTTGGCTGGGGAGTGGATGTTAGGTGCAAAAAGTTGGCACTTTCGGTACCTTCGAGCGAAGCTGATGGCATCTTTGCGAAGAGTGGGCCAGTAGTAGCCCTGTCTGATCGTTTTATATGCCAATGCTTGCCCCCCAGCGTGGCTCCCACAAATCCCTTCGTGAATTTCTTCTAACACTTCGGACCCCTGCTTCTTAGTTAGGCATTTGAGTAGGGGTAGAGAGAATCCACGTTTATAGAGTTGGCCATCCAGCAGCGTGTACCTGGCAGCTTGCTTTACCAATCGGCTAGCTTCCCAGGTGTCTACGGGGGTTGTTCCGTCAGTTAAGTATTTTCGGATTGGGGTGCACCAATCTTCACTATCTTCCTGCCCCCCACTCGAGGTTTGATTTACTTTGTAGTCGAACGTCGAGGGGTTTCTCAGTGTGGTGATCACAACCTCCGTGAATTCGGCTTCGCCGTTGCTAGTAGCTAGCCGGGCTAGAGCATCTGCTTGTGTGTTTTCTAGCCGCGGTATTTGATTGATGTAAACTTATGTGAACATCGAGATCAGATGCGCGGCTATCTTCTGGTAGGTCATCATCTGCTGATCTTTTGCTTCAAATTCCCCCCGGACTTGGGATATTATTAGCTGGGAATCTCCGAAAACTTGAAGATTGGTTGCCCCCACAGCTAATGATAGCCTAAGTCCTGCTATTAACGCTTCGTATTCCTCCTCGTTGTTGGTTGCTCGAAAGTCGAACCGAATTGCGGAGGTGAAGACTTGTCTGTCGGGGCTGATCAGGACTACGCCGGCGCCTGCTGCTATGCTAGTTGATGATCCGTCCACGTAGAGATGCCACGGAGCTATACGCCCCCTCGTCGGATCTTGTGGGAAAGTTAGCTCGACTATGAAGTCGGCCAGTGTTTGTCCCTTGATCGCTGTTCGGGGTGCGTAGGTTATACCGTATTGGCTGATCTCCAGTGACCATTTCAGCAGGCGTCCGGCAGTGTCCGGGCGCTGTAGTATTTGACGCAGTGGGAACGTTGTCAGCACCTCCACCGGATGGTCAAAGAAGTAAGGCCTCAATTTTCTAACACTCATCACCAGTGCATAAGCCAGCTTCTCTGTTGGGGTGTACCGCAGCTCAGCTTCATGTAAGACTTGGCTCACGTAGTATACTGGGAGATGTGTTTTCGCCTCTTCTCGGACCAGGACGGAGCTGATGGCCACCTCCGACGCGGCTAGGTACAGATACAGCTTCTCTCCAGGTATTGGCTTTGACAGAATCTGTGTGTCCGCCATGTATGTTTTGATATCTTCGAAGGCTCGTTGGCATTCATTTGTCCAGACGAAGTGGTTTTTGAGGTGGAGCTCGTTGGCTTTGGCCGCCTCTTTGTACCTCCGTGTGTTTGCTTTAATTGCCTCGAAAAATGGACGATTTCTATCGCCGGACCTGGAGATGAATCTGTTAAGGGCCGCCATGCACCCAGTTAGTCTTTGAATTTTTTGGATGGAGTCGGGTATCCCCATCTCAATTATGCATTGGACTTGTGTCGGGTTGACCTCGATTCCCCGCTGGCTAACTAGGTGCCCCAGGAACTTCCCAGAGTGTACGCCGAAGCTGGTCTTTTTGGGGTTCAACTTCATGTTGTAGTGGCGCAGTATGTCGAAGGTTTGTTTCAGGTGGTCCAGGTGGTCCTCCTTTCTCAAACTCTTGACAACTATGTCGTCCACGTACACCTCCATGGATTCGCCGATGTGTTGGTCAAACATTTTGTTCACCAATCTTTGGTAGGTGGCTCCGGCGTTGATGAGTCCGAACGACATTCTTTCCCAGCAGTACATGTTCTTGTTGGTGTAGAACGCTGTGTGTTCCTGGTCTTCCGGATGCAGAGCTATCTGATGATAGCCTGCAAAAGCATCCATGAATGTCATCATTTCATGGCCTGCAGTGCTGTCCACCAGTTGGTCAATGTGAGGTAGTGGGAAGTTGTCCTTCGGGCATGCTTTATTCAGGTCCGTAAAATCAATGCAGAGTCGCCATGTCCCGTTGTGTTTCCTCACCAGGACGGGGTTCGCGACCCACTGCGGACACAAAGCCTCCTTGATGAGCTTGTTGTCTAACAACTTTTCCACCTCAACTGTTAGAGCTGCGTACTTGTCTGGTCCATATTTTCTTCGCTTTTGGCGTACGAGTCTCTTCGTCGGATCTATGTTAAGTCTGTGGCAAGCATGTTCCAACGGGATCCCCGTCATGTCTTCATGGGACCAGGCAAATACGTCCAGGTTGGACATCAAGAACAGCTCCATCCTCGACCGGTACGGTTCAGGTAACTCAGAACCGATGAAAAGTTCCAAGTTCCTTTCCGGGTCCACCGGAAGTGCTGTCAACTCCTCCATGGGGGTTGCTTTTCTCTTCTGACATTTCCACCTCGGGTCGTTGATGAGCTCGTCCCACTCCTCATGTGACATCCGTGCAGGCTCGTGGCCTATGCGCGACTCGAGGTCATCGGGTTGGCTTTCAGCTTGGGCGAGCTCATCGGCTGTGAACTCTTCCGGTGGTCTGCCAGCTTGGGATGGCATGGTGACTCGAGGGATTGGGTCAACCTCCATGGGCGTTGGTTCTTGACCTCCCGCAGGTCCTCCACCTGGTGCCTCATCAACTACCTCCATGGGAGTAGGTTGCTGTCCCTGCGCAGCTACCGATCCCTGCGCATGTTTCAACAGTCGGGTTTCTTCCACGTCCTCCATTGGTGTCGATTGTGTGTTCTGCACAGGTCCAACACCTTGGTTGATTTGTACGTCCTCTTCGAGGATGTGGACTTGCGTAACGGACTTCTTGACCCGGCCATCTTTGATTTGGAGTAAACACTCTCGGGCCTTTTTCTGGTCACCTTTTATAGTTCCGGCACCCTTCGGAGTTGGGAATTTTAAACAGTAGTAGTAGGTCGAACACACCGCTTTGAATTCATTAATAAAAGGGCGGCCAAGGAACCCGTTGTAGGAGGACTGCTGGTCGACAACTAGGAAATCTATGAGCCTAGTCAGTCTCCTTGCGGGATCCTCAGCCGATACAAGTTGGACGCTCAACCTAACACTACCTAGGGGGACGGTTACAGCCTCTCCGAACCCCACTATTCTAGCATTGCTAGGTTCCAGGTACGACTCAAAATCACCCAAGGCATCCAAGGTGGATTTGAAGAGAATGTTGGTGAATGCGCCGGTGTCCACAAGCAGCCTGTGAACTCGGACGTTCATGATGTCGGCGGTTATCACCAACGAGTCGTTGTGGGGCATCAGTACCCCCTCCAGGTCCGTAGAAGAAAATGTTAGCTCGTCAGCGAGCTGTGAGGCGGACCTGGGGCCGGAGCTGCCTTCCTGGACTTGATTTATGGCCCGGATCTCGGCCTTCCTCTTTCTCTTGGATATGGAGAATCCCCCATCCCGGAGGCCTCCTGCAGCTCCGATCTCTTCCTCAAGAACCAAGAGTTCCCGAGTCGGCTCCATATTTTGCTGAGGTTGGGGAGGTGCCCTCCGTCTGTGTTGGGGGCCAGGTTGGTCCCCCTCCTCCTCTTCGTCATCGGAGGTAGCCCTCCTCTCGAACCTTGGTCTCTTGGCTGGGGCCTTCTTCACGAACTCGGCCAATTTCCCCTCCTCGTAAAATTTCCAGAGTTGCTTGAGGAGATCGCGGCACTCGCTGGTGAAGTGGCCGATGGCCTGATGGTAGGCACAGAATTTGTTGGGGTTGAGCTTCGTGCGGTCCTGGCGGATCCACCTTGGCTCCTCCAGCATGGCCTTGCTTTGGACGGCAGTGAAGACGTGGTCGAAGGAGACAGCGATAACCTGGTTGAGCTTTTCTTTGAGCTCGTCTCCCTCGCCGAAGGCCTTTAAGTTCCGGGGGGCTTTGTAGGTGCCCCCAGACTTCTTCCCGTAGGGCTTCTTTTCCTCGTGGGCACCAACTTCTTTCAGTAGTGCCTCCTGCATAGCCACATACACCCCCGCCTTGTGGCGGAATTCGCTATAAGTGTTGGGACATGCGAGGTGCATTTCCTTCCAGAGGTCGGTGCCCCTCCTGAGTCCGCCCATCGCTGCGACGACCTTGGTGTCGTCGCTTACCGGCTCGCCTTCCAGCAGAATCTTGTCGAACCTTTCCAGGTACTGCTGGTCGGTTTCATTCTCGCCTTGATGGATGTTGGCGAGTCGGTGCTTCTGGGTAAGGTAAGATCCAAACCCAGAGAAGTGGGCCAGGAACTCCCGCGAGAGTTGGCCAAATGAGCAGATTGACCCCGGGGCGAGTGAAGAGAACCAACCGTGAGCTCGGTCCCCTAGGGTCAGCTGGAAGTTTCGGCACTGGGTGGAGTCGGTGGCACCGACCGAAATCATGAAATCTGCATACTTGGCCAGGTGGACCTTCGGGTCGGATTCGCCCTCATACGCGGACATCACCGGGAATTGGATTTTCTTTTGGACCGGTGCGCGGAGGATGGCGGGTGCCAATGGAGAGGTGGGGAGAGTCGTGGCGTCAGGTCCGCCAGACTTGGCCGCTACCTGTGCTTGCAGCATTTCAACGGCCTTTTTCAGTGAGGCCAGCTCGTCATCACGGGTCACCTCCGGCGGAGGGTGCTCAAAGGTCGTGCGTCTCGCGGACGCACGTCCCCGAGGTGCCTTGCTCTGGGGTGACCTCTCAGTGGCGGGCTGGAATTGGCGTCCGCCGTGGGGGCCTAGCCGGTCAGTGGCGGGCCTCCTTAGCCTTTCGTGGGCTGACCTGCGCGGCTGCTGGTCAGAGTCCCCCTGGGATGCAGCTGGGGCTGCTGCACGCTCATTCTCTTCGTACCTCGGGCCCAGGCGGCCTTGGAGGACTTCCCTCCTTTGAGATTGGTGGGTGCCAGACGCCCCGGTGTAGGCCGGCTCCCTTCCGGTGTAAGGAGCGGGACCCTCCTCCCCCATTTTGGCTTTACCGGTCCTCTCCCTGCGCTGGCGAGCTTGTGTCGAGCTCGCCTCCTGCTCGGTGGGGAGTACGCTGTAGTCTCCCCTGGTTTGGGTGCCCTGGGTGGGCCTGGTCTGCTCCCTGGTTTCGGCGGCTGGAGCTCGCCTAGGTACTAGGGCGAGCTCGTCCTGTTGTCGCTGCTGCAACCTTTGTAGGGTCGCGATGGTGCGTCGGAGCTCGTCAGGATTGCTGACCAGGTCCCTCAGTGCGGGGGCTAACTCTTCCTGGGTCGCCGCAGTTCGCTGAGGTCGCGGAGCTGCGGTGCTCTTCTGGGGAGGCGGTTGTGATGTCTCCACCCCCTGGTGTGAGGTCTCCACCTCGGCCTGGTTTTGATTGCCCCCTCTAGACCTTCCCGCAGCTGCGGAGGTCTGTCCTTTGGCGGCTCGAGTGTTGGCCATCTTTGGGTTTCGGAGGGGGTAACTCGCTGAAGGGCGCCGAAGTGGAGGGAGGTCGCCGGGGTGATGGAGGTCGCCTGGATGGTTATCGTCCAGCTTAGGTGGAGCTGTGCAAGTTTTCGTCTAGCCTCGCGTGTGACGAATTGTCCGAAGTTCGGTTTATTCGTGTGCACGCGTGCGTTTGAAAACTTGTTCCGGGCAGATTTTGCGAAATCCGATAATTCGGGTTTTTGTCCGGAAATCTGGGTCCTTTGTTCAGGGGATGAAGATGTGTGTGTATCTTCAAGTGTTCTTGAGTTTAGTCAAGAACACCTTCAAATCTTCAAATCTTCAACAAACCCTAATTTTTTTTTTTTTGAAGATTTCTTAATTTTCAGGTTCGAGACCCTCCTTCTAGCGCCAAATTGTTGATAGAATTTATTAACAGCGTTTGTTTATGTGGCCTTATATCATGTTAATCCTATCAAACAATAATCCAAGATTTTATGTTAATATGAGGAGGGAGTAGAGAGTTTAGAGAGAGAAATATTGCAAGAGTAGTAGTATTGATTTTCAGAATTGTGAGAATTGTGTGAATAGTACAAGAGAGGTCTTATTTATAGGTGTGCGAGTGTGAGACGGCACCTTACGAGCCTATGTGGCTTCCGGTGTTGACGAGGGTTCCTTACCCTCGTCTTGGTCTCTCACACTGCTCCCTTTATCATGCCTCATCCTACTACTATGCCTTAGACTAGATGGGCCTCATTAAAAACCTCGTCGTAAACCACCCTTGTGGATAAACCGGACGGAGGGAAAAAGAGCACACCATCGGGGTTCTATTCGACTAATAGGCGAGCTCGTAGGCGAGCTCGGAGATGAGCCTAGGTGGTTTGGGCGAGCTCCAGGGCGAGCTCTGGTGCCTTGTGTGGCCCACGGACGTTATGCGATGATGGAGCTCGGCGAGACCTTCCCAGGGATAAAAGGCGAGCTCTGGGCGAGCTCCGCTTGTAGGTTACCTCCATGTAGGCGAGCTCCGCATCTTCAAGGATCCTGGTGGGTCCTGGCGACCTGCTAAGCCTTGCGTAATTGCCCCATGTCGATAGTGTTAGTTCGCCGTATCAACATAGGGAGCAGTGTAAGGGACCAGGACGAAGGTTACGGACCTTCATCAACACCGGAAGCCAAATAGGCTCGTAAGGTGCCGTCTCACACTCGCACACCTATAAATAAGACCTCTCTTGTACTATTCACACAATTCACACAATCAATGCAATCCTTACTACAATATTTCTCCCTCTAAACTCTCTACTCTCTACTCTCGCTCTTCATATTATATCCAAGAACACAAAGCATAAGATTATTGTTTGGTAGAATTAATCCGATTTAAAGCCACATAACAAACAACGATTAGTAAATTCTATCAACAATTTGGCACTAGAAGGAGGGTCTCGAATCTGAATTTTTTTTTTTATCAAGAACAAAAAGTTAGGGTATGTTTGAAGATTTGAAGATGTTCTTGATAAAACTCAAGAACACCTGAAGATACACATACATATTCATTTCTTTGGACGAAAAACCCAGATTTCCGGACGAAAAACCGAATCCTCAAATTCACAAATTCTGCCCGGGAAAAGTTTTCAAACGCGCGCGTGTACATGAATAAACCGAATTTCGGATAATTTGTCACACGCAAAGCTAGACGAAAATTTGCACAACTCCACCCAAGCTGGACGACCCCCATCCCGGTGACCTCCCTCCACCTCGGCGACCTGCATCAAGTTACCCCCTCCGAAACCCAAAAATGGCTAACACTCGAGCCGCCAAAGGACAGACCTCCGCGGCTACCGGAAGGTCCAAAGGAGGTGACCAAAACCAGGCCGAGGTGGAGACCTCACAACCACCTCCCCAGAAGAGCACCGCAGCCCCGCGACCTCCGCGAGTTGTGGTGACCCAGGAGGACTTGGCCCTGCCCTGAGGGACCTGGTCAGCAACCCCGACGAGCTTCAACGCACCATCGCGACCTTACAAAGGTTGCAGCAGAGGCAGCAGGACGAGCTCGCCCTGATACCTAGGCGAGCTCCAGCTGCCGAAGCCCGGGAACAAACCAGGCCCACCCAGGGCACCAGACCCGGGGGATTACAACGTCCTCCCCACCGAGCAGGAGGCGAGCTCGGCACAAGCTCGCCAGCATAGGGAGAGGACCGGCAAGGCCAAGATGGTGGATGAGGATCCCGCTCCTTACACTGGAAGGGATTCGGCCTACACCGGGGCATCTGGCACCCACCAATCGTAAAGGAGGGAAGTCCTCCAAGGCATTCTGGGCCCGAGATACGGGGAGATCAAACGGACGGCGGCCCCAGCCGTATCCCGTGAGGACTCCGACCAGTAACCACACATGTCCGCCCATGAGAGATTGAGAAGGCCCGCCACCGACAGGTTGGGCCCCCATGGCGGATGCCAATTCCAGCCCGTCACTAAAAGGTCACCCCAGAGTGAGGCACCTCGGGGACGTGCATCCGCGAGACGCACGACCTTTGAGCAGCTTCTGCCGGAGGTGACCCGTGATGACGAGCTGGCCTTGCTTAAAAAGGTTGTCGAATTGCTGCAAGCCCAAGTAGCAGCCAAGTCTGGCGGACCTGACGCCACCACTCTCCCCGCATCTCCATTAGCACCTGCCGTACTTCGCGCACCGGTCCAGAAGAAAATTCAATTCCCGGTGATGTCTGCGTATGAGGGCGAATTCTACCCGAAAGTCCACCTGGCCAAGTACGCAGACTTTATAATTTCGGTTGGCGCCACCGACTCTACTCAATGCCAGAACTTCCCGCTGACCCTAGGGGACCGAGCTCACCGCTGGTTCTCTTCACTCGCCCCGGGGTCAATCTGCTCGTTTGGCCAACTCTCGCGGGAATTCTTGGCCCACTTCTCCGGGTTCGGATCCTACCTTACCCAGAAGCACCGACTCGCCAACATCCACCAAGGCGAGGGCGAGACCGACCAGCAATACCTGGAAAGGTTAGACAAAATCCTGCTGGAAGGCGAGCCGGTAAGCGAGGATACCAAGGTCGTCGCAGCAATGACCGGACTCAGGAAGGGCACTGACCTCTGGAAGGAGATGCACCTCGCATGTCCCAACACTTACACCGAATTCCGTCATAAGGCGGGGGTGTTCGCGGCCATGCAGGAGGCACTGCTCAAAGAAGTTGGTACCCACGAAGAGAAAAAACCCTATGGGAAGAAGTCCGGGGGCACCTACAAAGCTCCCCGGAACTTAAAGGCCTTTGGCGAGGGAGACGAGCTCAAAGAAAAGCTCAATCAGGTCCTCACCGTGTCCGTTGACCACGTCTTCACTGCCGTCAAAGGCAAGGCCATGCTGGAGGATCCAAGGCGGATCCGCCAGGACCGCACGAAGCTCAACCCCAACAAATTCTGTGCCTACCATCAAGCCATCGGCCACTTCACCAGTGAATGCCGAGACCTCCTCAAACAACTCTGGAAATTTTACGAGGATGAGAAGCTGGCCGAGTTCGTGAAGATGGCCCCAGCTAAGAGGCCAAGGTTCGAGAGGAGGGCTACCTCCGATGATGAGGAGGAGGAAGCGGACCAACCTGGTCCCCATAACAGACGGAGGGCACCTCCCCAACCTCAGCAAAACATGGAGCCCACCCGGGAACTCTTAGTTCTCGAGGAGGAGATCGGAGCTGCCAGAGGTCTCCAGGACGGGGGATCCTCCATGTCCAAGAGAAAAAGAAAGGCCGAAATCCGGGCCATAAACCAAGTCCAGGAGGGCAGCTCCAGCCCCAGGTCCGTCCCACAGCTTACTGATGAGCTGACATTTTCCTCGGCGGACCTGGAGGGGGTACTGATTCCCCACAACAACTCGTTGGTGATAACCGCCAACATCATGAACGTCCGAGTTCACAAACTACTTGTGGACACCGGCACATTCACCAACATTCTCTTCAAATCCACCTTAGATGTCTTAGGTGATTTTGAGTCGTATCTGGAACCTAGCAACGCTAGGATAGTGGGGTTCGGAGAAGCTGTAACCGTCCCCCTAGGTAGTGTTAGGTTGAGCGTCCAGCTTGTATCGGCTGAGAACCCCGAAAGGAGACTGACTAGGCTCATAGATTTCCTAGTTGTCGACCAGCAGTCCTCCTACAACGGGTTCCTTGGCCGTCCATTTATTAATGAATTCAAAGTGGCATGTTCGACCTACTACTACTGTTTGAAATTCCCAACTCCAAAGGGTGCCGGAACTATAAAAGGTGACCAGAAAAAGGCCCTAGAGTGTTTACTCCAAATGAAAGATGGCCAGGTCAAAAAAGCGGTGACGCTGGTCCAAGTCCTTGAAGAGGACGTGCAGATTCCAGCAGACGAGCCAAACATCCTAAACGTCATCTCGGTCAAAACTGAGATGATGGAGGTAGGCGATCTGTCAGAGATTAACCAAGTGTCAGGACCTGCGCAAGATGCACAACCGGCACCAATGGAGGATTTGGAAGAAACCCAAGTGTTGGGACCTGCGCAAGGGTCGGGACCTGCGCAGGAACAACAACCTGCTCCCATGGAGGTGGTTGATGAAGCCCAAGATGGGGGACCTGCGGGAGATCAAGAACCAACACCAATGGACGTCGACCCAACTCCCCAAGTCACCACACCATCCCAAGTTGGCAGAACACCGGAGGTACTAACAGTTGATGGACCCACCCAAGGTGAAAGCCAACCCGATGACCTCGAACCACGCATAGGTCATGAACCTACTCAGATGTCACGAACCTACGCAGATGTCACAAGAAGAGTGGGATGAGTTCATCAGCGACCCGAGGTGGAAAAGCCAAAAGAGAAAAGCCACCCCCATGGAAGAATTGACGGCACTCCCGGTGGACCCGAAAAGGGACTTAGAACTTTTCATCGGTTCTGAGTTACCTGAACCGTACCGGTAGAGAATGGAACTATTCCTGATGACCAACCTGGACGTGTTTTCCTGGTCCTATAAAGACATGACAGGGATCCCGTTGGAACATGCTTGCCACAGACTCAACATAGACCCGACTAGGAGACCCATACGTCAAAAATGGAGAAAGTATGGACCAAACAAGTACGCAGCTCTAACTGTTGAGGTGGAGAAGTTGTTAGACAACAAGCTCATCAAGGAAGCATTGTGTCCGCAGTGGGTCGCGAACCCCGTCCTGGTGAAGAAACACAATGGGACGTGGAGACTCTGCATTGACTTCACGGACCTGAACAAAGCTTGCCCGAAAGACAACTTCCCACTGCCTCACATCGACCAGCTGGTAGATAGCACCGCAGGCCATGAGATGATGACATTCATGGATGCTTTTGCGGGCTATCACCAGATAGCTCTACACCCAGATGACCAGGAACATACGACGTTCTACACCAACAAGAACATGTATTGCTGGGAAAGGATGCCGTTCGGACTCATCAACACCGGAGCCACCTACCAAAGGTTGGTGAATAAAATGTTCGACCAACACATTGGCGAATCCATGTAGGTGTACGTAGATGACATAGTTGTCAAGAGTCTGAGAAAGGAGGACCACTTGGACCACCTAAAACAGACCTTCGACATACTGCGCCACTACAACATGAAGTTAAACCCCAAGAAGACCAGCTTTGGCGTACACTCCGGAAAGTTCCTGGGGTACCTAGTTAGCCAGCGTGGAATTGAGGTCAACCCGACACAGGTCCAATGTATAATCGAGATGGGTATACCCGATTCCATCCAAAAAATTCAAAGACTGACTGGGTACATGGCAGCCCTGAACAGATTCATCTCCAGGTCCGGCGACCGAAACCGTCCGTTCTTCGAGGTAATTAAGGCAAACACAAGGAGGTACAAAGAGGCGGCCAAAGCCAACAAGCTCCACCTCAAAAACCACTTCGTCTGGACAAGTGAATGCCAACGAGCCTACGAAGACATCAAAACATACCTGGCGAATATGCAGGTCCTGTCAAAGTCGATACCTGGAAAGAAGCTGTATCTATACCTAGCCGCGTCGGAGGTGGTCATCAGCTCCGTCCTGGTCCGAGAGGAGGCGAAAACACACCTACCAGTGTACTACGTGAGCCAAGTCTTACACGAAGCTGAGTTGCGGTACACCCGAACAGAGAAGCTGGCTTACGCACTGGTGATGAGTGTTAGAAAATTGAGGCCCCTACTTCTTTGACCACCTGGTAGAGGTGCTGACAACGTTCCCACTACGTCAAATACTACAGCTCCCAGACACCGCCGGACGCTTGCTGAAATGGTCACTAGAGATCAGCCAATACGGTATAACCTACGCACCCCGAACAGCGATCAAGGGACAAGCGCTCGCCGACTTTATTGTCGAGCTAACTTTCCCACAAGATCCGACGAGGGGGAGTATAGTTCCGTGGCATCTCTACGTGGACGGATCATCAACCAGCATAGCAGCAGGCGCCGACGTGGTCCTGATCAGCCCAGACAGACAAGTCTTCACCTCCGCAATCCGGTTCGACTTTCGAGCAACCAACAATGAGGCGGAATATGAAGCGTTGATAGCGGGACTTAGGCTATCATTAGCTGTGGGGGCAACCAATCTTCAAGTTTTCGGAGATTCCCAGCTAATAATATCCCAAGTCCGGGGGGAATATGAGGCAAAAGACCATCAGATGATGACCTACCAAAAGATAGCCGCGCACCTGATCTCGATGTTCACATAGGTCTACATCAACCAGATACCGCGGCTAGAAAACACACAAGCAGATGCTCTATCCCGGCTAGCTACTAGCAACGGCGAAACTGAATTCACGGAGGTTGTAATCACCACACTAAAAAACCCCTCGATGTTCGATTATAAGATAAATCAAACCTCGAGCGGGGGGCAGGAGGACAGTGAAGGTGGTGAAGATTGGTGCACTCCAATCCAAAAATACTGAACAGACGGAACAACCCCCTTGGACACCTGGGAAGCTAGTCGGCTAGTAAAGCAAGCTGCCAGATATACACTGCTGGATGGCCAACTCTACAAGCGTGGATTCTCTCTACCACTGCTCAAGTTCCTAACTAAGAAACAAGGGTCCGAAGTGTTAGAAGAAATTCACGAAGGAATTTGTGGGAGTCACGCTGGGGGGCAAGCATTGGCATATAAGATGATCAGGCAGGGCTACTACTGGCCCACTCTCCGCAAAGATGCCATCAGCTTCGCTCGAAGGTGCCGAAAGTGCCAACTTTTCGCACCTAACATCCACTCCCCAGCCAACCAGCTGAAGTCGGTTTTCAGCCCATGGCCTTTCGCAAAATGGGGAATCGACTTGATCGGCCCATTTCCACCTGGTAGAGGCGGTGTAAAGTTCACTGTTGTAGCAGTAGACTACTACACTAAGTGGGCTGAGGCCGAAGCTCTCACAACAATAACTCAAGAAAGGATGATCGACTTCATATGGAAAAACCTAATCTGCAGATTTGGACTCCCGCAGTCGGTCGTCACTGATAATGGAAGACAGTTCGACGGACAGAAGATGAGGGACTTCTGCAATTCATGGAACATCAAGAAGCACTACTCAACTCCTTACCATCCCCAGTCGAACGGTCAGGTCGAGGCGATGAACAAGATTCTGAAACACATATTGAAGCTCAGCCTCGAAGAAAAGAAAGGGAGCTGGGCAGACGAACTCCCGGAGGTCCTATGGTCTTATAGAACTTCCTATAGGGCCAGCACCAGAGAGACCCCGTTTGCCCTAGCCTTCGGGACTGAGGCGGTGGTACCCGTCGAAGTCCAAAACAAGACTTGGAAGGTGGTAGGATATGATGAAGAAAAGAATGACAAAACCCTGGCAGTAGAGAAGGATCTGATCGAAGAGACCAGAGCTTCGTCAGAAATGAAGAACACCACCTACAAGCGTAGAGCAGAAAAGTATTACAACTCTCAGGTTCGAGACCGAAAATTAAAAGTCGGAGACCTGGTGTTGAAAAAGAAGTTGATGGCCCCACCAGGTGTATTCGGTTCGAACTGGGAAGGACCGTTCCGGGTCACCGCAGCTTGGCCGAACGACACTTATGACCTTGAAGACGCAGAAGGTAAAGCCTCGTTATACACCTGGAGTGCGGCCCACCTGAAAAAGTTCTACCAATAGACTAGGATTCTGTAATAGACTAGTCGAAGGTTCGCATTAGAAATGTTGATGGCAACCAGCGTAAGTTCCATCGCTATAAAAAGTTAGAGGATTCAGAGAAATTCAGAAAAATTCCCAAGTGTTTAGACCTGTGCAGCTCTCCAACCAGGCGAGCTGCACCAGGTCGCCCATTGCTCAAGGGAGCTCGCCAGGCCCAGCTCGCCCACGTACTCGAAAACCCACAATGCGCAAGGACCAAGGTCCCAAGCATTGTAATTAAATAGCTCGAAGGCAAAGGCCAAAGTGCCCAAGGTCGCGAAGGTACCCTTCTTAAAGGGTTGCTAAGCACCTACTGCCATAAGTTAGAAAAATTCGCGAAAGAGACGAAAAAAGTCTAAGGCAAGGTTCATGAAACCCAACGGCCCAACGTGAATCAATCGAAGTGCAGCTCGCTGCCCTAAGTGGTCTAAGACGAACAATTCGCGGCCCTAAGTGGCTTAAGATGAAGAATACAACTCTCAAAACAGAGGTACAATTCGTAGTCAAAAGTGACGTAAAACGAACGATTCACTTCTCAAAGTAGAATAAGACGAACAATTATGTACTGGAAAAATAAACAAGAACGAGCTATTTAAAAATTATAACGTAAAAGCGCAAAGAAGTAAGTGAAGAGAGTTAGACAAAAAATGCTCGACTTATATTCAAAAGATACTTAAGAAATTTTCAAGTAAAAAATATACTTGAAAAAATCCTAAGTATGAGTAGCAGTGCTGGCCACAAAGGCCGACCAGCTGGCCATCTGTGAACTACAAAAAGCTCCTTCTGGGCGAGCTGCACGTGCCCGGCGAGCTACATCTACTCAAGTCAAAACAAAAGACTACAAAAATAGAGCTCATTCAAGGCAGCTATGGCGCCTGCCGACCTACTACAAGTTGAAACATAAAAAAGCTATTCCAGAAAGCAAGGGAAAAAACCTAAGTGTCGGGAGCGGCAGCGGCGGTAGGCACATCAGCAGCGACCTCGGCAAGGGCAGGGGCGACCTGGGTAGCGGGAATAGCGAGCTCGGCCTCGAAAGTGATATTACCAGTTAGCCCGCTGGCATCGAACTCGCCCAAGTTCAGCATGGCATCCCCACAAGCCTCCTGCAGTTGCTCGACAGTGAGGGGGACGCGATCCTCCTCGCGAGCGACCTCCTCTGCCTCACCAAGGTTCAGCTCCGGCACCTTTACTGTCTTGATGATTCGAAAGTGGTCTGGTACAAAGTCGAGGGGAATGCCGAGCTCGGGGAGGTCGCCGATATCCAGCTCGGCGCCATCGGGAAAGGGAACCCGGTCCAGGCAGGCCTTGAAATCGCCCACAACCGCCTCTACCTCGTCGTCCTTGTGAGCTCGAGCCCACCAAAGAGTTCACAAGACCTCGGCATAACATTTGACGCATCCTCTGTCAGAGGCCTCGGCCTTCACGGCCGCCAGATCCGGCGAGGAGGAGGCAGCATTCCGTAGCTCGGCAACCTCGTTGGCCTTCGCCTCCAGCTCGCCCCTTAGCCTTTCACATTTGGCGTTTGAGCTCTTCACCAGGCCCCGCTGCAGTGCGAGGTCCTTCTTCGTAATCCCATGATTGCCGACCTCCTGGGCGAGCTAGGCGGCGAGCTCTTCTTCCTTGGCTTTTATCCTCGCCTCCGTCTCCTGCTCGAGCCTGGCGAGCCGACGTTGAACGTTCTCGAGCTGCTGCAAGGCACTTTGCTCGGCAGCCATGGATGCCTCGGCTCTCTCCTCGGCGAGCTGTGCCTGCTTTTTTGCCTTGTCGGCGGTGTCCGCCAGCGCCAGCATCCTTTTGTTCCTGTCGGAGCGACCTGCCTCCAGCTCGGCGACTTGCTCAAGAGCCTTCTGGTTGGCGAGCATCAATCTACTCGCATGGTGAGCCGAGAGGAGGAGGTTCTCCTTCAGGTCCTGGCTATTGATGGTCGCCACCAGCGGAGTCATCCAATGCCTCGGCATCTCGCTCACAGTATTTCGGACTAGGCCCGGATGGAGGTTCCGCATCGACGTTAGGGAGCGAGATCGTTCGAAGGCATGCAGGGCCTCGTGATGATTCGGGAAGGCGATTGGGGCATAACTGCGAGATCAAAACAGATAGAAAACATTAGAAAACAGAAGACAATAAATGATGAAGATCAACTGGGCGAGCTACTTACTGAGCTCGGTCAGGGTCCCAACCCAGGAGCGTGTCATCGTTGGTTTGCACCCCGAATGGAGATGGCGAGGGGGGCGAGCTCTGGATGGGCATGGCCGCCAGCGGCGTAGTGGATTGAGCGGATCCCCCCTGCACGGACCTCATCGAGACCCTCTCAACTCGGTCGGAGTCCTCATCAACCAGGCCAGTGTACCTGGTCCTCTTGCGAGCTGGGGGATCCTCCTCGCCAGCTCGGGATCCTTCGCCTCTTTGGGACCCCTTTTTCCCTCGACCTCGCTCGGAGGAGGCGACAGCTCGCCCCCCACCTCGGCTTGTCCAAGCGACCTCCGCAGCCTTGGACTTCTCGGGGGCCTTGGTCTTTTCCCTCTGGGTCCCCGACCCCCCTCCTCGTCCTTCTTAGAGGCGAGCTCTGCCTCCTTGCTCGCCTCCAACGCGAGCACGGACGGTGGAGCGAGTCTATTGGGGCGAGGTGGGCCCATTTCGAAACGCTCTTTAATAAGTTGGTAGGCCTCGGGGACCTCAGCGATCGGAACAACGACGAAACTACCACCTGCACAAAAATTGAAGATGTCAGCATGATGGGCGAACTGCACCCCCCATAGGCGAGCTCCAAAGAGTTATAAACATGGGAGCTCGGGACCTTGGATATCGAGGTGGTGTGGCAGCGTGAAGAGCCCGGCGAGCCTCAAGCAATGGTGCGTGCACAGGTGGGTGACCTGCCTATCCTTCTCGCTTCTCAAACAGCAAATGGTGCGCACCACGTCGAACTCGACCGATGCCTTGGGCTTGCCCCTGCTGGATTTGTGGCGCTTCGGAACTGCAAAAAGAAAGAAAATTAGAATTAGTATATCTAATTCAACCCACACACACCGAAATAGGCGACCTACTGCTGGCTTCCCCATATCCCTCCGGAGTGGGAATACGGTCACCTCGCCCGTGGTACGTGCTGGAGGCTCACCAATCTCCGCCTATGAAGAAAAATTGCTTCTTCCAATCACGGACTTTATTGGGCAAGTCCTCGAGAAAATTTTCCCCCGGGCGAGCTTTTAGATAATAGTATCCCGCGCCGTCCTGCGCCCGCTTGGTCACGGCGAAGAGCTCGCCCAGGTCCACCGAGGTCGTCGCGTTCTCGTAGCCGTCCAATTAAAAAACGGACAGGGCGGCGAGAAGGTTGCTCCATGCATTCGGGGTGAGCTGAGTGATGGCCAAATTGTTATCGGTAAGGTATTGGCCGATGATCGGGTGCAATGGCAATGTAAGCCCGGCCCTCAGAACATCTACGTTCAAAGCAGTCAACCCCTCAGGAGGTGCGTCGGCCCGCTCATTCTTCATTGGAGAGTACATGAAGATGTCGAGCGGGATGCGATACTCCCTGCGTATGATGGGCAGGTCGCACTCATCAATGAGGCTCACCACCTCGCCAGCCTTGTAATCAGACGTGGCAACTTTCTCTAGGTCGGCGGGGTCAGCAGAGAGTACCCGGTCCAGACGGGGGAAGCTCTCCGCATACTCGGCGACATACTCGCCCCAGTCAAATGGATGGACGACCTGGGCAGGAACCTGATGTTCGACCAGCTGGGGTTCCGGAAAACCAATGCGATGGAACCACTCGAGCGTGACTTCCTCTACATTGCTACCCTCCTCGCCGACCTTGGCGATGCCCTCATCAACCTCCTCAAGCCCTTCGTTGCCATTGGCAACTCTTTCCTCTTGGGCGACCTCGCCGCCTTCCTCCCATACCTCGTGGTACAAGGCGCTGGTGGCTCCTTCCTCTGGATCGGGACGCAGCTCGCTGGGCAGCTCGCCGGAGACCTGGCGAGCTGCCGAGGTCGCCTCAGAGCTGGAGCCAATCTCCACATACGGAACCCGATGAGGCTCATCCTCAATTATGGGTCATTTCTCAGGGTTTCAGTCCGAAAGGGTCCTACTCGAAGAGTGTGTCGACATTGTCTAAAAAAGTCCAAAAGGTTTTCGGCACAGTCCAATGATCCAAAGTCAAGGTACAACGTCGTTTAGGGAGCCCGAAGAAATGAAAGAAAAATTAAGTAAAAGGCAGAAGAAAAGGGGAGAAAAATCGAATCCTACCTTGAAGAGCCTTCGAAAATCCGTCGAGCGCAAGAAAAACTGATCGCCGGGAAAGCTCTGAGAATTCGATAATGCAGAAAGTGAGAAAATGGGTCCACTTCCCCCTATTTATAGACGTCGGGGCGAGGTGCGATTTTCGGGAAGTGCAGGGACCTATTTGCAAAAGTTTTGAAAGTTGACATGATTGTGGGCGGGAACCGAGGCCTCAAAAGGCGTGCATGACTCCTGAATTCCCGTACCACGTCTGCCAGAAACTGCCGCCCTGGCCGAGCTCACCTGCTAGCTCGGCAATCGCCCAAAGATAGTTCGCCGAGTTTCAAGTCCTCCAGCTCGCCCGCACATTTGACGAAGTCATGATGCATGCGAGCTGGGGGGCAAATGTTGGCCTGGAGAACTAACACAATCAGCATGTGGATAATCACCAAGGTTTGGCAGGTCGCCAGGGCTCACCCAGATCCGTGGAAGTGTGGAGCTCGCCCACTTGGGGGCAACTCACTTGCGCAGCTCGCCTAATGGAGCTCGCCCCTATCCTCACAGGGACCTCGCCGAGATCCATCATCGCACGGCATTCGTAAACCACGTAAGGCACCGGAGCTCGCCCGAACCACTGGAGTCCGCCTCCGAGCTCGCCCAAGAGCTCACCTCAGAGCTCGCCCATGAGCTCGCCTGTTAGTCATTAGGACCCCGATGGCGCACTCTTTTTCCCTCCGTCCGGTTTATCCACAAGGGTGGTTTACGACGAGGTTTTTAATGAGGCCCATCTAGTCTAAGGCATTATAGTAGGATGAGGCACAATGTAGGGAGCAGTGTAAGGGACCAGGACGAAGGTTACGGACCTTCGTCAACACCGGAAGCCAAATAGGCTCGTAAGGTGCCGTCTCACACTCGCACACCTATAAATAAGACATCTCTTGCACAATTCACACAATTCACACAATCAATGCAATCCTTACTACAATATTTCTCTCTCTAAACTCTCTACTATCCCTCTTCATATTATATCAAAGAACACAAATCATAAGATTATTGTTTGGTAGAATTAATCCGATTTAAAGCCACATAACGAACAACGATTAGTAAATTCTATCAACATGTCTCTTGTGAACTCGAGTTCACATGAACTTGTATCACTGTTATGTATAATCACTATCACTGTTACTCTTGCATAATATCACTGTTATTAAAATATACTTAATTTTTTAAACATTGATAGTGTATATGCATATAGTGATAGTAAATATACATGATAATGATAGTATATATACATGATTGTGATAATTGATAAACCCGAGTTCACCGTAAATTCGAATTTATACAAATTTTTGTCTATAAAAATAGATATGCACCAAATAAAATTAGTACATCATCTTATAATAAATATATTTAATTAAAATAAATAAATGAGAAAGTTGGGCCAAGATTTCATTAATAGCCCATGAGACCTATATCTAAACCTAAAATTTCAGAAGCCCACTTATCCATATTGTATCATCTATTATACTCTTGTTCTCTTCCTCAGTCACCGCCGCCTCCTCCACCTCAACAGCCGCCTCCTCCCACGCCTGTGCCCTACATCAGACACAGTCGCAGCCTCGCCTCCGCGCTGCCACACGCGACGCACCCCCTGCCGTCCACGGCCACGCCACGCTATCAACTGAAGGTATAATTGAATCGGATTATATTTTATTAGGGTTTCAAAATTATTTTTTGCAAACGGTTTGCGATTTTGTGACTAAAAACTAGGCGTCCCTCTGAATGGACAAAAAAATAACAAAATTAAATTCGGATACTATGGTTTAAAGTTGACTGTTCACTCGCTACGGTAGGAAGTGCAAGTCACGATTTTACTGTTGAGCGAGTGGCTGTTCACTCGCCAGCAAAATCATCGACCAATTGTATAATTACTGCTGCTTTTATATATTTATAGATTGGATATTGGGTGCAGTTTTCTGCTCTAAGAGGCTGAGGAATTTGTCGCCAGATTTTTAGAGACTATATCTGACGATCGTGACGATGGCTTCTAGGTTTTGGACTCAGGTTTGTTGAATTGACTTAACTTTTATTTGTGCTTCTGCTGAGTTCCTATTTTATTTCCGAAGTTGAAATTCTATTTCGGTCTCGCGTTGTATGTTTCTGGTTTTACCTCGATTTTTCAAATTAAAGATCTCATTGTGGTGTCGCGTCGTTGTGTTTCTTACATATTCAACCCTATATTCCAAAGTTTAGATTTTTGACATGACTGTTACTTTTGTGGGATTTTTATAGGGTGGTGACAGTGACACCGAGGATGAAGAGAGTGAATATGATGAACAGGAAGAGCCTGTAGCTGCCGATGCCTCGGCACCTACAGCTGTAAACAAGTATTATCAAGCCAATGCTAGTGATAGTGAAGATTCCGATGGGCAGAGGCGTGTTGTCAGACGTATCAAAGACAAGAGGTTTGATGAGATGGCTGCTACTGTTGATCAGATGAAAAATGCCATGAAAATCAATGACTGGGTCAGTTTGCTAGAAAGCTTTGAGAAGATCAACAAGCAGTTGGGCAAGGTCATGAGGGTGACTGAGTCTGATAAACCTCCTAATCTCTACATTAAGGCTCTTGTGAATTTGGAGGATTTCTTGAATCAGGCCTTGGCTAATAAGGAGGCGAAGAAGAAAATGAGCAGTAGTAACGCTAAGGCACTGAATTCAATGAAGCAGAAGTTGAAGAAGAACAATAAGCTCTATGAGGAATTGATTAATCAGTGTAGGGAGAAGCCTGAACTGTTTGAGGAAAAAGTAGAGGATGATCAAGAACCTGAGGATGAGGATGATGATGAAGACGAGGATGAAGATTTTGATGATGATCCCGAAACTCTGGAATCTGAGGGGAGTGAAGATGATGAGATAATTACCAAGGATGATCCTGAGGCTGGACCTGGATGGGAGAAGATGTTGAGCAAGAAAGATAAGATGATGGACAAGCAGTTCAAAGATCCCAGCCAAATTACTTGGGAAACAGTGAACAAGAAGTTTAAGGAGATCATTGCAGCCAGGGGTAAGAAGGGAACTGGGAGAATGGAGCTGGTAGAGCAGCTCACTTTCTTAACAAGGGTTGCGAAGACTCCGGCTCAGAAACTTGAGATCCTTTTCAGTGTTGTATCTGCCCAGTTCGATGTTAACCAAAGTCTGAGTGGGCACATGCCACTGAATGTTTGGAAACAGTGTGTTCAGAATTTGCTTTCCATTCTTGACATATTAACCCAGTATCCTAATATTGTTGTTGATGATATTGTGGAGTATGATGAGAATGAAACCCAAAAAGGTGCTGACTTTGATGGTACAATTAGGATTTGGGGTAATCTAGTAGCCTTTCTGGAGAGGGTGGATGTAGAATATTTCAGGAGTCTTCAGGTTATTGATCCACACACACATGAGTATGTTGAGAGGCTCAAGGATGAACCCATGTTTTTAGTGCTCGCTCAGAATGTTCAGGAGTATTTGGAACGGATTGGGGATTATAAGGGTGCGTCAAAGGTCGCCCTTAAACTGGTGGAGCTCGTATACTATAAGCCACAGGAGGTTTACCACGCTATGATGAAGTTGGCTGAGCAGGATAATGGGGATGCAGAAACTAAAGGTGTGGAAGAAAATAGGGGACCACCTGCATTTGTTGCAACGCCAGAGGTGGTACCTCGCAAGCCAACTTTTCCTGAGAATAGTCGGACTTTAATGGATCTGCTTGTTTCGCTCATTTACAAGGCTGGTGATGAAAGGACCAAAGCCCGTGCAATGCTTTGTGATATATATCACCATGCTATTTTCGACGAGTTCTCAACATCACGTGATTTGTTACTCATGAGTCATCTGCAGGATAGTGTTCAGCATATGGATATATCCACTCAGATCTTGTTCAATAGAGCTATGGCACAGCTTGGTTTATGTGCATTCAGGGTTGGCCTTGTTACAGAGGCCCATAGTTGCCTCTCTGAACTATATTCTGCTGGTAGGGTGAAGGAATTGCTGGCACAAGGTGTCTCTCAGAGCAGATACCATGAGAAAACCCCTGAGCAGGTATTTTCTTTTAACCTATAACTTTATTCTTTGTATGACGAACTTTCTGATTTTAATAATAATTACCACTCTTTTTATATTTCCATCTTTATATGACTATTTAATTATTTTTTCTTGCTTCTTTCACTACCTAATTATTTCTGCTTCTTAAGTTCTTGATGCAACTAAATGCAATAATAGTTCTTATCATTTATATGCATGACCAAAGCATGGACAAGTGTCTTGAGATCTGTTTAATTATGTAAGCTTTTTGGTAACTCCTGTTGTCGATGCTAAATTGTGCTGTCTCGTTGGTTAGGCATTCTTGTAGAACTTTCAAGTTTTATATGTGCTTTTTTACTCTGTTTCTAAGTTCCTAAAACTTTCAGGAACGACTGGAGAGAAGGCGTCAGATGCCTTACCATATGCATATAAATCTTGAGCTCCTCGAAGCTGTGCATCTGACCTGTGCAATGTTACTGGAGGTACCTAACCTTGCGGCCAATGTTCATGATGCCAAATGCAAGGTGATAAGCAAAAATTTCAGAAGGTTGCTTGATGCGAGTGAGCGTCAGACGTTCACTGGCCCTCCTGAAAATGTCAGGGACCATGTTATGGCAGCTACAAGGGCCCTTAGGCAGGGAGATTTTGACAAGGCATTTAATTTCATCAACTCTCTGGATGTTTGGAGACTGCTTCGCAACAAAGATAAGGTTCTGGAGATGCTCAAGGCTAAAATCAAGGAAGAGGCTTTGAGGACCTACCTTTTCACATACTCCTCTTCGTACGACTCTCTAAGCCTTGACCACCTGTCCAAGATGTTTGACCTCTCAGAAGCACAGACTCGTAGCATCGTGAGTAAGATGATGATCAACGAGGAGCTCCATGCAAGCTGGGACCAACCGACCGAATGCATTGTTTTTAATGATGTTAAACTCACAAGGCTGCATGCCCTTGCTTTTCAGCTCACCGAAAAGTTGTCCATTCTTGCTGAAAATAACGAGAGAGCATTCGAGGCCCGTGTTGGTGGGGTGGGTTCCGAGGGTCTTCCTCTTAGGCGCAAAGATGGCCAAGATTATGCTGCAGGTGGTGGTGGCAGGTGGCAAGACTTCTCTTTCAACCAGGGTAGGCAAGGCAGCAGCGGTGGAAGAACGGGGTACAATGCAGGTGGCGGTCGTCCATCGGGCTTTATTGGCGGTGGTTACGCAAGAGACCGTCAAGTACGATCTGGTGGGTCAGGCCGGACTTACCAAGGTTCAGCTGCTAGGGGTGGTCATAGTGACGGTTCGGGTCGTATGGTTAATCTGAACAGAGGTGTTCGTGCTTAGAACCTTGAAGTGGTTAGTGTTGTTAAGGCTTGAGTTTAATTAATTTAAGTCCTTTTGGTACCTTTCAATTTATAAATTTTTGTCATCGAATTGTTTGTTTGAGATGTTGCTGTCTTTGAAGACGTTTTTTTCTGTACTTTATGACACTAATTTAGATTTACTTATGTTCCCTCTTTTAGCTTCGTTGTCTGCTTTTGTAATTGTTTCATATTATGTGTTCATTGTGTCTGCTTTTATAATAATAAATGACAGCGGCGTGGGGTCTTTTTGTTGATGGATTAGTGAAGTTGTCATATAAAGAATCATGTAGTTCAAATTTATTATTTTTCAATTTGAATTAACATCAAAGTTAAATATTTGAAGTTGATTAATTTATATATCTTATTTGAACAAATTGAGTGTGTATATATACATATATAAATGCTTCTAGGTACTCTATTAAGTTTAGGATGAGCATATTCTAAGCAAAATCACATTAAAAGAACCACTACAGGTTAAAAATAACAATAATAGAAGGTAAAATCATGTTGCCAAAACGTGGGACTCCGGTTTTTTTCTCCTCACATGAGAAATTACAGACCAAAAATTACTGAGGACAGCTGTTTATAGTTGAGTTTCTATTAGAATGTAATGATGTTCCTCCAAAGAATTGTACTAATCAACATTCCTGCAATTGCAAAAGCTCTAGTTAGATTCTTCCTCTCATCTCAGATTATTTTAGTTATTTGCTGTTTAAATTTAATAATTATGGAGAAAGATGCAAATAGATATTGAAAAAAAATTGATGGTTGATGTTGCAAACAGAGCTTGGTAAGTATCTTACCTGCTAATCCAATGTTGGAATACAATTTTCTTGTGCGTGGCATTGCATCTGATTGCTCTGATTTGTACAAGCTTGTTAGATACAGGTGCAAAGCCTCAGAATCGGGGCTAAGGCCCCGATTGTAAAACGAAAAAGAATCGAAAACACCAAGAACACGTAACTTTTGTTACCTGAGTCACAATTAGAAGTTGAATTCCAGCTCCCACACATGCAAACATCACTGTTTTTATCAATATCATACCCGCATGATCCACCAGTAGCTTCACAGGCCCGACAAAAGCCCGCATTCCCTTGCGTATTGTACTTCACTTGAATGCCGTAAGCCCATTCATCCGGCCCGTTCACCTTCAACGGCGCCAGGCTGTATGCGCTGCTATATCCCTGGCAATCAAGCCTGGAAAGATTCACATTCTTGATACTCTCGTACGGCATTGAGCAGCAATCAGGCGGGCCGGATCCATATACCGGGCCGTCCCGTCTTGGGGATATTATATCCCAGGCCGGGCAGCTGTAGTACTCTTCACACCCCAAGCCTGAGACATTTCTACACGGCAAATGCTTTCCAGGAAAGCCCTGGAAAAGAGGGGAGTGCTCTGAGCAGCCTAATAGCATGAACACATTATCTGGGGTCGGGCTCAAGTACGGGGCTCGCCAAGGCTCGACTACGAACCCGTTGCCTCGGGCCCCTAGCACGATGGAGTTGCAAGTGGACATGTGGGGATCATGCAAGACGAGGGACTCGTAGGCATAGTCTATATCTAGAACGCGGTATGATCCAGAGCTAATGTGTAGCATTAAGACGTCGTTGATGCAGAACAGGAGATCACGGTAGCCTTGATGGCCGCAGCCCGGATGAAGCGCGAAAGGATAGTCGATTGTGAGGTTACCACAGAATGATCGGCACACGTTAACGTGACCGTAGCTGTGGACTAAGAGAACGAGTGCATGAAATGCGAGAGAAAGGAAGGGGAGAAGGAAGGCAGGCATGGTAGAAATTTGGAGGTGATGAGAGAGAATTGAGAGTGATTTGAAAATGGTGGTGGACTGAGAGGGTGATGAAGTAGAAGTGATACTTTGCTTGGGAGGATGTAGAAATGTATAACGTTTATATTGCCTTTTTCTTTTTTAAAATCAATGCATAATTGTTTATATTTTTGGTTGAAGAATCTTGAGAAATTGTTTATAGGTTCATTTGGGAGGCAATTGTGGTTTCTTTAACAAGATAGTGATGACTTTTTGGATGTTTTGTCTGGGTTTTAAGTTTGCTTTTTCTGGGATTTTGAAAGAAAGTATGATTCTTTCTGCAGAATTGCTTGATGGTTAAGGAAAAGATGCTATCTGCTCCACATTTTTTAAAACATGATACTGATGCAGCAGCTGTAAGATATGCTTTCGACAGCGTAACAGATGATCAATTTCTCGTGCATCAATTCACAAAACACGCTGCGAAAGCGTAGACATACATAAAACACACACCATCTCGCGATAGAACATAACTCCTTTGAGTACATTCGTCCTCAGCTTCTCAGCCGTTTCTTGGTTATTTCGTCTTCTCCTAGGTCTGGAAGTCGAGGGCTACTCATGAGACTTCGTTGCCTGTAAGTTTTGGTAAGCATCAGCACTTAGATTTTGGTTATAAAAAGATGATGATATTACCTTTTCCTTCACTCTTCAAAGTGTTTTTTAGACGCCCAATATTTTGAGAGACTCAGCTGATTCAACCAGCAAAACACTTCTTACATATTTGGGCAATGGATTAAGAGAAACCTGACACTGCCAGTGGTGCAACCTACTGACGAGAAAAATGTTATAACAGATTTATCTGCATTTGGACTTTCATTTGAACAATCAAACTTAGACAACATGCAGAAGTCAATTTGTCTAAGATCCCAACACAGTAAAACATTGAAATGACCTCAAACAAGTTCACCATCATGCAAATAATTCTTGATGAAACATCATCCTCTGGATTGTCTTCTTCCGAAAATCATTGTTCATCCATCATCCAACGCCGAGAAAAATTTCTTTTCGTTCGAAGACAAAAAATCAACATCATGCAAGAATCTCGAAGTGTTGGAAATCACTTGCTATAGGTGGTGTTCTAAGAGTCCCTAGTCGGTCGGACTATTAAGGTCTAGCGACTGGAGCTAGCAGTTGGAAACTGATCGAAAACGTCTAAATAGTAAATATAGTTGAAATTTAAAATTTTGCTTTATATTTATTTTATTAAAAAAGTTATTGAACCAATATGCTTCGCTTAAAAAAAGGATGAGTTATTCTATTCACGCTGAAAAATAGCAGCACGTGACCCAAAATTAAAAGGCAAGGTCTCATATGCAACAGTTACACGGATCTAGGATCCGTGTAACTGGGTCAACCCAAATTCTAAAAAAAATCCAAATCCATGACTCTACCTCCAAAGCCACTAAAAGTCTGCTTCTCCTACGCCGCCTATGCCAAAAACGTGATACACTACCTTTACTCTTTGAATGTTCCGGTGGAGGCCGGTCTGACGGAGGGAGAGGTTGCCGCCTTCGAGGCGTCGTTCGGTTTCACATTCCCGCCGGACCTCCATGGATTCCGGCGCGATAACAGGACATCTCTAATTCCCGGTGGAGTGGCTATGAGACAACTGATGTGGATTTTCCTGGTGCTGAGACGGTAAACAATTTCCATCAAGATCTTCAAGCAGGTCAAGTGACGACAAAATGATGTTCAGCGAACAGGGGAGGAAGAATTTCAGAACAGGGGCTTCTTCGAATTCCGGCGTAGTGGACGAATTTCGGCTGAGAGGCGAGAGATGGACTTCAAATTTTCCGGTAGCAGACGGCTTCCAGACGATTGCGAGTAGTGGTTGTGTAGGCTTTTTTGAATTCCGGCATGGAGGTGTGGAATTTTCCGGCAGCGTTAAGTTGTGAAAGAGATACACAAATCATGGCTCTATTCATTATCTTCTTGGAATGAATGTTGTACCGGAAATTGGGGAAAAAGGCCTGGCGATGGTGATCGCGCGGTGAGATCGTTGAGAGGGTTTTTGAAAAACATGCCTCCACTGGTGCCGATTTACCGCCGGTTTTACATACCGGCAACGCCGTGCGTCACCGGAAACCCCGTGTTCTACGTGCATGGAGAGGTTGTGTGACTTTTCTTTGTAAAGTTGTGTGACTTTTCTTTGTAAAGTTGTGTAACTTTTCAGTATAAAGTTGTGTAACTCTTCAACTTAAAATTGTGTAACTTTTCAGTATAAAGTTGTGTAACTTTTCAACGTAAAATTGTGTAACCTTTCAGTATAAAGTTGTGTAACTTTTCTATATAAAGTTGTGTAACTTAATTTTAGTGTATTGCTTGAAGTTTAAGGAGTATGGTAAACTATGTCATTTTTTTAAGGATTTTTCTTGTCAATTTTGTGCAAAGAATACTAGACCTTACATAAAAAAAACTTGGACAAAAATTAGCTAAGTGTGAAAAAAAATTCAATGACTTTCAGTATAAAATTAAATAACTTTTATGTGTAAAGTTGTTTAACTTTTCAGTAAGGTTCGAACCGTCGACCCCTCGCTTCTTAAGAGTGAACATAGCCACCAGACTACAAGCGAATTCTGTTAATGAATCTGAATTTTGTAATATATGAAGGGTCTGCGAAAATGGGCCATAAGTTGACCCAGTTGCATGTGCACTAAGTCCACAAGAGACCCACTCAAATTAAAATATAAAAAATTATAAAACGAAAAGGTATTAATCCCATAATAACTAGTGAATGTAGTAATTAGAAAACTGGTGCAAATATTACTGTGGCGTTGAATGGAAAATAAAACTAATGATTTCTATTGGCAATTAATTAACTAATAAAAGCATTCATTTTTGTTTTCTTTCTATTATTTGGTTGCTTCAAATTTGGAAGGCAACAATTTTGAACCATAAATCATATGGTTTGAGAAGGACTCCTCCAACTACTAATACTACTTCCCCAATTTCAAAATATATGTCATTTTAGTTTTTTATACTAATTAAATTTAAGAGGCAGCTAACGATGGATGGATTGAGTGAGGTTCCTTGGTGAGCTCTTCTTTTGAGATGAACTAGGGCTTTTTCTCCTAAGGAATTTGCGACATGAGCTAGGGCTTTTTCATCTAAGAAATTAGCGCGCATTTGTATTTAGATATATAGTTTTACTGACAGATATTTTTTTGTTGTTAAAAAATAAATTATTTACAACAAATTTTTTTTTTGTTGTTACAAAATTTAGTCATAATTTTGTTGGTATTCTGTAGTTAAAATAGAACACAATTTTCGCCAATTTCTTAACAACTAATTAGCAACTGAAAAGTTTTGTTTGGAAAAATGTGTCATAAATCTGTTTGTAAAATGTTAGAATGTGATTCAGGATTATCTGTTGCAAATCTGTCGGTATTTACTAATAGATTTACATCCGTTGGTAAAACGCGAATTTTTTGTAGTAATATGTAGGTGTGTTCAAACGGTTCGAACAACCGGTTATGGTTTTCCAAAATTTTGAACCATAACCGAACCGGCGGTTACAAGGTTAAGGTTCCGATCGATTCAGAATCAGCGGTTTTCCGGTTTTTATTTTTTAATTTAATTAAAATATATGATAAATATGATTATTGATCTATAATTTAAAATAGTTGCATATCTTTTGATTAAATTTAAAATTTACAAACTTACAAAATATAAAATTTACATAATAACACAACTATATAAGTACATATTGAATTGAAATTAAATTTTATTGATAAAATTTGTGCACTTACATTATAATTTATAAATTACAATGAACAAGTAACAACTAACAATTATAGTAATAGTACTATACTAAGTTACTAACACTACAATTTACAAACTAATTAAGAAATTATATATTTGAATCGGAACCACAGGTTAAATTTGAACTGTAACCGCCGATTCGGCGGTTCTTTGGAACTTGAATCGAAACAGGCCCGTCTTTATACCAGTTACGGTTCGGTTCCACTGTTTCGAACCGTCGATTCGAACCGACAATTACAGTTTTTTTGAACACCCCTAGTGATATGTCTTATATTATGAAATGGATATAAAAAAAATTTCAAATTAAATGGGGATAAAATAAATTTTTTTAAAATCAAAATGGATATAAATTTAGGTGCATTTAATACTTTCGTAGACAAAATGTAAAACTTAAAATAATAATTTTAGTCAACTTTCTCACATGCACACCTTGTGTCATGGCCGACAGTTTTTCACGCATTGGCTATTCCAAAGCTCAAGTTAATGCACTTGCAAACATCAATTGATTAATTATTGTCTCTTATATATATATATATATATATTTATTGTTGAGTTAACAATGATTATTTGAAATCAATTGGAATAAAGAAATTGAAGAACACCAAGATTTACGTGGTTCAATCAGAAATGATCTACGTCCACGGATGAGGCACCTCTCTCACTAATCAATGAAGGATAATACAGATTACAAGTATTTGTGTGGATATCTCTCTAAGTATGTGATTTTCTGTGTGTTGGTTGTTCTCTATACATATGTGCGTATATATATATATATAGGAATGAGAACCCGAATTAATCCTTGAGTTTGTAACCATCCAAAAAATAACTGCTACAGTTGCAGCCGAAAATGAATAATGATTAGAGCCCAACAATTTTTCAGTTTTGATTCTGTTAAACTGATCGCTAGTTGCCCAATTTGGAAGTTTAAACCGCTTCGTAATTGATTCTTGGTTAATTCCTGACTTGGAGTCAGTATGCTCCTTTCAGGTATGCTGATGTGATATGTCCTCAGCTGAGTCTGAGTACTCAGCTGATATCATCAGTAGATCTTCATCCTGACTAACCAGTCCTGACCATCATCCTGACCTGACGAACCATCCTGACCATCATCCTGTCTGACCATCCTGACCAGTCATCCTGACACCTCAGCTGACCCTCAGCTGACTACCTCAGCTAACCTCCTCAGCTGACTCATCTGAAATACCAGATGACTTAGTTGACTTTCCTGATGACCTCAGTAGAGTTCCCAGATGATCTCGACTGATCCTATCAGATGACCATCAGCAGACCTATCAGCTGACTACCTTCAGCTGATAGAATAATGTTCAGTTAATCAGTAGTACTTGCTCATCTGATCTTTATTTCACTTTCTTTGCACCCATAACAATTCTCCACCTCAAAGTAAGTGAGATGCCTCCACCTAACCTTCACATCACAGTAGTATTAAGGCACATCCTGTCATGCCCCATTTTTCAAAAGTTCATTTTTTTTAAATTAAAGGATTTGAAAGAAAATAAATTAAGGCGTGAACCATTTTATTTTAAAAGATAAAATTTCTAAGGCTATTTAATAACAAAAATATATTAAGGGAGTTAAAGGACCAAAACTAAAATCTGCAAAAGAACCAATGTAGTTAAAATAATAAAGGCCAAATTTCATCAAAATATCTTTCTAGACATTATTATCAACAATTAAATTAAGAAGTCAAAAGAAATATCTTTGCCATAAAAATAAAATTAAAGTTAAAGGACTAAAGTGTCCATTTTCTCAAACTAAACATATAAAACATTTTTGTCACAATTGGCTAATTTATAACTTTACTTTCTAGAATTCGTAAATACTAATAAATTACATATAAACTGAAATCATGAAATCATACTCTTGTACTTGAAATGTATGAACAACAAAAGTCTAAAATATGTATTCTCAATCCCGCTCTTGTAAATAATTAAAACTTTGTTTTACTAAATATTGTAAATCAATCGGCAAGTTTCCGTCCACCTTCACCACGCTCCCAGCTGTTGACCCTCAAGTTTAATCACCTGATAATATTAATTTTAAAGGGGTGAGCAAAACAACAGGCTCAGTGGGGTTCAATTTGTCACAGTTAAATATAAAACGTAATCGGAATCATTATCTCACACACAATCTTACCCATAGTGGCTTTAGCAACCATAATTTATATATGTTATACGACCTTTTCCCCGCCGAACATAACATATTACATAGCTAAGTCATAGTGTGTTATACGGCCTTTACCCCGCCGAACATAACAAGTAACATAGCTAAATCATAGTGTTATACGGCCTTTACCCCGCCGAACATAACAAATAACATAGTGAATCATTAATAGCAAGTTGGTGAAATTAACAATAATCAACCACATATAATATTTAAAAGTGACAAAAGTTTCATTCAATAAAGAATCCCCCACCTTTGATTTGTTGAGTAATTTGTAAATGCATGTGTACGTACGACGAACGGCGCCTAGTTCTCGATTCTTAATTCACTATTTCGATCACGTCTTTTCTACTATTTTTCTCCTCCTATTCTTACAAACAGCTGCTGCGTTCAGGTTCTTCTTTTTTTTATTCAATTGAAACAAAACTCAAACACCTTCTGCGCCTTTAAGTTTCTACCAAAGCTTTTCCTCTTTCTTATTTAAACCACGAAACCCATCTCTGCCTAATACCCAAAATAATTCTCTATTGCCCTATTAAACCAAAATGAGTCAGTTACCTTTGCATGTATAATGAATTCACACACTAAATCCCTTGCTAACCGCTGAATATATTAATTCCCAGTCAAGTGATATTAACTAAATTTAATTGCACTAAATTATGAGATAGAGAAACCGTCGGCCATCCTTTGAAACATCCCACAACAAATTGATTTAATTCTTGCATTATTCTGGTCAGCTCACAGTTAATACACAACAATCCTCAAGTCTAAATATAAAATTTTAAATCTTAATTTCTACTTTAAATTCACGAAATTAAAACTGAAATTAAAAACTTAAACTTAAAAAAAAAATACTTTATTTACTCCAGGTATTACACATCCCATGACTGTATCTTAACCAGCTCCAAGCAGTACTTGAATTTTGAACTTGGTATAACCTTAGTGAGCATATCAGCAGCATTGTCATCAGTTGAAACTTTCTGTATTGTGACTACCTTCTTTTCCACCACATCTCTCACAAAGTGAAGCCTCACATCAATATGTTTAGATCTTTCATGAAAGATCTGATGCTTGACTAAGTGAATGACACTCTGATTATCACATTGTACAATAACTTCATCTTGTCTGATCCCAAATTCCCTGATAATGCCCTTCAGCCACATATCTTCATTTACTGCTTCTGTCACTGCAATGTACTCAGCTTCAGTGGTTGACAATGTAACCACTGACTGTAATGCAGCCCTCCAACTGATGGCTGTGCCATATAGTGTAAACACATATCCAGTCAGAGACTTTCTTGTATCTATGCTTCCAACATAGTCAGAATCTACAAAACCTTGTAGAGGTTGTTTGATATCCTGAGTCCTCTCAAACAGTAATCCCAGATGTGCTGAACCTTTCAGATATCTCATTATCCACTTGAAAGCTTCCCAATGTGCCTTTCCAGGATTAGCCATAAACCTGCTGACCAAACTCACTGCATGAGCAATATCAGGTCTGCTACAAAGCGTGGCATACATTATGCTTCCAACTCCATTTGAATAAGGTATCTTGTTCATCTAAGACTTCTCCTGATCACTCTTAGGACACTGATCAGCTGTCAGTTTGAAGTGTTGCCCAAGAGGAGTAGAGAGTGATCTTGACTCATGCATATTGAATCTTCTTAAGATTTTCAGCATGTAGTCCTGCTGAATCAAGAACATCCTTCCAGCTGACTTATCTCTGATAATATCCATACCCAGAATTCTCTTAGCACTTCCAAGGTCTTTCATGTCAAAGGTTGAACAGAGCTTATCCTTCAGTTTCTGAATTCTTCCAAGACTTTTGCTAGCAATTAACATATCATCCACATAAAGTAATAGATATGTAAGTACCTCAAAGCCTTGCTTTTCTAGGTACACACAACTGTCATACTTGCATCTGATAAAGCCTATTGACATCATGAAGCTATCAAACCTTTTATACCACTGCCTTGGGCTTTGCTTAAGTCCATACAATGACTTCTTCAGCAAACATACTTTTTCTTCATCTTCTGATAGTATGAACCCCTCAGGCTGCTGCATATAAATGGTTTCTTCAAGCTCTCCTTGTAGAAATGCAGTTTTGACATCCAGCTATTGTAACTCTAGTCCATCCTGATTCACCTTAGACAATGAGATCCTTATTGAGCAGTGCTTCACAACTGGTGAGAATACTTCATTGAAGTCTATTCCTTCTCTCTGAGTAAATCCCCTTGCAACTAATCTTGCCTTGTATCTGATCAGTTCCAGTCCATCTGACCCAATTTCATACTTTTTTCTTGAATATCCATCTTGAGCTGACAACCTTCTGCCCTTTTGCTTTATTCACAAGAACCCATGTATTGTTCTTTTCAAGTGAATTTAACTTCTCTTTCATAGCTGAAATCCACTGATCTTTATCCTTTCTTGTCACTACATCAACATAAGTTTCAGGTTCTTGATACTCTGCTTCTTCTGCCACTGATAAGGCATATGAGATCATGTCAGTATGTATGCTTCTCCTATGTCTATCCCTGACCAGACTGTAGTTTCTCAAATCTTGACCCTCTTCATCTGAATTTTCAGTTTGATCTTCAGAATCACTATCTGCTGATGCATCAGACTGATCTGCTTGTGGATTCCTGATATCAGAGTTATCCTGAGCCTGATCTTCATTCAGAATCCTGGTTGTATGCTCCACCTGAACTGGTGTATGTCTGATTATGGGGTTATCCTCAGCATCCTGAGTATTTTCAGATGTACCATATCCCATAACTTTCTCATTGAAAGTCACATCTCTGCTGACAATACACTTCTTGTGTCCAGCTTCAAGACACCACAATCTATAACCCTTGACACCTTTTGGATATCCCAGGAAGATGCACCTCAGAGCCCTTGGTTCCAGCTTATCCTGCCTTATGTGTGCAAAGGCTAAGCAACCAAACACCTTCAGATTATTGTAATCTAACAACCTACCATACCAAAGCTCATTTGGGGTTTTGAAGTCAATAGCAGATGAGGGAGTTTTGTTTATCAAATAACAAGCAATATTAACTGCCTCTCCCCAGAATACTTTAGGTAGTTTAGCATCTGATAGCATGCATCTGACCTTTTCCAAAATAGTCCTGTTCATCCTCTCAGCAAGTCCATTTTGTTGAGGGTTTGCTGGAACAGTTTTGTGCCTTGTTATGCCTCTTTCCTTGCAGAAGGTTTCAAACTCTTCTGACACATACTCAAGCCCATTGTCAGTCCTGAGATGTTTTAAGGTTCTGCCTCTTTTATTCTCTTGTTCAAGAAGCCATTCCCTGAATTTTCCAAAAGCTTCACTCTTCTGCTTCAGGATGATCACCCATACTTTTCTGCTGAAATCATCAATGATAGTCATGAAGTACTTTCCACCTCCATGAGTCTCAGTTCTTAATGGCCCCCAGATGTCAGAGTGTACATAGTCCAAAGGAGCATCATTATGATGTTGCCCATTTGCATAAGAATGTTTCTTGGATTTTCCCAACACACAGTGATCACAGAAATCCAATTTGATTGTTCTTGAATCCCCAAATGCCTTCTGCTTGGAGAGTTCATTCAGTCCTCTTTCACCAATGTGCCCTAACCTCTTGTGCCACAAGATAGCATCAGAACTGCCCATAACTGCATTCACTGATCCGGCAGCTGAGTTACCAATTAAAATGTACAAGCCATTCACTTTCTTGCCTTTCATCACAATGTTACTATCCTTGGTTATCAATATGAATCCATTCCTTGTATTGAATTCATATCCCAAAACATTGAGTGATCCAAGAGAAATAAGATTTCTCTTCAGCTCAGGTACAAACCTGACATCTTGTAGTATCCTCTCAGCACCATCATGCAGCCTCAACTTTATTGAGCCAGAGCCTCTGACCTTGCACATCTGATCATTCCCCAAGAGAACTGATCCACCATCATATTTCTTGAGATCCCTGAATAAATTTTCATTGGGACACATATGAAATGAGCACCCAGAATCCAACACCTAATCTTCACTCAGCTTGACATCAGTAACAGCCAAGACCTCAGCACTATCATGTCCTTCCTGAGTAGCAATTGTGACATCAGCCTTCTGATCCTCTTCTTGCTTCTTGGATTTGTCAGGACAATTCTTCTTGAGATGTCCCACCTTCTGACATGAGAAACATTTTCTCCTTTCCACAAATTTTCCAGGTTCAGGACCTTTATCATTCCTCTTCTTCTTTCCCTGAAACGAATTCTTTCCTTTCTTGAATTTGATATTCAGCCATTCACCTTGATTTGTGTTCTTCCTTTCAGATTGAATTTGAAGAGCCTTAGTTTTCAATGCATTCTGAATATCATCAGGTTACATCTTCTCTTGCCTTCCTAATAAAAGAGCATCCTTGAAATTCTCCAAGGACTTTGGTAGAGAATTAAGTAACATCAGGACTTTATTCTCATCTTCAATCTTGACTTCAAGATTCTCCAAATCATCCACTGCTTTATTGTTTGAAATCAATTGGAATAAAGAAAATGAAGAACACCAAGATTTACGTGGTTCGATCAGAAATGATCTACGTCCACGGATGAGACACCTCTCTCACTAATCAATGAAGGATAATACAGATTACAAGTATTTGTGTGGATATCTCTCTAAGTATGTGATTTTCTGTGTGTTGGTTGTTCTCTATACATATGTGCGTATATATATAGGAATGAGAACCCGAATTAATCCTTGAGTTTGTAACCACCCAAAAAATAACTGCTACAGTTGCAACCGAAAATTAATAATGATTAGAGCCCAATAATTTTTCAGTTTTGATTCTGTTAAACTGATCGTCAGTTGCCCAATTTGGAAGTTTAAACCACTTCGTAACTGATTCTTGGTTAATTCCTGACTTGGAGTCAGTATGTTCCTTTCAGGTATGCTGATGTGATATGTCCTCAGCAGAGTCTGAGTACTCAGCTGATATCATCAGTAGACCTTCATCAGCTGATATCATCAGTAGATCTTCATCCTGACTAACCAGTCCTGACCATCATCCTGACCTGACCAACTATCCTGACCATCATCCTGTCTGACCATCCTGACCAGTCATCCTGACACCTCAGCTGACCTCCTCAGCTGACTACCTCAGCTAACCTCCTCAGCTGACTACCTCAGCTGACTCCACTGATATACCAGATGATTTAGTTGACTTTCCTGATGACCTCAGTAGACTTCCCAGATGATCTCGACTGATCCTATCAGATGACCATCAGCAGACCTATCAGCTGACTACCTTCAGTTGATAGTATAATGTTCAGTTAATCAGCAGTACTTGCTCATCTAATCTTTATTTCACTTTCTTTGCACCCATAACATATATATTGAACTACCTCATTGGATTGTTAGTCCGTCAATCATCCCGAGTGACAGGCATTTGCAGAATTAATTATCATAACATCTAGCATGTGTGAAATATTTTTTTTTAAATAGATGCATATTTATTATTATCATAAACTTAAAATAAGATATAATTTATAAAGGTGATTTGCATTTAATTTTAAAGCAAAAATATATATAAAATAAAACACACCTATTAATAACTGTTCCATGTATTTCGTGATAAATTATATCCCTTTGGTTTTAGTTTTATTTTTACATGCAACGATTTATTTTCTATGTTTTTTTAAAATTATATCTTATTCTACTACTAATTATATAAAAATATATTTTCGGGCCAGTCTCAGATTGGTACAAAAATAATATATTATTTTCAAATAGGTAAAATATGAAAAAAAAAAATTCTATTATTCAACTTAATTTTACATTGTTATGCAAAAAATTTGTATTTATTTAAAAATAATGCATTATTTTTGTACTAAACTGTGATTATTTTTATATTTCCATAATTTATTTTATTTAAATTGGTCAATTTTTTTTATAAAGTAACTGTTTTATAAATCAATTCCAATAAAAAAAATCATTGAAATATTTAATGATAAAAGTGGAATCACCTAATATACCTTACTAGTGGACGCCCAGTAGAGGATCCGCTCCCTACTACACTACACTAGACACTATGTCTTTGGACAACTCTTTTCATATGTTTTAATTTTTTTGAAAGACTTTGAAAAAGAAAAGAAAAGAAAAGAAGAAGATAGAGATCGTGAGAGATGATCAGAAATACTTTCTATCTCGTGGATGATTTGAAGATCAACATCGAAAAACTTTTAAAATCCGGTGAGAATTCGCTTGATTCACAGCATCGACATATCTTAAAACTTGTGTACAATCACTTGGAATCTTTTGAAGAAACTGCAAAAAATACTCTTGGCACTGCTCTGCATTATGTAATCCGTTCCGAAGTCTATAGATTACGAGCCGTCGTGGCGAAGATCGGTCCGGTTCAGCTCTCCTACGAAGACGGGTTCGACGAAGATGAATATGACGATTATGATGAAACAGAGGCTGCTGAAGATGAAGATGACGTTAATGTGTTTCAGCTCTCCACAGACGAGGTGGAGAATCTGAAGCTAAGATTTCGTTTCTTCATCCGACGGCTGAGGATGAAGGAGCAGAGGTATGGTGATGGAGTATACAGCTCCATCCCCGACGACGAGGAAGAAGAAGACCAAGAAAACCGTGACGACATTGCACGGGCAGTGATAGGTCTGCACGATGTGTACGATGAGCTCAAAGATAAATTAATGCGCACACATCTTACTTCCCTGGTCGGCATGCCGGGGATCGGTAAAATTACTCTTGCCAACAAGCTCTTCCATGACCCGACGGTTGTGGATCATTTCGACCATCGCGTGTGGATCCGAATAGACAAAAAGTGTCGAGTAAAAGACATACCGCGGCGCATTCTGGCCGCAGTCGACCCCGACAGACTTCCACTTCGAGAAGACGTGGAGGCCGTTGGAGATCAGTTGAAGGCAATTTTGAAGAGTGAGAGTTACCTCATTGTGTTGGACGATGTGTGGGACAGATACGCCTCCCATCTCTTGGATCCTTATTATCGTTACGAATGCCATGAGCTGGATCATCCTTTTCTTCACTCTGATAGTAAAAGTCGAATTCTGCTCACGAGTAGGCTGCAACAGTTAAACCTAGATTCGACAGGTCTCATACGTTATCACGTCGTTGTTGTTATGAGGCTATTGAACAGAGAAGAAAGTTGGGATCTTCTCTCTAACAAGGTATGCCACTCACGCCTTAGGAAAAAAATACTTCTGATTATTTTTAGAGTCTAGCTATGAACTAAAGCGTCCCCACGTTTTTATGCAGTCTTCGATAAATTCAATTTCTTTAGAAGATTTTAACTCTGAGGGTCGCTTGTTTTAAATTCTTCAATGATAATGGGAATAAAATTTTACTTTCCTTCTTTACCTTAAATATGTTGAATGAGAGTTTGTGTTCATAGTATTTATATCATTAGTGTTGTGCTTCAATTTTGGAATAAGTTGACAAAAAAAAAATTATTGATTGTGGTATTGGGGATTGATTGAGGAGGATGATTATAAAATGAAATGAGGGTAATGACTATCTTATTTAGAAGTAAAATCAATATGGTGTAATTCATTTGTTCTCATTACCTATTATAATTACTATACATTTATCTTCACTCCAATTATGATTGAAGAATTTTCATACCAAGCACCCCTAACATCTTTATAAATTATCCAAATGACTTAAAACATCAATCAAATTCTTAATACACCTACAAAATATGCATATTTAAAGATTAATTAAAACCTTAGAATATGGGTGAGAATGTGATAATAAATATGTATTTTATGCAACCTATGAAGGTATTTTGCAAATGCTGGTCATGTCCTTCTCATCTTGTGAAAATTGGAACGAAAATTGCCGAGAAATGTGAAGGTCTTCCTCTCATGATTATCACAGTTGCTCGCCTACTCGTCGAAGAGGAGCGTACACTGGAGTACTGGGACGAGGTTGCAGCCAAGAGAAATCATCGTCTTTTCGTCGATGCCTACGATGAAATATCAAAGGTACTACTTCCAAGCTACACCTACCTACCTCGAATTCTACAGATGTGTTTTCTCTATTTAGGACTCTTTCCTCAAAATTATGAGGTTTCACGTTCCAAGCTCATGAATTTATGGGTTGTTGATGAATTTCTTGAATTGAACGTAAACATAGAAACATATGATGATGCGATTAGTTGTTTGGAGGAGCTTGTTTCCAATAATCTTGTCAGGGTGTACAAGCAGAGCTCTTACAATTATGATTACACTGTCAAAACTTGTGGCCTCCATTCTTCCTTGTGGCACCTGTCTAAAAAAAAAAGCTAGAGAGACCAAGTTTGCACTTATCATAAGCTGTCCTGATGATTGCTTCGGAGATGATGTGGGAGGCCATCGCCGCTTGTCAATTCAGAGTAACGTTTTGTTTGGCATGAAAGACGTGCATGAATTGTTGGAGGATAATTATGCATCTGATGCACGGTCTATCCTGTGTTTTGGTCCGTACCATCAGTATCAGGTACCACTATGTTTTCGTTTGAAGTTGTTGAGAGAGCTTGATGCTCTTTCAATCCGTTTCTATGAGTTCCCAGTGGAGGTGATACAACTAGTTCACTTAAACGGTGAGATCCCAGCTTCCATTTCCCAACTGCAATTCCTCGAGTTCTTTATTGTTGATCGACATCAAAGCATCAAGTCTTGTAAGGATGTAGCATATTTGCCTGTGGAGATATGGAGACACATCTTACTTCCCTTGTTGGCATGCCGGGGATCGGTAAAACTACTCTTGCCAACAAACTGTTCCACGACCGTCATTTCGATTATCGCGTGTGGATCCGAATAGGTAAAAAATGTCGAGTAAAAGACATCCCGCGGCGCATTCTGGCCGCGGTCGACCCCGACAGACTTCCACGTCGAGAAGACGCGGAGGCGGTTGGAGATCAGTTGAAGGCAATTTTGAAGAGTGAGAGTTACCTCATTGTGTTGGATGATGTGTGGGACAGATACGCCTCCTATCTCTTGCATCCTCTTTTTCGGTACGAATGCCATGAGCTGGATCATCCCTTTCTTCACTCTGATAGCAAAAGTCGAATTCTGCTCACGAGTAGGCTGCAACAGTTAAACGAGGATGCAACGGATCTCAACCCCTATTACTACGTTGTTGTTATGAGGCTGTTGAACAGAGAAGAAAGTTGGAATCTTCTCTCTAACCAGGTATGTCACATTCGAAAATTCTTGCTTGTACTCTAGAAAAGTACTTCTGATCATATTTAGAGTCTAACTAGAATTAAGGCGTACCCACGCTTTGTGCTGTTTTTAATAAATCAACTTCGACTCCAAATGATCTCGAACATCAGTTAAATCCTTAATGCTATATTTAAATATGGAGAAAAATATGACAATATTTTATGCAACCTATGAAGGTATTTTGCAAAGGCTGGTCATGTCCTCCTCATCTTGTGGAAGCTGGAATAAAGATTGCCGAGAAATGTGAAGGTCTTCCTCTCACCATTGTCACAGTTGCTCCCCTACTCGTTGAAGACGAGCGTACTCCGGAGTACTGGGACGAGGTTGCAGCCAAGAGAAATCATCGCGTCGATGCCTATGATGAAATATCAGAGGTACTACTTCCAAGCTACACCTACTTACCTCGAATTCTACAGATGTGTTTTCTCTATTTAGGACTCTTTCCTCAAAATTATGAGGTATCACGTTCAAAGCTCATAAATTTATGGGTTGTTGATAGATTTCTAGAATTGGAATTAAACATAGAATCAAATATGGTTGCAACTAGTTGTTTGGAGGAGCTTGTTTCCAATAATATTGTCAGGGTGTACAAGCAGAGCACTTTTAATTTTGATCACACTGTCAAAACTTGTGGCCTCCATTCTTCCTTGTGGCACCTGTCTAAAAAAAAAGCTAGAGAGATCAAGTTTGCACTTATCATAAGCTGTCCTGATGATTGCTTTGGAGATGATGTGGGAGGCCATCGCCGGTTGTCCATTCAGAGTAACGTTTTGTTTGGCATGAAAGACGTACATGAATGGTTGGAGGATAATTATGCATCCGATGCACATTCTCTCTTATGTTTTGGTCCATACCATCAGTATCAAGTGCCACTATGTTTTCGTTTGAGATTGTTGAGAGAGCTTGATGCTCTTTCAATCCGTTTCTACGAGTTCCCAATGGAGGTGATACAACTGGTTCACTTGAGGTACCTTGCTCTGACCTTGAATGGTGAGATCCCAGCTTCCATTTCTCAACTGCAGTTACTCGAGTTCTTTATTGTGGATAGACATCAAAGCATCAAGTCCTGTGAGGATGTATCATATTTGCCTGTGGAGATAGGAGTTTGCAAGTGCTGAAGCATCTTCAGGTCATGGGAAGAGACCTTCCAGATCCTTGTGGCGCTTCGTTTGGTAACTTAGAAGCGCTTTTAGATGTGAGTGCTCGTAGTTGCACTGAGGCCGTTCTTAAAGGCGTTCCTAATATATTGGAGTTAAAAATTCGAATTGAATTGACACCAGAAGGTGATGGTGAGCTGCTTCACTCATGTATCCCACCTTAGCCAATTAAATATACTTAAATGTGTTGTCGTTAATCCTGTGGTTGTCCCCCCGATTGTTCCGTTTACAAGTTTCCACGAAAATGTACAAAATTTATGCTTTAGTGGTTTGGGCTATCCATGGAAAGAACTGAACAAGATTGCTTCATTACCAATTCTCTTTGTGCTCAAATTAAAAAATTATGCTTTTCAAGGTCCAGAGTGGGAAGTTGAGGAAACAGTATTCACTGAACTCCTTTCTCTTATAATTGAAGACACTGATATTGTTAGTTGGAAACTTGGACATGGTGCCTTCAAAGATCTCCATAGCTTGGTAATGAAAAGCTGTTACAAACTGAAAAAGATTCACGGGAAATTCGGAGAGGATCTTGAAAAGATTGAACTCATTGATTGCAACCCTTCATGTGTAGCGGAGATGAAAAAGGCTATTCCGGAAGTAGAAGAATTCAACGTTCATTCGTCGTGGGAAGATAGGAAGCTCAAGACGTAACTCACGACTCACTTCATTGCAAAGGTATAGTCATTCAATTTCGTTTACACTTTATAGCATGAAAAAATTTCAATACCTATTCTTGTGCCATGATTAGTACATTGGAATGCCATTTGAAATTGAAGAATTTGACAGCATACGTGTGTGTGCCGATGGAAATAAGGCGCGAGCTTATAATATTCAGTCGTGTATTTACAGATGCGCGGGCATGGTGAAGGCTGGTGGTGGATTGAGCATGACCACATATTAGCTCCATTTTACATGTATTACTAGACTTGGGAGTTGGATGTATTTTGATTACAATTTCCTTTTTGATTGTATTGTTCTGGTGGTTTTCAGCAGCTTTTTTACTACCAAACACCATATCAAATACTTTTTCTCATTGTGGGGGAAGATGAGGGTAAAATAGTTCTACTAAACACATAATTAATATTCATACAATTTTAGTTACATCCTACCAAACACCATATCAAATACCTTTTCTCATTTAATTTTGGGGGTCCCACCAATTTTCTTTTATCTCCTTTTCTCACCCTCTTTTCTCATCTTATCTACTAAACGAGGCCTAAGAATATTTCTTGTTTTGATACAGCTTCTCTGATTTGTTCATCCAAAGCATTCACTGGCTAGTCGAAAACTAGAGCTAGCAGTCGGAAACTAGCTAGTCGAAAACATCTAAGTAGTATATATAAGTAATCATTTAATAAATTAATAATACATTATACGAAAAATAATAAAAAAGATTAATATCATCGCCTCTCAATATTAAAATTATAAACGACAATAATTATAAAACTTAAAATTTAATAAAATCATAATTTAAAAATTGAAAATGACATATATTAGTTCAAATTTCAAACTTTTAAATTCTACGTAATGATTTCTAATGAATTAACTAATAAAAGCATTCATTTTAGTTTTCTTTCTACTAATTGGTTGCTTCAAATTTTCAAGGCAACAATTTTGAACCATTAAGTCATTAACTAATACAATTAGTTTTTATAAGCAATAATTTTATAAACTATAATTTTATTCTTTTTACAAGCAATAATCTTATTACTGATCCCCAGTGCATTTAATACTTTAACGGTTGACAAAATGAAAAACTTAAAATAAAAATTTTAGTCAACTTTCTCACATGCACACCAGGTGTCATAGAATTAATGCACTTGCAAACATTAATTGATTAATTATTGTCTCTTATTATATATATATATAGGCAAACACTCAAATAGAAATTTCTACGGGTCAAAGATCCGTAGAAATATCCATTTTCGAAAATTCGCGGGTCTAAATCGGGTTGGTCCGAATTTGAGTATTTTTTCCAAAATTCGCGCAGATAGTGATTTTCGCTCCCAGGTATGTTACAGTCGGGGTAAATGCATGTTACTTTAAGGCAAAACGTGTGTTACAACCAGATTAAATGTTATTTTCTACACATATTCATTTATTTTTATAGAAGTAAATATTTTTCATGCAATGTAAAACATGTATATGTTACATTGTATGTGTAACACATATTTATTCTTAATAAAAATACATTTTATCCTATAATAACACATATATGCTCATATAATAACACAAATTGAGGAACAAATATGTGTTACAATTAGAGTAAATATGTATTACTGTAAATTTATGTTACAATTGGAGTAAATTTGTGTTACTGCAAATGTGTGTTACATCTAGAGTAAATGTGTGTTACAATTAGAGTAAATGTGTGTTACTGCAAATGTGTGTTACAATTAGAGTAAATGTGTGTTACTACAAGATCAAATGTGTGTTACTGTATGCACAAACATTTATTTATCCTTATAAAAATATATATTATATATTATATAACATATATAAGGTATTAAATGATGTATTAAGTACATTAATAACATATTATTAACATAAATCAACAAAGAGAATAAAAAATAAATTAAGTAACACATATTTATACTTGCAGAAATACATATTTTCTTTATAGGTACTTGAAAAGTACAAAAAATTAATTTTTTTAAGAACTTGTAACACAGATTTTGCCTAATTGTAACACGTCTTTGTCCAAATTGTAACATACCTGGGAGCGAAAAAATATATTATTAACATAAATCAACAAAGAAAATAAAAAATAAATTAAGTAACACATATTTATACTTGCCGAAATACATATTTTCTTTATAGTTACTTGAAAAGTACAAAAAATTAATTTTTTAAGAACTTGTAACATAGATTTTGCCTAATTGTAACACGTCTTTGCCCAAATTGTAACATACCTGGGATCGAAAAAACCTGGAACTACAAGTTGCGCGAATTTTGGAAAAAAATGTCCAAATCTAACCCGACCCGGTTTAGATCCGCGAATTTTTCAAAAATGGATATTTCTACGGTAGAAATTTCTACACAAGTGTTGCTCATATATATATATATATATATATATATATATATATTTTGAACTACCGCCTTCAATCATGCCGAGTGACAGGTATTTGTAGAATTAATTATCATAACATCTAGAATGTGAAGTAAATTTTTTAAATTAAAAATTTGATGCATATTTTATTATTATCATAAAATTTAAATGGAATGCAATTTAAATAGGTAATTTGCATTTAATTTTAAAATAAAAATAAAATAAAATAAAATACACCTATTAGTAATTGTTCCATATATAATAGGGAGTTGATAGGATTTAAACTTCATGACAAATTTTATCCCTTTGGTTTTAGTTTTATTTTTCCATGCAATAATTTAGTTTCTATATTATATTTCTATAATTTATGTTATCTAAATTGATCAACATTTTTTTATAAATAGAATTACTCCCTATGTCCCACAGGAATTTGCACACTTTTCTTATTCGAAAGTTCCACATAAATTTGCACATTACTAAAAAAAAGAAACATTGATTTACATACACATTCACAAACTTATACACATATTTACCTATATGCCACTACTTTATATATGAAACACATTTTTTTTTAAAATATGTCATCCCATAGGGTGCAAATTCCTACGGGACGGAGGGAGTATTTTATAAATCAATTCGAGAAAAAAAAAATCATTGAAATATTTAATGAGAAAAGTGGAATCACCAAATACCTTACCACTACGCTACGCCTTTGGACAACTCTTTCATATGTTTGTTCTATTTTTGAGAGACTTTGAAAAAAAAAAAAGATAGAGATCGAGAGAGATGACCAGGGATACTTTCTATCTCGTGGATGAGCTTAAGATTAACATCGAGAAACTTCTAAAATCCGGTGACAATCCGCTTGATTCCCAGCATCGATGGATCTTAAAACTTGTATACAACCACTTGGACTCTTTTGAAGAAACTGCAAAAAATACTCTTGAAACTGCTCTGCATTATGTAATCCGTTCCGAAGTCTACAGATTACGAGCTGTCGTGGCGAAGATCGGTCCGGTCCAATTCTCCTACGAAGATGAGGCCTACGAAGATGAAGATGGCGATGATGTTAAAGATGAAACAGAGGTTGATGAAGATGATGTTAAAGATGAAACTGAGGATGAAGATGATGTTAAAGATGAAACAGAGGTTGATGAAGATGAAGATCACGGGTTTCAGCTCGAGGTGGAGAATCAGAAGCAAGGATTTCGTTCCTTCATCCGACGGCTGAGGATGGAGGAGCAGAGGTACGGTGATGGAGTATACAGCTCCATCCCTGACGAGGAAGAGGAAGACAAAGAAAACCGTGATGACATTGCACGGGCCGTGATAGGACTGCACGATGTGTACGATGAGCTCAAAGATAAACTAATGCGCACACATTTTACTTCCCTCGTTGGCATGCCGGGGATCGGTAAAACTACTCTTGCCAACAAACTCTTCCATGACCCGATGGTCGTGGATCATTTCGACCGTTGCGTGTGGATCCGAATAGGCAAAAAATGTCGAGTGAAACACATTCCACAGCGCATTCTAGCTGCGGTTGACACCAACGGGCTTCCACGTCGAGGAGACGTGGAGTCCGTTGGAGAGCAGTTGAAGGCAATTTTGAAGAGTGAGAGTTACCTCATCGTGTTGGACGATGTGTGGGACAGATATGCCTCCTATCTCTTGCATCCTTTCCATCGGTATGAATGCAATGAGCTGGATCATCCTTTTCTTCACTCTGATAGCAAAAGTCGAATTCTGCTCACCAGTAGGCTGCAACAGATAAACCAGGATCCAACAGGTCTCAACCGCTATTACTACGTTGTTGTTATGAGGCTGTTGAATAGAGAAGAGAGTTGGGATCTACTCTCTAATAAGGTACTGATTAAGTTTTGTGTGAAATAGTCTAATGACATGACATCATTGTATTACTCTTTAGTTAAAAATTATCACTTTTAAAAAGTGATAAAGCCTTAACAAAAAGTGATAATATTCTTGTTAAAGTGATCATCACTTTTCTTAAAAATATTATCACGTTCAATTGTAAATCTATTACTCCCTTTGTCTTATAAGAATTTGTACCTATTTTTTTAAGAAAAATGTGTTTTATATATAAAATAATGGCATATATATGTTTTTGAGTATGCACATAAACTAATAATTCTATTTTTAGTAATATATAAATTTGTATGGAATGTACAAATAAAAAAATGTGCAAATTTCTATGGGACAGAGGAAGTAACATTGTTTTAGCAGTCTCATATCAATATACAGTCTCACGCATTTTTTCTTTCAAGGTATTTTGTAAAGGCTCGTCATGTCCTTCTCATCTTGTGAAAGTTGGAACAAAGATTGCCGAGAAATGTGAAGGTCTTCCTCTCACGATTGTCACAGTTGCTCGCCTACTCGTCGAAGAGGAGTGTACTCCGGAGTACTGGGACGAGGTTGCAGCCAAAAGAAACCATCGGCTTTTCGTCGATGCCTACGATGAAATATCAGAGGTACTACTTCCAAGCTACACCTACTTACCTCGAATTCTACGGATGTGTTTTCTCTATGTAGGACTCTTTCCTCAAAATTATGAGGTATCACGTTCCAAGCTCATAAATTTATGGGTTGTTGATAGATTTCTTGAATTGAAATTAAACATAGATACAAATTTTGATGCAATTAGTTGTTTGGAGGAGCTTGTTTCCAACAATCTTGCCAGGGTGTACAAGCAGAGCTCTTACAATTTTGATCACACTGTCAAAACTTGTGGCCTTCATTCTTCCTTGTGGCATCTGTCTAAACAAAAATCTAGAGAGACCAAGTTTGCACTTATCATAAGTTGTCCTGATGATTGCTTCGGAGATGATGTAGGAGGCCATCGCCGGTTGTCCATTCAGAGTAACGTTTTGTTTGGCATGAAAGACGTGCATGAATTGCTGGAGGATAATTGTGCATCAGATGCACGTTCTCTCCTGTGTTTTGGTCCGTACCATCAGTATCAGGTACCACTATGTTTTCGTTTGAAGTTGTTGAGAGAGCTTGATGCTCTTTCAATCCGTTTCTACGAGTTCCCAATGGAGCTGATACAGCTAGTTCACTTGAGGTACCTTGCTCTCACTTTGAATGGTGAGATCCCAGCTTCCATTTCTCAACTGCAATTCCTCGAGTTCTTTATTGTGGATCGACATCAAAGCATCAAGTCTTGTGAAGATGTATCATATTTGCCTGTGGAAATATGGAGTTTGCAAGCACTAAAGCATCTTCAGGTCATGGGACGAGACTTGCCAGATCCTCGTGGCGCTTCGTTGGGTAGCTTAGAAGCGCTTTTAGATGTGAGTGCTCGTAGTTGCACTGAGGCCGTTCTTAAAGGCGTTCCTAATCTATTGGAGTTAAAAATTCGAATTGAATTGACACCAGTAGGTGATGGTGAACCCTTGAGCTGCTTCACTCATGTTTCCCACCTTAGCCACCTAAGTAAACTTAAATGTGTCGTTGTTAATCCTGTGGTTGTCCCCCCAGTTGTTCCATTTGCAAGCTTCCCCGAAAATGTACAAAATTTATGTTTTAGTGGTTTGGGCTATCCATGGAAAGAATTGAACAAGATTGCCTTATTACCAAATCTCTTAGTGCTCAAATTGAAGAACTATGCTTTTCAAGGCACAGAGTGGGAAGTTGAAGAAACAGGATTCACTCAACTTCTTACTCTTGTAATTGAAGACGCTGATATTGTTAGTTGGAAACTTGGACATGGTGCCTTTGAAGGTCTCTGTAGCTTGGTAATAAAAAGCTGTTACAAACTGAAAAAGATTCGAGGGAAATTCCGAGAGGATCTTCAAAAGATTGAACTCATTGATTGCAACCCTTCATGTGTAGCGGAAATGAAGAAGGCTATTCCGGAAGTAGAAGAATTCAACGTTCATTCATCGTGGGAAGATAGGAAGCTCAAGACGTAACTCACGACTCGCCTCATTGCAAAGGTATAGCCATTCAATTTCACTCGCACTTTATAGCATGAAAATTTTCAATACCTATTCTTGTGCCATGATTAGTACATTGGAACGCCATTTGAAATTGAAGAATTTGACAGCATACGTGTGTGTGCCATTGTAAATAAGTCGCGAGCTTATAATATCCAGTCATGCATTTACAGATGCGCGAGCATGGCGAAGGCTGGTGGTGGATTCAGCATGACCACATATTAGTTCCATTTACATGTATTACTAGACTTGGAGTTGGATGTATTTTGATTACAATTTCCTTTTTATTGTATTGTTCTGGTGGTTTTCAGCAGTTTTTTTACTTAGAATATTTCTTGTTTTGGTACAGCTTCTCTGATTTCACTTCTCTGATCCAATTTTTGAAGAGTGTGTGGGAAAGAACTCTTTGTGTATACATCATCCAATGTCTCATTTACTGCATAAACATATGAAACACGAACACGCGTTAAACAACACGCAGAACATTCGACTGCAGATAAGGAAACACAAGATGCGGAATTAAAATGAAATAGGTTAAAGCATTCAACTTCCCAAACAATAAATACAGAGATGACCATAAACAAGCTCATCAATATCCAAGTCCTGAGTTATTCAGTAGCAAAATAATATAAATCTACCATACCATTCGATCCACTTAGCCTCAAACGCTTGCTAACGAGTCCCATTTCCATTCTTCAAATTTGTCGTGAACTTTGGAGAAAGAAAAAAACATTTCGAATGAGTTGAAGCTTTCGGTTACTATCTGCTCTGAATAATCAACATGAACATGTCAATCTTGATGAACATAAACACAGGGTAACAAATAAAAACAGTTAGTCAATATATGCATAGAGAAGCAAAATGTACAGAGTATTGAAGAATGGACATCAATCCATATATGAAGAATGGTCATCAATCCATATATGAAGAATGGACATCAACATAAGGCACTGAGTATGCATGTTCGGATGCAGCCTCCGTAATTTGCTTTACACGAGCAACAGCCAAAGGGTTGCAATCTTCCATCACATTCTTAGGGAGAAAAAACTTATCATGCTCCCAATGGATCTCTTTCAACTTGTAGCAGTGTTTCAAGCTTAGACTGACGAGCGAAGGAAGGCTCTCGCATCGCAGTTCCCAGTGCACGAGATCAGTGTCCTCAATCATAAGTGAACTAAGTTTCATAAATTTTCTAGTCTTAATCTCCCATTTGGGTCCTCAAAACGCATAGCATTGCAGCTTGAGCACTTCAAGATTCCGAAAGGAAGCAATTGCTTCCATGTCTTCCCAAGGATATCCGAACCCACTCAAAGTCAACCTTTTAAGACCCCATGGGAAAACCGAAAGAGGAGGAGGCGGAGCAACAACCTTAAACTCAGGGTTCACGATGACACATTTAAGTGATCTAAGTCCACGAAAATGAGAAATGTGATCAAACCAACGCAAGGGCTCATTCTCATCAATCCCCAACTCTATTTGAACACTTAACTTTTGCAGATTTGATATTCTTCCAAGAATCTCCTCACTGCAGCTCCGAGCACTCACACCTAAGAGTGTTTGGAGATTCGGCAGGAGAGTGCCACCACGTCGACTGGGAACTTGTAGGTCGCTTCTCACAACCTCAAGATGCTTTAGTTCTTCCATATCCCATACCTCCATTGGCAAATATGATGGAGCTTTGCTTGACTTGATGCTCAGATGACGACGAACAATAAAGTACTGGAGTTTCCGAAGTTTGGATATGGAAGTAGGGAGATCGCCATTGAACGTGAGGGCAAAGTACTTCAACTGAACGAGTTTCAGTACTTGAATTGGGAACTCGTAGAAACGAATGTTGAGGGCATCAATCACCCGGAGTAGCCTCAAACCAAAGCTTATTGGTACTTGATACTCACTATATGGACCATAACATAGGAGAGAACGCGCAGAAGGCGCACAATCATCACTTATGGATCGAAACACATCTTGGATGCCAAACAATATGTTGTTTCTAAAGCACAATCGACGTTGGCTTTCTATACCATCTCTCACACAATCCTCAAGACTACTCAAGGCATAGAAAAACTCACTCTTTCTAGCTTCCATATTGCAAAGGTGCCAAAAGGAAGCATGAAGGCCGCAAGTTTTAATCTGTTCGCCTAACCTCGACTCAATTGAGCTACATTCGTAAAGCATAGCAACATTATTAGAGAAAAGCCCCTCCAAACACTTCACACCCCACTCTTCTATAGTTGGCATCTTATCTTGCTCAAGAAACCCCTCAGCAATCCACATACTGATGAGTTTGGACCGCGGGATCTTATACTTTTTATGGAAAAGGCCCATATGAAGAAAGCATGCTTTCAAATGTTGAGGTAAGTACTTATAGCTCGGATACAGTACCTTTGATATTTCATCGTATGCATCCTTGAATACAGAGTTTTTCTCCTCCACCACCTCGTTCCAATACTCCACATCCACGGGACCCTCAGACAGGAGACGAGCAACTGTGACAATCGTAAGAGGTAGGCCCTCACAATTCTTGGCGATCTTCTTTCCATGCTTCACGAGTGGATAAGGGCACGACTCTTCGCCAAACACTTCCTCGCGAAGAAGATCCCAGCTGTCCTTCTCACTCAGCAAATCCAACTTGAAGACACGAATGCTACGATTCGGATCATCACACACTTCCTGCAGCCTTGTTGTGAGCATGATTGCACTCCCATTTTTTCGGAATGGAAGTAGATGTTTCAACTCGAGCAATACCCCCGTGTCCCATACGTCATCCAACACAATGAGATAACTCTTGCCCTCCAAACTATCTGCAACATCCATCTCAGGATTCACTTGACATTGAATGTCCTGCAGGATGTTTTCAAGCTGATACTTGACTCCGACTGTCACCCATACACAGTAATGGAAGTAGTCCGAAACATCAGGATCTTCAAAAACCTCATTAGCAAGAGTAGTCTTGCCAATGCCTGCCATCCCCAGCAAAGCGATAACTCGAATTTTGAACTCCATCACATGCTTACTTGTTAGCTGCTCTTTCAATTTGGCCATGTTGAAGGATAATCCCACCACCTTCGACTTCCTTCCACGATCAAATCTTGATGAAACAGAGTAGTTTTCGTCATCTTCATCTTCTTCTTTCAAGTACTCTTTTCTTCCACGATCAAATCTTGATGAAACAGAGTAGTTTTCGTCGTCTTCATCTTC
>JAPKLY010000008.1:35720-60971 GCA_026898435.1 Prunella vulgaris | reverse complement strand
GAGGTAAGTACTTATAGCTTGGATATAGTACCTTTGACATTTCATCGTATGCATCCTTGAAAACAGAGTTTTTCTTCTCTGCTACCTCGTCCCAGTACTCTGGATCCAGTGGACCCTCAGACAGGAGGCGAGCAACTGTGACAATCGTAAGAGGAAGGCCTTCACAATTCTTGGCGATCTTCTTTCCAGGCTTCACGAGTTCATAAGGGCACTGCTTGCCTCCAAACACTTCCTCGCGAAGAAGATCCCAGCTTTCCTCTTCATTCATCAGACTCATCCTCAACACGCGTGCACTACGATTAATACCGTCCCCCACTTCTTTCAACCTTGTTGTAATCAATAGTGCACTTCTGTTTTTTTGAAACGGGAGTAGTTCTACTAAATCGACAACTTGTTTGTCCCACATATCAACCAACAAAATAAGATAGCTTTTACCCTCCAATCCTTTTTTCAAGTACTGAGCTATCTCTTTTTGTTTCTCGTAACTTGGCATTCCTTCACTAATTCCTTCATCAATTCCTTCAATCTGAATCTCAGGATTCACTTGAGATAGAATGTCTTGTGAGATTCTTTTGAGATTCCACTTGAGTCCTACTCTCACCCTTACACGATGGTTGAAGTAGCCCGAAATATCTGGATCATCGAGAACCTCGTTAGCAAGAGTAGTCTTACCGATGCCTGCCATCCCCAACACCGGGATAACTCGAACGCTGGACTCCCACTTATTTTGACCTGTGAGCTGAACTTTGATTTTGCTCAACATACTAGATAGTCCAACCACCTTTGATGAAGCAGCATGGCGGCGGTGGTGGTAGAGGTCGTCGTCGTCTTCTTCACCTTCTCCTTCTTCCTCGAATATTTGATCATAGATTTCTGCTCTGATTGAGAATGGAAAAAGTCTCGGAGTCCGCACGAGCTTGTTTAGCTCTAGCAGGTACTCATTTCCCATCTTCTCCATCATTATGTTGAATGATTGAATATGTTGTTCCAGATGTTGCATCTCTATTGTGAATAGTGTCTTACTTCCATTTTCCTCAGATTGTTTCACAATCTGATCAGAGAGAGAGGACTCCAGCACATCTTCAAATCTGGAGACAGCTTCTCTGATTTGTTCATCCAAAGCATTAACCTTTTTTCTGCTCCTGCTCTTGATGCTGACATCCAAAAACTGGAGAACTTTCTTCAAGTACTTCACCTCCCATGCACATCTCTCCATTGCTTCATTGCAGGAAACAATGCACAGATCGGAAGCATTTGATAGGTGATCAAGTGTTTGCTTCAGAGAAACCACAGCAGCATAAGCCATCTCTCTCTCTCTCTCTCTCTCTCTCTCTCTCTCTCTCTCCCTCTCCCTCCCCTCCTCTCCCCTCCCCTCCCCTCTCCTCTCTCTCTCTCTCTCAAGAAACAAACACCAAACTAGAATTAAAAAGATGTTCTTTGAATGAAAGGGTTGCTGTGTTTCTTTAAATTGTGGGTATTTGGATTCTCAAAATGGTAGTTATCAAAAGATCTAATGATAAATATTTTAGTGCAAGTTGTTTTAGTTGAACATGGGAGGCAGACAAGTTTATAAAACAAATCGTTGTTGGCATTAAACTAAGGGGAAGTATTAGTTTTAGTACTTTTTACTCATTCTCGAGATCGGCCATTAAAATCTTAGTTTGCCTCGCACTTCTATATCTCATACATCATCCAACACGATGAAACAGCTCTTAAGCTGAAATTATTTTTCCCACTAATATTAACAGCCGATAGCTTTTGACCTTCTACTTTGGTGGCTATTTCAATGCTAATTATAAAATGGACAAGTTGTCATCTTCACATCTCACGATTCTTTCATACTTCCATTACCAGTTCCTGATCATATCCTGCCAAAAAACAATCTAGAGAGAGAGAGAGATCAAATGGCAGGACTGAAAGGGAAGGCTTTCCAACACGTGGATAATGTTAAGATTCAAATTGAGCAACTTCTAAAATCCAATGATAATCCACTAGATCCCCACTCTCAAGAACTCTTGGAATTTATGTACCAGAAAGTGAAGCCTTTTGAAGAAATTGCCAAAAGAAGTCTTCACAACCGTTTAGATGAAATAATCAGTTCTTTAGCTAAAGTATTACTATGCATCATAGAGGGTATTAGAGATGGGGTTCAACTGTGCATGCATGAGCTGGAGAATCTTAAACAAGTAATCCAATCCGGTCCTTCTCTGAAGATGATGGAGGAGCTCTGTGTTGACGGATTATACAGCTCGTTTTCCCACGAAGAAGAAGAAGCAGGAGAACAAAGATCGTTTGTCAAAGAACGCTTCGAAGGTAATCTTTCTCTGTTTTTCTTGAATACACAAAATGATTGAGATTGCAGAAGTTCATTTTGCAATTCTGATTTCTCCTTGTTTTCCAACAGAAGAAGTAGAAGAGCACGATGATGTTTCGTCGAGGATGATAGGCTTACGCGACATGTACAAGGAACTCAAACACGACCTACTGAGATTCCCAGTTACATCATTCGTTGGAATGCCAGGCATCGGTAAAACTACTCTCGCTAAGAAAATTTTCCACGATGCAACAATCGTGGAACGCTTTGACCATCGCGTTTGGATTGGAGTAGGCAAAAAATGGCGAGTGGAGGATATTCCACGGCGCATTCTAGCGCAGATCGACCCTGACAGTCTGCTAAAGCTCCCGGAAGGGGATGTGGAAGCAGTTCATGAGCACTTGAAGACAATTTTGAAGAGTAAGAGTTACCTCATTGTCTTGGATGATGTATGGGACAGATACATGATGTATTTCTTGCATCCTTATTACCGATACATCATGCATGGCCTAGAACATCCTTTTATTCCCTGGAAAAGTGGAAGCCGAATCCTGTTTACAAGTCGGCTGCAACAAGTAAATGCACGTCAATATCAGCTTCCCGTTGGTGTCATAACAGCGCGACTATTGAATAAGGAAGAAAGTTGGGATCTTCTCCGTGAGAAGGTATTTTGTGAAGAGCCATGCCCCCCACAGCTTGTGAAAGCTGGGAAGAAGATTTCCAAGATTTGTGAAGGCCTTCCTCTCACGATTCTTGCAGTTGCTCACCTACTCTCCAAAGTCAAAAAGAGCCCAACGTACTGGAACGAGGCTGCAACAAAAAAAAGACATCACCTTTTCCTGGATGCATATGATGCAATATCTGAGGTACTACTTCCAAGCTACACCTATTTACCTGGACTTCTACAGAAGTGTTTTCTCTTTATAGGACTGTTTCCTCAAAAGTATGAGGTGCCCCGAATAAAGCTCATTAACTTATGGCTTGCCGATGGATTTTCTGAACTAAGTATAAACATAAAGTCAGAGAATGATGTTATTCATTGTCTGGAGGAGCTTGTTTCCAATAGTCTTGTTATGGTCTACAAAAGGAGTGCTTTTAACTTTTCTCACTTTGTCAAAACTTGCGGTCTCCATTCTTCATTGTGGCACCTGTCTAACAAGAAAGCTAGGGAGACCAAGTTTTCTCTTGTCTTGAGCAGTCCAAATGATGGATTTGGTGATGGTATAAGAGGCCACCGGCGAGTGTCCTTCCACAACAACGTTCTATTTGCGATGAAAGATGTGCTGAAGTCGGTGGAGGATAATTGTGCATCTGATGCACGTTCACTCCTATGTTTTGGTCCATATCATCAGTATCAGGTACCAATATGTTTTCGTTTGGAATTGCTAAGGGAACTCGATGCTCAATCAATTCGTTTCTATGAATTCCCCATGGAGGTGCTACAACTAGTTCAGTTAAGGTACCTTACTCTCACTATAAATGGAATGATCCCACCTTCCATTTCCCTACTCTCGAAACTCCAGTTCCTCGTTGTTGATCGACATCAAAGCATCAAATCGTGTAAGCACCCATCATATCTACCTGCGGAGATATGGGGCTTGAAAGAACTAAAGCATCTTCAGGTCACGGGAAGCGACTTACCAGATCCTTGTGGTGCTTCCTTAGAAAGCTTGTTAACAGTTGTGAATGTGAGTGCTTACAGCTGTACTGAAGCAGTCCTCTCTAGGATCCCTAATTTAAGGAAGTTAAGAGTACAAATTGAGTTGGCACCCATGGATGAAGGTAAAACTTTGAGCTGTTTTGCCCATATTTTCCATCTTGGCATACTAGCATCACTTAAATGTGTCATCGTCAATCCTGAAGTTGTTCCTCCGATTGTTCCATTTTCAAAATTCCCATCAAAATATCTAAGAAATTTGAGTTTGAGTGGGTTGGGTTATCCTTGGAAAGAAATGAGCAAGATTGCTTCACTGCCACTTCTCAGTGTGCTCAAACTGAAAAACTACGTCTTTCAAGGTCCAGACTGGGAAGTTGAAGAAGGAGGATTCGCTAAACTCGTCTCTCTTGTAATTGAAGACACCGATATGGTGAACTGGAAATTTGGATGTGGTGCCTTTGTAGATCTTATTAGCTTGAGAATAAGGAACTGCTACAAATTAGAAAAGATTCACGGCGTGTTTGAGGAGTATCTTCAAAAGATCGAACTTGTTGATTGCAACCCATCGTGTGTAGAGGAAATAAGAACGACAATTCCGAAAGAAGCAACAATGTGTGTCACTAATGTCCATTCATCATGGCATGAGTCGAAGCTCAAGACATAATCCAAAATGTTACAACTCAGTTAGACTTTATTGCCAGAAGATTTTCAATACCTTGTATATTCTCAGTCCCCTCTGTTTATGTTTACACGCTGTTTTCATATGTCCAAATTGTATCACCACTTTCGTAGAATTAGATATGCTATGAGAATTTGCCATATATAAAGCATATGAAGAAAAATATATATTTATTTCGATGAAGGCAAACTAGCTACACTGTTTTTACATTACTATATTATTACATTTGATTTCACTTGTGCAGGGCTCACACTCGTATTGACATATAGGCTTAACATGTCTTCATGACTGTGTAAACTCCAATCATTACCAATGATTTGATAGATCATGATCTGGTGTGTCTCAAGAGTCGTCTCTCAAATAGCACTAAAACCATCTCCAAATGTTGACAGAGAAAAGGGGGCGATTGCTACATTGAATGTCTGCGCATTTACTTTATCGATATGCTTCAACTCATAGTCGCCCTCCTATAATCACGATAAACATATAAAACAGAACCGTTTGAGCAAACATTAAGACGTAGCAAGTATAAGGTTGTACTCAGGATCAAAATCACCGGAGTATCCAAATCACACTAGGTTATCATATGGAGTAAAAATTTGGTATTGGGAGGGAGAGGGATCTCACCATTCTTCCGCTTGGTGTACCCAGTGGACACGCAGACGAATATTCAAAACTTGTGTCGGGAAGTATAACGGGTTGTTCGCCTATAACTCCAATGCCACTGGTCATAAAGCACAAATAAACAGAATTAATTTGTAATCAATTAAATCATGGCGATGTTGCTGAACGACTTGTGACCAGCAAGAAAAAGAGGGGAAAAGAAAAAACGAATAGCAAAACAACTTACTGAACACTCTCAGTTTTCCCATTAGCATCAGTGATGATCCAGCGTCTTCTAAGAAGTTGTACAGGACGATCGGAGTTGTTTGTGATTCTAATCCTATACGCAAAAAAATAAACACCTTTTGAAGGTTGACTTCGACCTTCAATGTAAACACTCCTAACTTGAACCCTGATGCCCTGAAAACAAATGATAGCTTGATGAATCTCCCGCATGTAAGAAAACTGAGCTTATGATATCTTCATTATAGAAATGCCAAAATGCCAATATGGGAGACTATGTTACAATTATTTAACAACTGTAGCTTCTTTTATAGCATTTTTTATTTTCCTTTTTCCGTTTTCCTACCATGAATCATCTAAAATGGCAAGATTTGAAAAATAATAAACAACGTTTAAAAAGCACACAATGAAAAAAAAAAACTGAATAAAGAATTTCCACAGGGAGAAGTGGATAAATAATACTTTTCATACCAAGGTTGTTGCATCACTTGAGCACTTCAGGAGAAAATGAGGCGCAATTTCCTTTAGTTCATCCCGATACTTAGCTGCATCCTTGAGACATAAGATGCCAACAATCAACTAGTCATCAACTTTGGGGGTTTTGGGGTGGGGGCAATCAGAAAATAAGTTCTCCAATGAGGAAAGAGCAGCACAAGTCATGTGATCAGTACAAAGTTCTATAAAGAAATTACTATGCATGCGCAATTCATGCTCTCAAGTCTCAAGCCAGTTCATCAACTGAATCTCATTTAACAAATCACAAGTTAATGATGGTTAGGAGTTTGGATCCTTTCCTAATCCGACACTCATTTGTTAAAAGACACTTTTTTTTTTTAAAGTTGTTCACAAATTTATCAAGATTTCACCAAAGGAAAAAATAGATAACATGTGGAATCAAATCTGTTATTTTGGCAGACTGAGATGCGAGCGAGCCCACTTAAGTCATATTACTGATGAACCTAAGAAAAGTGTAGAGTAACATGATGACACATGGTACTTGAGGGTTATTGAAGCCTAAATTGAAGCTGAGAAGCAAGTTCATATGATCAGCAGATAATTCCATTGCTTGAGGCAACACAAGCCAGCTTCTGGTTTACATTAAGGAGTCAGCATTGTAGAGAGAAACAGCCTTAAATCTTTACACATTCATACTTAAGTCTAACCCGAGTAACTCACATAGCGAGATAATAGAAAAAGACAACTCAATTGTTCATAACTTCCACAAACGAAGGAAAAAGTAGCAGCATAATTGAGATAAATCACACCTCAAATTGTTCATTAACAATGGCCTCTTCTAACAATCTCTGAAGACGCAGTACTGGCTCCTCCTCCTCGAATATTTTCAAAGAATCACGAAGTCTAGCAGCTTCTTTGTAATCCTAACAATGCCATTAAGAGTACAAAGGAATAAACACCTCATATTAGAAAGCAAATCCTTCCAGAAATCACACGAGCAAATCTAATTTCAGCAAAAGGATCTCATGCAGACTCGACAACATCAATCAAGTGCCAAAAAAACCATCAAAACAACGCTATTTCGCCACTAAATAAATCACAAGTTTTCACAGAGTAAGGGAAACACTTCATCGACCAGGCAAGAAAACATTCAAAAGCATGAGTAAACAGTGACGCCTACCTCAGATTTCGCAGCTACTTTCAGTTGCTGTTTCAACAGAGCATACGTTTCCGTCCGAGAAAAGATCGAACCCGGAACCGGATCCGTATCCTGACCCGACGCACTACATGCGACTATCCGATTCGGCCGCAAATTGCAGTCTTTAACAATGCTACCAGAGAATCGAGTCGGCAATAACAGCGAATTGAAACCAGTAATCACCTTCAAATTTAAACAATGCATTTTTTATCAAACAAAGAAATTATATCTGGGTTTCAATCTTAGCGGGTCGAAAAAGGTTTCCCAATCTGTTCATGCTCTATTTATGAAATTAGCTATGGTCGATTGAGGTTCAAATTACGATTTTGGGCATGGGGTGTCGCTGTATGAAGCGTTAGAGGGGTTGGGGCAGTAAAGGGCTTTCATAGTCATGGATATTTCAGTCGTACAGTTTGTGTGAAGAAGGTGAAACTTGACCGTGAGGAGAGAGAGATCTTGAAAGTTCCCATGGAAGGCAAAGTTACACGTGTCAACTGCTCGTGGATTTTGATATGGGCTCTTTCTCCACTGTATTTGTCCAAATATGGGCCTTGAAGTGTGGGCTTTTCATTAAGAAGGCCCATGTAACTATTCACGTTCGAACGAGAATGGATCTTCTACTTGGCAATAAAATCAGTAAATTGTGCTTGGATTAAAATCTGTAGTATGATTAATATTTTTTTTTCTTTAAATTTTGACCAAATCATAATTTTTTTACCTACCGTGATAATGAGCTAAATAGGAAGAATAGTTAACCATACATCAGTGTTTTACTCCCAGCACCATTTGCTGATTTTATTGTCCAAAAGATGATACATATCCACATCGACTAAGACATCATATTTTTTTATTTTTTATAAAATATTTTCCCCCAAATTTTTTTGAGTAGTTAACCTCCTATTCACTTTTTATTTTGAAAATAAATTTTAAAAGAAAAAATTATTTTTTAAATATTTTTTAATTACAAAAAAATCAGTTCTCTCCCTCCTCAAAACCTAGAATTTAATGTGTCCTTTCTCCAATTTTTCAATAATATTTTTCAAAAAAAAAAGTAAAATTATTGACGTCGAAATAAAAAAAATTCATCACCGTCATCCTGGAATCGAACCACCATCACCCAAAAATCGGAATAGCTGCCGGAATCGAACCACCATCACTCAAAAAGTCATCTCCAATTCTATACAATGTATTCTTAAATTTTAATATATGTCATAATATGATTTAATTATGTTTGATCATAATTTAGTTTAAATTATTTGTCGACGATTGAGTGCTGCCAAACACCTAAACAATAGTCCAGGTGACCGTTATTTACATCCCGCATCCTCACACAAACAAATTCAATTGCATCATCATTTATTATTTTACAAATTATTTCTCCTACTTTTTTAATTAGACAACCATTTCCTTCTCTCTCTCTCTTTTTTTTCTTTTATAGAGGCAAAGTTGCCCATTTCTTCTACTAATTCAACGTTATTATAATCATGATGGCAATTGTCAATCACCTCCAGCTATTAATTGATTGATTGAAGTGTCTATAAATTTCTTTCTTAATAGTTTATAATTTGCAATTTACTTATTTAAAAATAAATAAAGTACCTATAATATATATCCGTGAAAGATTTTCAGATAGGAACATTTTAAAACTTTTATTACAAAATTAAATTAAATAACCTATAAAAATCATTTCGTACACGTTGAGTAATCAAGTATTCAAGTAAATAAAAATCAATAAGAATCCACATCAAAATGACCAAATACTAATAAAATATAAAAAAAATAACTTGATTCTTTTAAAAGCAAAAAAAAAAAAAAAAAAAACCTTGATTACAAAGGTGGCATGATGGAGATTTAGTTTAAGATTTTATTTATTTTTAGTATATAAAACTTGAATAATTATTCTGATTCCAATTTAATTAAATTATTAAAGAAAAGGAAATGTAACAAACAAATTTTACTGGTTTGGGGAAAACGAAAAGAAAGCTGCCAGACAGAAAGACCAACCAACAGTGAGTGAGAGAAAGGAAGGAATTAAAGAGAGAGAAAGCGAAGATGATGGAGAATAAGATTTCTTCAACAATGACGATAAGTCATCTTCTCACATTTCTTGCCACACCCACACCACCGAATGGAATCGTTTTTTTCCTTAACCCTAACGACAATAACAACTACAACTCTTCTACCAACACCATCTACTTTCATCATTATTGCCATCGAAATAGTTGGCATCATCATCACATCTCCATATTTTTCTTGAAGAAAACCCAAGATTCTTTGTGGGTTTCTTGTTTTCGGATCATCAGAGTATTGGTCATCTGAATCTGAGCTGATTTTGTGAGACCCTTTTTCTTGTTTTCTTTTCTTGTTGTGATCATGTGTTTTGTGTGAATATTGGGGTTTCTCCCATTTATAAGCTAATTTGTGTATTTTTTGTGATATTTCTTTTTTGGGATGCTTGAGAAATGGTGAATGAATGGCTGTGTTGATTTCTTGATTGTTTGTTGAGAAAAACATATAGTGGAAGTTAATTGCATTGATTATTGGTATGATGTTTTCTGATCTTCCTGGTATTAGTTAATCAAGTGTGTCATTTTGTTTTTCTGATGTTATGAATATAGTTTAAGTCGATTTTTGGTGCTAAAATTCATCTTTTTGGTCATGATCATCTTGTGAATGTGCTGGAATTTGATGCATTGGATTATGATTTTCAGGAAGATGTTAGGAGGAGGTAAATTCCCCGGGTTTGCAGAGGAAAACCACTCCCAATATGATAAAACTGCATTGACTCAGCTTCAGTTAATTGGGCATGGTGAGGACATTTTTGGCTATCTAATTTCAAACTTATTGCCTCAGTTCCAATCTCTTAACTAATTGCATAAAAAATGAGTTTGTGATCATCAGGGGTTCAAGGATATGATTGTATAATGTAAGGTGCTCACTCTCTAAATCTGTTGAAATCCAAATGAAATGTTTCCTCTTTGATATTGCACATTGCTGGGAAAGCTGTATATCTAAAGTAAAATTAATCATGATTCTCAAGCCTTTGTTTAAACTTGAGTTCGGCTCAAGGTTTAGTTACTTTTGGTTGTTGCAGTTGGGGTGTTCCTGGTTAGGATAAATGGATTTGGTGGATCGTGTGAGCATACACATAGCTGCGTATATTGAACCCAAAGGCTATATACGCTTAGAATTCTGTTGAAACAATTAAGTGAGCTAGGCTGTTTCTTGTGTTCTTTAAGAATTGTTAGTTTGTAGTTTCCGTTCACTTGTTCGTTCTTCCTTTCATGATACAATAAAAAATTTCAAACCAATATCTCAGAGGTCTACGAGAATGCCGAAAGAACTAGTAAGAAAGTTGTCTAGTCTTTTGCTAACTCCTTCAATCCTTAGTTATGTTATTATGTACGACATTAGTTATGTAATGAAGGACAGGGAAATTTTGAAGATCCCCAAAACTATTCAACTTAGGGGACGCTTGGTTCAATTATTAATGAGAATGGATTACAATAAGAATAGAGTGTTCTGCTCTAATCTTGAACAGGTGGAGATCAAGAGTGATTATTGGTTAATGAATAGTCGAATGATTGAGAAAAAATGATTATAGGAGGAAATGTAGTGAATCAAAAACTGAGGTAATGATTAACTTATTTCATATCATTACCCTGTATGAAGTTTGATGAAGGTGAATTGATCGTCTTTTATACTCAGTAACCAACGCAATTATCCCACATTCTTTCTCATTTGAAGAATTTTGAATCAAGGGCCTGAGTTTTCTCAATCTGTTTTTAATGAATCTATCCTTTCATTGCCTGCATTTTCCCTGCTTTGATGTTCCATATTCTCTTGCAGTTCCAAATCAGTGCACTGGTGGGGTTCACATCATAAATTATATAGGAAACGAGGTTGATACTCGCCCTACCAAACGAGTTAGGGAAGAGGAACCTCTATACATGCAGCAGAAGCTTGGCATGTCTCCAAGTACCAACCAATATCAAGGCAAACCTGGCCATGTTCGAACTCTTGCAAATACCCATGCCTTATCACCCGGCCTCAGACTTTCGAATGAGAAAGTAGACTGCAGTTCCTCTATTACTTCCACCAGTGAGAATCTGAAATATGCTCTTCCTGGTGTTCTTTCACTCGATGATACTGTTAGAACAGAGATAGATCGACAGATGGAAGAATTGGCCCGGTACATTAAACTTCAGGTATATTTGATGTTCTATGTATGTCGATTTTTTGTATATGAGTTTGCCCCCCCCCAGATGGAAAATATACATTGACATTATAATATAGTACTACCTCTGTCCCCCAAAAGTCTGCTGTACTTTTGGGGGCACTTTTTTTAAGAAAAAGTGTAATGAGTAGAATGTGTATGATGGAGATTTTAAGGTTGTAGATTTAAAGAAATATTTATATTATGGAAGTATGCAAACTTTTGTAGGACAAACTAAAAAGGAAAGTATGCAAACTTTTGTGGAGCGGATGTAGTAACATATTTTATCTCCTGAAGTAAAATTCTAGATATGTGTCTTCCGTTTCAGTCTCTTACGATTCAATATGTCACCCGTGTTGAGCAGGAAGAAATCATCGTAAAAGGTGGAAGAGAGTTGAAGGAAATGCACACGATTTCTTTACTGAATGCTTTAGAGAAAGGATTCAACAGGAAACTGCAAGAGAAAGAGGTCGAAATAGCAAACATCAACTGTAAGAACAAGGAGTTAGAGGACAAGATAAAGGAGGTAGCCATGGAAGCACAGTCGTGGCATTACAAAGCAAAGTACAACGAATCAGTCGCCGATGTTCTGAAAACCAACATTCAGGAGCTCAAAGCACAAGGCAAGGCCCATGGTGATGAGGGGTTCGGTGACAGTGAGATAGACGACGCATTATCTTGCATGAAGCGTCCCGGGATTATGAATGATCCGGGAGATGAAGAGCTCCAATGTCATAGGCTAAAATGCCGATGTTGCAAGGATAAACGGACTTCTGTCGTAGTGTTCCCTTGCAGACACTTGTGTCTGTGTGCAGATTGTGAAGGATTCGTCGATGTTTGTCCCGTTTGCCAGGTGATGAAGACTGCTAGTTTAGCTGTGAACTTGCAATGCAGCTGAATGAATGCAGTTGCTAATTGCTATCCTTGCCGTTGTGCCGATGAGTCTCTTTTTCTCTCTCTCTCTCTCACACATGTATGCATGAAAACATAAAAAATTGTTTATAATGTAAAATGGAATACAAAATTTGTGTGATTAATTGTGACGAAATGAATTTTGTGAGATGACTTAACTCCTAGTATTATTATTTTTTTCAATAAAAGTGGAGAATAAATTGGAATGTAATCCCTCCGTCCCGTCCCTTAGGGTATGTTTGTTTTGGGACTAGCACGGATAAACGTAGGACTTTGCGATCACGTCTCTACACGAGTTTGGGATGTAACATTCGAATTTCACATTCCAAACTCAATCCACACCTAAAAATACCTATTAAACCTATTATTACTCTTTCCAACACAACACTCATAAAATACTTATTATACATATTATTATACCTATAAAATCAATCATTATCATACTTCGATTTGACATAAAGTAACATCCTACCCTACTAAAATCCCAAAACAAACACACACTTTTACTATTCATCAAGGTTTTCACATTTCAGGATTTCAAAGTCATGACTTCCCACGACCCCCTTAATCCCAAAACAAACGTAGCACGGATGGACGTAGGACTTTGCGATCACTTCTCTACACGAGTTTGGGATGTAACATCCGGATTTCACATCTCAAACTCAATCCACACCTAAAAATACTTATTAAACCTATTATTACTCTTTCCAACGCAACACTCATAAAATACATATTATTATACCTATAAAATCAATCATTATCACACTTTGATTTGACATAAAGTAACATCCTACCCTACTAAAATCCCAAAACAAACACACACTTTTATTATTCATCAAGGTTTTCACATCTCAGGATTTCAAAGTCATGACTTCCCACGACCCCCTTAATCCCAAAACAAACGTACCCTTAAGAACTTATATCCTACGGGGTGACAAATTTCTTAAGAAAAATATATTTTATAACTACAGTAATGAAATATAAATAAATATGTGTATAATTTTTTGTGTGTATGTAAATTAATGTTTTTTTTTAATTAATGTGTAAATTTATGTGGGACGTCCAGATAAAGAGAATGGACAAATTCCTATGGGACGAAGGAAGTATAGTTTAATGAATCAAATATGGAAAGGTTTCAAAATAATATAGATATAGATGTTTCTTAAACATAAATAATAGCATCAATTAATTTTGCGGTTCAAATATTTATTATAATTTACTGTGTAGGATTACATTACATACACACTGCTACGCCTTCCATAATTTTTTCATAATAAAAGGAAATATAAACAAAAAATATGAGAAATTAAATATGAATTTAAGAAGTAATTTCATAAACTTTTATATATAAATATAAACTGAATTTGCTCTCAGGCATAGTTTAAAGACAAGACCTATGGTAATGTACATCGACAATGCAAGTTCAAACCCTAGATGAGTACAAACGAGTGGAGAAATTGTTTATGTGTCATAAATTTTTATATATAAAATAAAAGGTTAAATTAAATTGTGTATCTGTAATAAATTTTTATGTATAAAGTAAAATAATAATAAATTGAATTGTACGTAAGTGTGAGTATAAAAGTAATACTCCCTCCGTCTTTCTATAAGTTGCTCATTGCTTTTTTACCTTTTTTGGAAACTACTATTCACTTCTTTATTATTATTTTCAATATTTTTTACACTATTTTCATTACTTTTTCACTTTTCTCCATCACATCATTCATACTTTTTCACTTTTTCTATCACATCACTTATACCTTTTCACTTTTTTCATCACATCACTTATACTTTTTCACTTTTACCTTAATTCGTGTGCCCAAAAGCAACGAACAACTTATAGAAATACGGAGAGAGTACCACTTTATATTGAAATTGAAAATATTATAAAAGTGTAATTTATAAAGAATTCTCCATTTAAAAGATGCAAAATAATTTTGCGGGAGGAAATGTGAAAAATATTGTGGGATAACTGATAAGGAAGTAATAAATGCTTATACTAGCCATCAAAATATGTGTCAGTAATATAAATTTGATTATACAAATATATTCCCTCAACACTAAAAAATAAATAAATAAAATACTTTTAATACATATTAACACAATTTCATTTAAAGAAAGTGTACTCCCTCCATTCTGTGTGCACGGAATATTTTTAAAAAAATGATAGTGAATATTTTAATAAAATAATATGAGACATTTGCATATTGATTAAAAAAGTGATTATATTTACAAATTAATTGATAATATTTGTACAGAAGTGTAATTTTTTACTGAACAGAAAAATATATATTTTTATACTGAATTAATTTGTAATTAATGTTAATTTATAACCATTTTGTAATGTTCCCAAATAATATTTTTAATGGAATATTTTAGTGAATTTAATAAAGATGAATCGGTGTATAATTTTTTACTACAAATAAAAATAACAAAAAAAAAATTGAAAACCTTTTTGGAAATACCAAGAATATCCCCCCAGACAGATATGCATACAAAACAGCCCACCAAACCAACTCACTGTCCATCCTTCACTCTTACACAACACACATTGCCGCTCTCCTCGCTTCTTGACGGAGCCTCCAACGTTCCTTTCCCAACCTACCCCCACCCACCCAATATATACATACAACATATACGCACACACATTCTTCCCTCTTTCTCCAGCTCCTTGATCTGAGACAAAATGCAGTCGGCGATTGCATTCTCCCCTTCTCTTTCTCTCTCCACCCATCCTCGCAAGCTTTCCGCCCGTGGCTTCAATCCCCTCTCCCTCGCTCCCCAGGGGCGCCGCCACTTCACCAATGGCTCCGTTGCCTTCTCCTCTGCCCGCAAATTGAGTCCGATTAGCTGCTCGCTGAAGCAGAATGGGTGGGTTTCCTGCCCGAATCCGGAGCCCGTATCCGATGGAGTTGTGGTCCGGGCCACCGCTGAGAGCGCCGGCGCGGCGGAGACCCCGAAGTCCAAGAGCTTTGCGGATACTTTGGTGCTTGGATCGCTATTCGGGCTTTGGTACCTCTTTAACATCTACTTCAATATATACAACAAACAGGTAGTTATTTCTTCTTCTGTTGTTTTCCTTTTTTTTTTTTTTTTGTGCTTTCCTTTTCGGATCCGACGTTGGATTCTTGCTATTTGATTAATACTAAGACATGATTGTAACTGGTAATGGTGGTGATTGTTTGTGGTTTGCTGCTTTAATTGAAACAAAGCGTCATTTTACATAGTGATTTGTGATTTCTTTGCGCTTAATTTTCGGGCCTTCATGTGAATCTGAGAAACATATATATTTGAAGGACTGAGAAGAATTAGATTTTCTTTGTGTCTTTGATTTGCTTTTTTATTGTTGCAGGGCGTTAGAAATTTGTGCGATTTAGATTTCTTTAACATTTATGTGTGAACATAAATTTTCATTTCAGAGAAAGAGTTGTAGCTTTATACTTATGTTGATGTTAATTGGTTATGTTCTGGTTTGTACATATGAAATTAATTAACTTTCCTTTCCATGTAATGATATAGTTTCACTACTTAAAAGGACAAGTTCTCCAATTTCTTTATGAGTTGCTCGTGATCTTAATGTAGTCCAGTGTAATCTTAGTGTCACAATTTTAGCTTCACAGTGCAGTTCTATATTATGCTTTACTCGTTGAGGGTTAATTGTGAGGAACTATAAGTTTTCTTTTGTGGAACTGTATGATGCTTTTTGGATGCTCAGAACAGAAAAGCATATGAATTAGTTTTATGATTATAAAATCTCCATGCATTGGAATCAATTCAAATGTCAATTCTAAACCTCCAAAGTGTCAGTTCCACTTCTATAGTGTGTGTTGATTGTTCTATACCTTGTATATTGGTATGTGATGAGCATGCTTGTTTATAATAGGTCCTCAAAGCTTTCCACTACCCAATGACGGTCACTCTTGTTCAATTTGCTGTTGGGTCCGTGCTTGTTGTGTTTATGTGGACCTTCAATCTCTACAAACGGCCTAAAATCAGCAGCGGCCAGGTAATTTTGGAATGAGCTATTATTGTTTTCATTCAGTTTAGTAATGAAATGAAGTTATCTCAATCCTGTTTCTAATTTTGCAGCTCGCTGCAATTCTTCCATTGGCATTGGTGCACACTATGGGCAACCTATTCACCAACATGAGTCTTGGAAAAGTTGCTGTCTCTTTCACTCACACAATCAAAGCTATGGAGCCTTTCTTCTCTGTTCTCCTATCTGCAATGTTTCTCGGGGAGGTAAAATGATGTGCTTATGAAAGTTTATGTCAGAAAATTTTCTTTCTTTTTTCCTGTTTTCGGTTGTAGTATAGGACCTCTTTATGAAGCTTCAGAAAGTTTTATGTCTTAATGGCAGTACAAGCATCTGGATCTTTCTTTTATAGAAAGTGCTTCAGTACAAGCGTCTGGATCTTTCGTTTATAGAAAGTGTTAAGAATTGAAATATCTTCCCCTGTGCTGCCATGGTTATTGAAACGTTATAGAAACATCTTTTTCGCAAGAATTTTGGTGATATAATCCCTTTTACTCTGTTTTATGCCTGCAAAAACTTTGAATCCCTTATTCATGAATTTTTTTTATTTATTTTATATTTAGTATTTTGCTTGTAATGTAGTTACATCAGTTTTTGCTTGCTGTTATGATTTTCTTGTGTTTTTGTCTGTATTATGCAATTAATATTATCTTTCTTTCCTCTTACCCTTCTTTGAGCAGTATCCTACATTATGGGTAGTTTCATCTCTTTTACCAATCGTTGGTGGAGTAGCTTTGGCATCAATGACTGAGGCCTCTTTTAATTGGTACAGAATCACAGCTCATTCTACCAGTCAATTGCTTCCATTGGCCTCATCTTAAACTATTTGCTAACTAGGGTTCATTACTTCATTTCTAGATTTTCTCATAATATTTTCTTTTCTTAAATCTTAATTTATGAAGGGCTGGTTTTTGGAGTGCTATGGCCTCGAATGTGACAAATCAATCTCGCAATGTCCTAAGCAAAAAGTTTATGGTTAAGAAAGAGGTATATTTTGAACTTGTTTTCTTTCTCTCAACTTGTTCTTGTTCTTTTTCTAAATGTTTAAGTAATGGAGACCACTATTTCTACTACGAGTATTCGCGAGTTTCTCTTAATGATTGCTTAAATCTTTATGCAGGAATCTCTGGACAACATTACCCTCTTCTCAATAATTACAATTATGTCCTTCTTCTTGATGGCACCTGTTGCCTTTTTTATGGAAGGGATCAAGTTTACACCTACATATCTTCAGGCTACTGTGAGTAAATTCAGATAGCAATTCTCAGGACTTGCTTTTAATTTATACGACTCCGCAATTCCAAAACAAACATCTTTTGTTTGTTGGTTCGTTTGTTTCTTTTAAGCTTTGCAGATAAGAGTGTATTTGTTCATCTTTTTTGTCATCAGGGAGTGAACGTCAATCAGCTCTACACTAGATCGCTCATAGCTGCTCTCTGCTTCCATGCCTATCAGCAGGTAAACATTGGAGAAGTTTCTATATGAATGAATCGCTTGAATTTTCATTAGATGACTCTTTTATACAATTAAGTATCCATCAAAGCCCCTGATTTCCAATCAATTCTGTTCAGTAAATAAATGTGCCTGTACATTCCCAAGTTCTTTTACACTGATGATCCGATGGATATCTCTGGAAAACCAGGATCGCAGGTTCAAGAACCCATAACCAATATTCGAATTGTAAACACTAAACACCTTATAGTTTGACATATACAACATGTGGGTGTTAAAAGGTTTGACAATGAAAGCATAGTTCATTATTGCAATATCATTGGCATCTGTTTGTAGTCATATTTGACAATGACAAAATTGGCAGTAAGTCTTATGAACAATTTATGTTCTCAAAGTCATATTGCGGAAGTATCTGTTGACCATTTAAAAACAAAGTAATACATCGAAATCTTCCGCTTGAAAAGCTGATATAGTTATTTTGGTGTTTTCAAATTCTTGATTTTTGATACCATTCTGTAGACTTAGCATAAATAACCAGGAGATGCGCATTTATTCTCTTAATATGAATGCTGATGAGAGTTGTTTGTGCAGGTCTCATACATGATTTTGCAGCGCGTATCGCCTGTTACTCATTCCGTGGGCAACTGTGTCAAGCGGGTGGTGGTTATTGTCACTTCTGTCATCTTCTTCCGCTCACCCGTTTCGCCTATAAATTCTATAGGTATATTACCATTTATCACACACTCTTATTTCATGAAATTAAAAGTTGGGGAAAAAAGTTTTGCACTCCTGTTAAGTTATCTCTCTTTCTACTTTTGTCCAGTCGACTTTCATGAATTGAAAATCATCCGTTAACTTTCAATTATTCGATGTTTAGTTTGGTGACCGGCTGTAGGAGGTGAAAATATGCCGACGTTGTAAGGTTTGATTTGTCACATGACAGAGTTTGATAGGTCAACTAGACATTTCATCTCCTACACCAATTACCGGACTAAAATGTCGAAAAATTAGAAGTTAGAACTATTTTTAGTTTTTGAAAGTCGACAGAATGGGGAAACCTATACTGAGACAACTTACAGGACTAAAAACAATATTTTCAGTCATGAACTACTCTTTAGTGAAAACGTTCCCCATAGTCATTTGGAAGATATTTTTTGTGTAAATGACCTTTGTTCATCGTTTTGCACTAGAGAATAGGAAAATACGCTTTTTAAATAAAGTTTTTTATCGACTACGTTAGTTAAACCAAAAGACCAAATTCTCAACTCCTTTGTTCCTTCCAGGTACCGGAATAGCCCTTGCCGGAGTTTTCTTGTACTCAAGAGTGAAGCGTATTAAGCCAAAGACGGCCTGATTTTTCGTGTTAAAACAATTTTGTTGATGGACTACTGGTGTTAGACTAGAGTTCTCTACATTGTTATGAACTTCTTTATGCTGCTACTTAGGACATGAGAAATTTCCAGGTTTTGCCCATCTTATTTCTTTTCCTGTGCCTTCGAACGATGATTTATTCTTTAGAGTGAGATCCATATTTTGTAGTTTCAAATGTGATGATTTTACCATGCATTTCGTAGGGTTGTAAATGAACCAAATCGAGCCAAAATTAACTTGTTTGAAATGTATTAGAGATCTTCAAATCATGACTGTTTATCTATTGAATTGAGTTTGAATGAATTTTAATCAAGATGATGAGTTGAGCTTACTAATGACAATGACGTATTGTAGTTTCTATAGAACCCTCCCTGTGAAGTGTGAGCCCACCTTAGGACCCGTTTTATTAAAATGTTGATATTATTTTATGTATATGTATATATTAAGGAAAATTTAAATATTGGTTCAAAAAAATTATTATATTTATAAATTAATTTATAATATTTGCATAGATATATAAATTTAGAGTAGGTATTGTGTGAAAATAATTCATGATAAATTTATCATGAAATTGTCTTATTGTGTCAAATATCTGGTCAAATGTATCAAAATATTCATTAGGTGTATCAAAAGTTGAAATCAATATATAGATTTTATTGATCTCCACTTTTGATACTCCTGATGAGATTTTTGATACATCTGGTTAAATTTTTTATATTTTAAAACTTATTCATGATAAGTTTATTATGAACCATTTTCATACAATACTTTATCTTAAATTTAAGATTAAATTGAAATATTTAATATTTTAAATTAATTTAAAAATACTAGTAGAAATCAAATGAAGTCCAAATTCATCTCAAATCTACCGAGTTGCCATTTCTAGAGCTCAATCTTAGCTTTAGACTTTCAACGATGAATATATGCTATTTCATGGCATGCAGGTAATAACGATAGAGCCCAACGTGCGGTTTCTTTATGGGTCTCAATATCAATATACTATCTCCTCCGTCCACGAAAAATAAGCTCAGATATTTGCACGTGGTTTAATGCAATATCTCGAAAGGTATTACGCAATATTGTGACGTCCGATATGAATAAAGAGAATGTCTTTGGAAAGTACATCATACCTTCCGAGATATTGCATTAACCATGTGCAAATATCTGAGAGTATATTTCGTGAACGGAGTGAGTAATTTATTTGTACATTATATATATATATATATGCATAATAATATGAAGTTCAACAGTGTATTTCTTATGAAACTCAATATCCACCCAAAACAAGAAAAAATACTTGCCAACTTCTATATTAGTAATAAACAAGTGAAGTTTTTTTACCAACTTGTTGCCCATGCTTACTTGTCTTTAATCGAAGTTCAACAGTTTTTTACCAAGTTTTTTTGTCTTTAATCGAATTTGTCTTCTCCTTTACTTTAAAATATAAAACAGAAATATAAAATTGAGGATCTACAATAATCATTGTAATGACCATAGCCATTATTTATTGATCACATAAAACAAATCCTTGTCACATGTGCAGTTCACCAAGTGTAACATATATAAGGCTTACAGGATAATAAATATTTCTTTAAAGGGTGAGAGACAAATTCACATGAAAACCAACTTCTATTACTACCCTCCCCCACTAGGATTTTATTCCAAGCAGAGGTATTATTTCTCCTACGAAGAAGTGTTATTTGGGCTTTCAAACCTTTAGACATTCTCATCAAAGAAACCAAACTCCGTCTTCGCTTCGCATTGCATCAACGGGGGCATATCAAATGGCAGTTCAACATCAAAACACGGTTCTTCAATTTCAGATGGAGGACCGAGGTGTATATCATCCAAGAACGAATCCATGTTGCCACCTTCGAATAGATTATCATCATCCAATGTGAAATTTGGGACCTCATCAAAATTATATTCTGGCACCGTGTACTCATCTGGGCTAAACTCGATTTCAATTTTCTCTGGTGCATTAATTAAAGAATTACCCATGATTCCAGAATCAGTAGCTGTAGGAGGCTGGATATCCTTTGATGTGCTACTGCTTTCTTTCTTGAAGTTAAGGCTCTTGATATAGTTCTGGAGAATGGAACTTGGCTTAGGCCACTTGGTTCTGCATTTTCGTTTTGTGAATTGCCTCCTTTTGGTTGCGTTCCAATGATTCTTGATAGTATTTTCAGTTCTTCCAGGTAGACTTTTCGCAATTTCTGCCCATTTGTTCCCCACTTGAGCGTGAGCCTCGATCAGAATTCTATCTTCCTCCTCAGTCCATACATCCTTCTGCACGAAGAAAAATTCCCTTGTGAAAAAAATGCTCAACAATCAATGTAAGTAATGTAACTGAATAAGTTAAATCAGTTATAAATGAAGAGATTCATTATTAATTGAAACTGCAATAAATCAACAATAAACAAAATAAGTAAAATTGATGACATGTAAAAGATTGAACCTTCACTAGATAGACCAAAAAGAAACAGAGTTATGACTCTTTTTGGATCACAGTAATTAAATGGAATATTTTTGGTGTAAACCTTGAATTGAGCCAATACAAGGTGAAAAAGACAAACGCCTTGATCAATTGCATAATTCACAGAATATTGCAAAATGACGTGTGATAAAATGAAGCCATTCCATTACGTCAGTTAAAAAAAAATGCTAAACTATGCTAAAAACTTTAGGGATAAGGTTGATCAAAGCATTTCTAGTATTGCAACAAAAAAAATTGAGGGAACACAGCCAAGAATAAATGGTTATATCAGTTTTCCTTATTGTGTTACTTTCTAAAATCTGGTACCTGATACACCACTTATTTCTCCAGAACAAGAAATATATCCAAGAATAAAGAATAAGACCACAAAACAAAATTATATGTTAAGGAGTGTGGAGAAATCAAGATCAACCTTAATATCCGGCCTCAGGTGGTTATGCCATCTCTCTCTGCACTGCTTTCCTATCCTCCCCTTCAGCATTTGTGCAATATTAGACCATTTTCTCACACCATATTGCTCCACCAGATGGATCAAGAGTCTAAAGATAATATATACACCTTAAAAACCTCAGACGAATAACAAAAATCTGAAAGAAATAAAACATAGGAAAAAAAGTATTATTTATTTCATTACTAACCGGTCCTCTTCAGCAGTCCACTGTCCCTTTGCTGATTTCGACTTCTTTCTGCCCCTACCATACTTTTTAATCGACATAGATTCATTCTCCTTGCTGCTGTTTTTGTTTCTCTTATTGCCCATTTTCTCAAGGCAGCCAAGATTATCAGCAGTCACACAAGAGGTCTCATCAGGAAAAATAACGCATAAAGCCTTAGCATTATCATAATTTAGAACCTTTTCGGTTTCCATTAACGAATCATTCCTCTGTGGAAAGTCGAAGAATTCACCACCACGTAGTTCCTGCATTGCTGCACTCATGCTGGCATTTTCCTCATCAGGCTCAATCTCATATAAATCGAGATCTATAGAAGAGTTATGGCAAAAGGGATTGAATATATTATTTTGAATTCCAGTATCCAAATTAAATGATGAAGCTGCCAAGGGTAACTGATTAAGATGAAGGTAACCTTTTGATGATGAGAGGTTATTGGTGCAAAAGCCATCATCTAACATTTCGAGTTTCAAGTTAATGTTGGACAACAAGCCAGTTGGTAGAGGAAGAGGGGGATCATTTCTGGAGTTTGGATTGGACCCCATGGGAGGCGTTGGGAGCATGAAGAAGGAATAAAAAGCACAAGCTGTGAAATTGCTATGGTGAAAGACTGTCTCACAAACATCAGTTAAGACTGTATTTATGAAGTGAGTAAAAAGCATTTAATGCAATAACTATTGTTTTAGACCATTGATTTGTGGGCGGATCTAACGACTGAAACAACAAAGAACTATGATTGAATTTTGTATTTACAAAAACATTTTGAGGTCGGGGACATGTTTGTCTAGACTACCACCAACCATTGATTTCCAAAAATTGTATCTCAGTCCCTAAAGTTAATGATTTTGATTGTTCTATCATACACCAAACTAAGAAATATCACACACACACACACAAAACATAGATTTATTCATTTCCACAACATCCTTATTAAATATTTTAGGTCCAACTTCATATATCATCCAATTTGTTTTTCACAACAGGAGTTACAGGAATCTGATATATTAGAAATACAAATATTACTTAAAAAGCACTATGCCATCTGCTAGTAAACAGAATAAATTTGTATAATGTTTCTTAATTTTATCCACACAATAGTTCAAATATAACAATCCAATTCCAAATTTTCAACATTAACATTATCTACGGATATCATTAGAAAGAACCCTAAGTTCATTTTATTTTGTGATGCTAAGGAGTAAAAGATCCGGACTCTGATCTACGATACAACATTATTTGTCCAGGAAAAATACACAACAATCCAATTATACAACCTTCCTTATATGTGCAATGAAATTCAAATTTTCATGTCTTTAATGGAAAAATTAATTTGTTTGAATAGTTTTACGAGCTTAATTTCATTAATTAATTTCTTAGTAATTATTATTTTTATTATTATTATATTTCAAAAGAGGCATATTAATACAAATCAAGTAATTGACTTTGTAACTGTAACACTTATTATGTTTCTTACATCATCTCTCTTAACATTCTGATGCATTAATTATACTTACTGCTAGTTATAGTAGATTATTAATGTTATTGATTATGTATGTAGAATTGAGTCATTAGTAAGTAAATTTTATTATTATAAATTACCAGTGTTAACATAATACAGTGAAGAGTGAGGTGGTATTACACAAATTACTGGCAACAGATGTGAAAACACCCAACGTGCATAAGGATTTTTCAAATTTTCTTATTACAAAGACAAAAGTGTGTTCACCAGATTATAGATATTGCACTGTGTATGATACGCATTGTCATATAATAAGTTTTATTATTACTATTAGTCTTTATATATTATATGTTAAGTCTCTTATTTTAGTCATTTTATACTATATATGTTAAGTCTTTTATTTTAGTCAATTAAATAAATAGCCCACAGGCTTATGTTTCTTAGGGCTTAAGTTAGGGTTAGGGTTTGAGTTTATTTAAATAGTTGTTTTCCAGATTTCATTATCATCTTTGATCAAGAACGTTGTAGCAACTTCGATTGCGGGCAGAGATTATCTTTGTGGCCTCGTTTTGAGGATTTATTTATATATTCATCGTTATTTATAATATTTGAAGTCCTTACTTCGTATCAATTGGTCCGACCTGCCATCTCCTTCGCCATGACTCTCCGCGCGTCCGAGAAGGAGAAACTCAAATCGGTGGAGAAATCACTGACGGAATTACAGTCGGCCATGGCCGATCAGCGCCAACAATTGCTTTCAGCGCAGGCCGAATTAGCTGCGACACAGACGGTTATTATTGCGCAACTGAAGGCGCTCACCGCGGCGCTTCCGGGCCACCCAGTGGACGTTGTGTCCTCTGCCAACCCCCCAACCTTCTCACAAGCCATAGGGCCTGCCTTGGTGGCTATTCCACCACTGATGCCTGCGAACCAAACATCACAGATCTTGAACGCATCACTCATGCTGATCCCAAGGTTGGTTCTCGGCCCTACTACAGTGCTCCCAAGGATGGGATGTTCACTCTTGGATGGCAGCGATCCGATTGCATGTTACTCTCAAGAGAATCTATTTTTGTTGGTCCACCATACTACGATGGATAATCGAATTCAACTAGCCCTTATTGCCAATGCCATTTCCATCAGGGCAATATTTTGGTTTCAATGGGTGCTTCTTTGGACAGTCATCCTTCTAAGCACTCGATTTACGTACGATCCGGGAAAAAAAATAAAATCAGATTTCATCAGCAATCAGATTTCATCAGCCTTGAGGACAAGGCTGTTTGGACGGCTTGAGCATTGATACGCATTGTCATATAATAAGTTTTATTATTACTATTAGTCTTTATATTATATATGTTCAGTCTCTTATTTTAGTCATTTTATATTATATAAAATAAAATAAGATTTCATCAGCCTTGAGGACAAGACTGTTTGGACGGTGGGAGCATTGATACGCATTGTCATATAATAAGTTTTATTATTACTAT
>JAPKLY010000008.1:3879-35710 GCA_026898435.1 Prunella vulgaris | reverse complement strand
ATATTATATATGTTAAGTCTCTTATTTTAGTCATTTTATATTATATATGTTAAGTCTTTTATTTTAGTCAATTAAATAAATAGCCCACGGGCTTATGTTTCTTAGGGCTTAAGTTAGGGTTAGGGTTTGAGTTTATTTAAATATTCATTATCATCTTTGATCAAGAACGTTGTAGCAACTTCGGTTGTGGGCAGAGATTATCTCTGTGGCAGAGTGTAGCACTCTGTGGCCTCGTTTTGAGGATTTATTTATATATTCATCGTTATTTATAATATTTGAAGTCATTACTTCGTATCAGTGTACATTCTAATCTGATACAATCTCAAAGATGAAAGAACTTCTTCGTTCACAAAATATGGAAACAAGGATAAGAATCATACTCCAAATTTTGTACAAAGCAAAGATATTATTTCAGACATCACATAGCACACATGTGAAAGACAAATAACACATTTGTAATTTTGTGCAAAGCAAAGACAAGATCTTTGACATCATATGCCAAATAGGCCAAAACCAAGGGCATTTGTGTTCCAAAAACCTATGAGTTCGCACATTAGCAAACATGATCTTTTAGGATTGAAACATAGAGGCCAAAACCAGTACATAAAAACCAAAGAGATCAAAGGGAACAGATAAACTGCAACAATCAGAAATCTAAAGAGACAAAACCTTCCTAAGCAGTTTGATTTGTTGAGACATCAAGCTTGAGACTTCATAGCTACAGAATGGCAAGATCAAGGAACCCTTGGTTTGCTATCCCAAATCTCTCTTGCTTCTAGAAGATGAGGGCAATACCTCTGGGCCAGTATTTCAACTCGTTCAGCAAACGACTTCCTTCCATAATGGCCTATGTGTAAAACCATTTGATTCCAACGTTTCCTACATAAATCTCCAGATCTGTTTTCAATAAGATCATCCCAATCCACATCTCCCATGCACGTAGCATCTAACCTATAGAGAGCACCGATCAAGCGAAAATCATCTGAGTCAGCCCATACACCTTCAGCTACCATGGGTGATGTTAGCTGATTATACCACTTCTTACAGCATGTTGCTTGAGTCCGAGTTGACAACTCATCACTAATAGCTGACCAAGAGATATTGTCTCTCAACATTCCATGCTTGGACTTTTTTACTTCAGAAAGTTTCAACTGTAAATCAGTGTTCACTAGATCAAATAACTTCTGATACTCAACTTGTGTCCAATTTCCTTTGTTCAAGTTAGGCAGTTTTATTCTACGGTAAGTATCCTTCACATGCCATGTATGTTTGCCAAGTTTATCTGCCAATGCCTTCCACTTGCTACCATGCTCTGAATGGTACGCCAAAATTTCATCATACTCTTCTTGAGTCCATCCCCGATTTTCAGACCTCATAAATAGAACACGAGCACGGCAATAGACAGCAACATATGGTCTGTATGGTATACAAGACCCAATTTCTTTCCAACAGCCTCTCAATCCGTTCTTGTTACAGTTCATAACCATGTCCAAACCTTCATCACCTAGTTCATGTTCCTCTATGTAATTTAGAACAGCTTGTTTCACAATCTCATCTTCAGCCTTCGTAAACCGCTTACCTCTTACCAGATTATCCTCACCATTCCCCTCCTCGGTGTTTGAACTGTCAGGCAGATGGAAAACCTCATCCTCACCAGAAAATCTTACTTTCTTGTTACTTTTGTTGGGCGTAGCATCATTGACACCATCTTCCACTAAGACGGTCTTCCTCCTTTTCCCATTATTGGCCTTTTCAACTTCATTATCTTGTCTGTCATCAGAACCTTTTTCTGCAATTGTTGTCTTCCTCTTCTTTCTTTTGTTGCCATTTTCTGTCTCACTACTTTTTATGTTGTCAAGATCATGGCTTACATTACCAACAGAGTCTTGCTGGGCAGCAGATGAATCATCTTTGTAACCTTCTTTCTTTTTGGGCCTTTTCTTTTTCTTCCTTCCAGGTTCCTCAGTGGCATGCATGTCATCCTTGGTTGACTGAACATCACCTTCATCATTCTTAGCCTCACTATAAGTATCCTCAGGCCCAACGGCACCATCTCTAGTGCTCTTTTTCTTGTCCTTTTCCTTTTTCTTCTTCTTCTCAACAACCTCTGTGACATCAACTTTATGTGTTCCAACCACTTCTCGAACCTTCTCACCCATCTGATTTTTATTATCTTCATGGCTAGTTTTCAGTTTTTGTTTTTTCCTCTCTTTATTAGCTTCTTTGCCACTCTCCTTCCATGAAGCACTTTCACCCTCCAACAACTTTTTACTCTCGTTCCTCTCTACTCCTTCGGTACAGGTATTCTCAAACTTCTCATTCTTATTCTTTTTCTTTTCTCTTTTCTTCCTCTTTCTTTCAGCAATATCCGAAATAGGTTCACTACTGCCTTCACCATTTACATCAGTTATTTCACCTTCACCGGAACCCTTATCATTGTCACTCGCAGCATCTTTTTTCCGCTTATTTTTCTTCTTATCCTGGCGTTTTTCATTATCCCTCTCCCTGCCAGCAATTTCTTCTTTCTCAGAACTTGGTGCTTCTTGTTGTCTAATACTCTCTTTATTCTTTTTGTCCTTCTTAGACTTGCGCTCAATTTTCTTCTCATTCTTCCCATTCACATTCTCCGATGCTCGTTCTTCGTCCATGCCTAGCTGAATAAAGGGATTGAACATAAGAAATCGGATGCTAAAGTATAAAATCCAAGTCCAATGCGTCTGTTCAGGGATATATATAACCCTAAAGAACTAAGCTCGTGAAGCGGTAACGGCGTTTTAGCCAAATTTGAAATCGAAAACCAATAAAAGAGACTAAAAAATTCACACCAACTCTGCTTCAAACCACAAATACAGAAAAGGCCTAAACCCAAACCGATTTAAATTAACCAATTCAACACTAACTGAATAATCCAAGAATAGTAAAAACATCCAATAATTACACACTCATGGCTTGAGGTCACAGGACGGGTGACGAGAAACTTAACATTGAAAGAAAAAGAGACAACACTTACCTATTAAACGGCGACGGCGGCTACACGATGAAAAGATTGTCCCGTTGGCAGAGGATGCACGGCGGCGATAATCAGAAGCTCGAAGGAGGTGATTTCATAAATATGGGACCCATATTCTATTAGGGCCAAATTTAATTATTGACCTTTCCTATACTTCTTTTTTTGGGTTTCGGGCTTGGGCTAAGCAAAGAGAGCCCATATTAATTATTTTTTTTAAAGCTCAAGCCCATTAAAATTGTTCTAGATTTAAATGAGTAAATTTCTTGTAAATCAAATGTACATATACTTTTAAAAAATTGTACTCCTCCCGTTCAGTGTAACGACACATTTTTTAAAAAATATACTCCCTCCGTCCCGGACCAATTTGCACACATTTCATTTTAGGTTATCCCAAATCAATTTGCAAACTACTTAAAAAGGAAAACATCGATTTATGTGTACACTCACAAAACTTTCCACACATTTACCCATATACCACTACTTTATTTAAAAAATACATTTTTCTTAAACCGTGTGCCATCCCAGGAGTGCAAATACCCCTGGGACGGAGGGAATATATTTTATATATAAAGTAGTGACATATGAGTAAATATGTGTATAGGTTTATGAGTATACACGTAAATCAATGTTTCCTTTTTTAATTGTGTGCAAATTTACGTGGGACATCTAAATAAGAAAAATGTGCAAATTCCTATGGGACACGGGGATTATTAATTATTATTAAAAAAATTACATATATTATAATTGAAAAAGAATTTTTTAATAATATTATAATTTCTAAATTTATTATCATTTGTGTGAGTAGAAATTTTAAGAAAAATAAGTTAAAATAGATAGTGTAAACATATTATGAAATAATTGTGGGGTCTACCTGAGAATAAAATAATTAATGAAAGAAAAATGAGAATAAATTTGCTGCTATAAATTTGGTGACGGGAGAGTATAATTTTTTAATAATAATTAATATAATATTATAAATATATTTAAATTGTCTGGTTTATTTAGTGCAACTAAGTCAATCCAAGAAATTATAATTTCCTTTTATCAAAGTAAAAAAGGTTAACATTTATGAGCCAATAATATTCGTCTGTTTCCTAATTAATCTGCTACCACGTATCAGTATCACCGCCACACTCGCAATTTCGATAAACTTCTATTTATTGGGGGATTTTTTTTTTCTTTCAATTTCAGTCGGAAAACTTCTCAAAATCAATCGAATATGTTGAGGCAAATCGCAAATACGAATTTGGGACGACAGCTTCGGTCCTCTGCGGCCGCCGGCGGTGGTGGCTTACAGCGGATGTACCACGAGAGAGTGGTGGACCACTACAACAACCCGAGGAACGTCGGAGCGTTCGATAAGAACGATCCGAATGTTGGAACAGGTCTTGTCGGAGCACCGGCTTGTGGTGACGTCATGAAATTGCAGATTAGGGTTGATGACAGCGGTAAAATCGTCGATGCTTGTTTTAAGACTTTCGGTTGCGGTTCCGCCATCGCCTCCTCCTCCGTTGGTATGTTTCTGGATTTGGGGTTTCTGTTAGGAAGTCTTTTTCGGATTGATTAATTGAGAATTTGAGTTAAATTTTAGGAGAATTTATTTCTGGTTAGATATAATTTGGAAAAACAAAAAAGGAACTTTCTGAGCTAGAATTGCAATATCTGGAATGTAGGGTTGAGTTTTTGATTGCTTTCTGAATTTTATGGAAGTTTTTTCTTTTGTATAGGATTCGGGGATTGTACATTCTGGTTGAATATAATTGATGTATACGTGAACTTTTCCCTTTTTCTTTTTACAGCAGAAATGGATTGTAACGATGAAATTCCTAAATTCTGTGATTGTACTTGAGGAATCTTGGTGTTAGAATCTATACTTGCGAACTGTGTTTGTTGCTTCTGCTAATGTCAACATAAGCATAAAGTACTTAGTGTTCTCGAGTTTCTCTGATGTGGACAACTTACATATGACATCTTCAACCCATGCGATTCTTCATTAGACGATAGTTTTGTTAGTATTGTTCATTATTAGCATAGTCAAATATAACTGACCCTGTGAAGGGCTAGTTGGAGCCGCGAAACTTGATTTTGTTCTTCACATCAAGTTGAAGGGGATAAATTTTTGTGTCAAGAGCTTCCGATTCTTATTTGTCTGAATATTCTGTGCTGTTGGCACAATTTGGAGATGTACTTCTGACAGTGTTTTTCTTTCCTGTCTCAGCAACGGAATGGGTGAAAGGTAGACAAATGGAGGAGGTCTTGACAATCAAGAATACGTAAGTCAAACATGTTTGCTAGTTCTGTTTTATGCATTAGTTTTTTATCATGGTATTTGATGCATGATCTTATTGTAGTTAGGCTTCTTGGTCTAAAGGCTCCAGTCCATAGTAATATTACTTCTAGTTTGTGATACATTCACGATTATGTGGACTAATGCCGTATCGGTATGTTGATGTTTTTCTTGGCTTGGGCCCATTTTATGTTTAATATGTTACTATTTGTTGTTCAGTAAACATAAGCATTATTGTAAGCTTGTTATGCACTATTATAGTTAAGAATCAAAATTTGCTTCGCTCTGCTCTGAAGGTGCATCAGAAATGAATGGAATATTCTTTTCTTTCACAACTTTTGTTTAGTCTCTTAGCTGCTCTACCTAATAATCTCCTTTTGTTTTTCTGTGTTTGTGTTCAACTTTCTCAAAACTACCCATTCTTTTTTCCTTAGAAGCCATGTCAAATACCTAAAGCTGGCTTCATTTTTAGAGAGTTAGAAGCAGAATCACCATTAGGAATTCATTGGAAGTGCTGTGGTCCAGTTAAAAGCTGAAAACGACCTTTATTCTTCCAACACCACTTATTCTGATATCTGCATAATCAAAATTGCAGGGAAATCGCGAAGCATCTCTCCCTTCCACCTGTCAAACTACACTGCAGTATGCTTGCAGAGGATGCAATCAAAGCTGCTGTTAAGGATTATGAGAAAAAGCGCGCAAAAGTAAATGGAAGTCAAGAAGCTACCCCTGTGGATAAAGCTGCTGATGCTTGATGTGTTTAGGCATTTCAAGCCATTACTAATGTTGCAATAATGTTTTTAAGCTCTCGTTCCATGCGCTGTTCCATGAAATATTTTCAGGCAAGATACAAGCTGGTTAGTATATAGTGGGTTTTTGAAAGTTCCACACTCGTGAAAATGTTTCCCTTGTGTGACTACTGTGAAAGATGCATCTTTTTCAGCTTACATGTCATTTGCAGGATTGGTTATGCCTTATATTTTCTTCTTGATGTGTAGAATAACAGTATTGCATTTGTTCCTATGGTTTACTTAAATTCGATGTTTTATTATTTATTTTCGGTTCTTATGTCTTCTGCTGATGATTACTTAGCCATTATAAAATGGTGAAGGTAGTTTGAGTCATGATATGACCTCACTGTTTCGAATTGAAGTAATGTTTCGAAATTAAGTATTGGAACGGTTCTTGGCTGAACCGGGTTGAGCGCCCAGAGCAGCCGGTTGGGAGATATCAATAATTGGAGTTGTAAGTGAGTTGACTCGGCTCACGAGCTCTTTAAAAAAATCTCAGATGAGTCAAGCTTGAGGTCTCCGAGTATTTCTTGAGTTCAGTAATACTAGGTTCATGCCTCACGAGCCTAACCTAATTAACACAATTTTACAATTGTACTGATTTGTTGAGTCTTGCATTTTTTTTAATCAGACCGAGTTCAAGCTTGGCACTATTTCACTCAGCACATTTACTTGTGACAATTGAGACGAGGTTCATATTTGGGATATTTCAAAAAATTGTCCAATAAATATGATCAACTAATGTACATATCAGTTAATCAAGTGATCAAAAGGGAATTAGAATCATTTGAGATCAAAACCATTAGAACAGGGCTATATATAAATATTAAGTCAACTAAGTCTAGTTTCTTTGTCCTAACTGTTAGCGAATCTCCCCAACTGAATGAGCATCACACTTATGTCATCAGTAGAGCCTCTGGAAACAGAGAGATCAACCAGCTTTCTACACGCAGATAGCGGCTGAGGCTTCTTTGTATTTACGCACAACGGACGAGCTATATCGACTGCTTCCTGATTACTCACCTGCAAGCAAAGTTATCACGAATCAGTGCCAACACGAGATGCATATTTTTCGCATACCATCAATTATACATTATACAGCTTGCAGTACCATCCTTTGGGAGATTGAGGATTTGAAACTATAGGGGAAAATACTTAGATGACAGATGTTGAATAAGAATGTGCATGAGATAATTATGATGGTTAAAGATAATAAAAGATGATAAATTTATATTAATCATTCTTCTTATAGGATAGTGGAACTCAAAATAAGTAAATCATTGTTCCAATTTGGTTTGACTCCTAAATTTCATGTTTTTATACCTCTATCCCGGAGAAACTTGCACACATGGGTATGCACACAAATTAAGAAAAAAAAAACTCGAGTAAAGTAGTGACAATGTTCCCTTTTGGAATGCGCCAGTTGACGGGGAAAAGGAAAGTATGCAAGTTTTTTTGGAGTGGAGAGAGTATAGTTTGGGGGGAGGGGTGGGAGGTACAAAAACAGCAATAATTCATGAAAGGGTGGCACTTTGCTTCCTGAATTTCACACAGTAAAATGCATAAATTAACATGCTATTGCCAGATGAAATACAATAGTTGTGGTGGGATAGAGTTTAAAGACAGCAATAGTTCACATGACAAATTATCTTTCTCCAAAGCAGTATGAAGTGCATTTCAGTTACCTTATCCCATAATCCATCAGAAGCAAGGAGAAGAAACTCGTATTCTCGATCGAGTTTAATGATTTTAGTCTCCGGCTCTGCCGTGACCCATTGTTTAAGGTATTGATCTCCAATAGCCCTAGAAATAGCTAAAGATCCTAGTACTCTCCAGATACCATGCTTACACTCTACAAACCCACCCTAAGAAGCAAGGAAACACACACCACAAATAAGTCTACGATCAGCTTATAGATACACCAAACTATATGAACAAAATAGCAAAAAAAAAAAAAGAAAAAGGAACAAACTTGTACTTAAGCAATAGATAGGATGCTTACCAACATCTCGATTCGTTCTCTCTCATCTTCCCTAGATGGACGGTGATCAGAAGTGAGCGCCTCCGCAACCCCACCTTTGCTGCATACAGCACGGCAATCACCGGCATTTGATACCACTAGATTGCCTCCCGTGATTAGTGCTGTCACGGAGCACGTTCCACCTCGAACATCTCTTTTGAGAAATTCAGAATCTGTGGTCAAATAACCATCCTTTACAGCAAGCTCAATCTTATCCTCGTCTTGCCTTTTGTTTAGTTCATGTATAATGTTCTTCTCCAAGTTTTCAGCTGCATACTCAGCAGCTTTTGCACCTCCATGCCCATCAAAAATGCCAAATAATGCCTACATTTTCACACGAAAGTAGCCATCCTATTATTTTTATCACTTTTGGAAAACAACATCAGATTTTGACCACTCAATACATTTTCATGTAAGCACAACTTCCACATTTCTCCTTCAATACAGATAGATGTTCACATTTTTCCAGAAATTATAACAAGCAATCACCCCACACATAGATATGTTGTTTAAATCTGTGTTTCGCAGATTGATCACTACTCAAAAACACAAATCAACTACGTCTGAAATCCTAAATTTTCATTATTGGCTTGCATTTCAAACATGACGAAGAATCATTTAAACAGCAGAAAAAATTACCTGATTTGAATCACCTTGGAATCCCACCACAGCAGAGTAGCGATCCTCCATTTCGTCCCTCCTCCCCCTCTTACAACACACCGAATACCCATCCTCCTCCACCTCCACCACATCCTCCGCCGCGACGCCCTCCACCGCCGCCTCCTTCTCCCCCACGGAAAACACCGGAATATCCAGCCTCGGCGGCCTCTTCCTCTTCAAAATCAGCGACGAATCTCCGGCGCCGCCGCTGGAAAAACCCTTGATTAGCCCACTCGATTTCTGGAGCCGAAACAGCCGCGGAGACGAATTCGGAGAGCAAACAGAAGAGGACGACGGTGAGAAAACAGGGGAGCTTGATAGTGCAACAGTGCAAGAAGACATATTCAGGGACGGATTCAAGCTCGATTTGAGTTTCGGAGAGGAATTATTCCTCCTCTAACGTTCGAATTTTTCAGAAATGGACAGTGGGAGTAGGGGTGGGGGTGGGGTGCCTTTTATAGGAGGAGGGAATGACGAATTCATTCATCGGTCATCGCTTCATTGTTAACTCCGTTTCTTAACACGACATTATTGTTTAAATTTTTTTACAATAATTATTTTTCTAAAAATTTAGATAGTTTATAATAAATATAAAATGTATAGTATCATAATATTTATATTTAAAATATTAAATTGTCAAATAAAATAAAAATAAATAAAGTACATTTTTTTATTTTATTATTTAACTTTACACTCATATATTATTTTTTCTTGATTTGTATGCTGGGACAATTTGAAAGTTGTCTTGAAACTGAGGAAGTACTGATTATTTGGCCGAAAGTATTAAAATTAGATAGTAAATAATATTATAAATTATTTTCATATGCATCTACATTGTTTCTGTTGGTCTTTTTTTTTCTCTTTTCTCATCCATTATTTATGATTTTTTTTGTTAAATATCCATATATTTTAAAAATATCAAACTTATTATTTATTGTTATTTATGTATTCATTTCATAATTATTAGTTTCTACTAATATTTAATACAAATGGGTAAATTGGATAATTAAGTTAACTTATAATGGATAGATAATTAAAATATTTGGATATAATAATAATGTCAGTTGAATTATAAAATAAAATTATAGTAATAAGTTAGACATTTGTGTATGGGTGAACATAATTCAAGTTTGTAAACAAAAAAAAAATCTACTTATTTTAAAGAGTATTTATATGTTTAAAATTATTAAGTAGGCATAATAATTTCATTTTTTTATTTTAAATGGGTAAAATAAAATCTTACAAGTTGGAAGTGGCTACCCTAAGTATTCTTCCATATTAATTTTTTTTTTCTTTTTTCCAACTTTTTCATAAATCATAATTGGTACACCCTTTTTGAATAATTTTGTGTATTGTTGGCAACTTCAAATTGGTTTTATTGCTTGATCACTTAGTATTTGGTTATTTTTCAAAAAATTACATTATTTTTTGGTAAGTTAGATAACTAATTCCAGAGATTTTATGTAATTTCCCTTTAATAAAAATGTAAAACTAATGATTGTTTAATCTTGTCTCTTTCTCCCAAGGAATCATTAGTGGAAAAGGTAATTAGATTTCTAAAATGCTTGACTAAGTCGAGTTTGAGGAGAGAATCATTCTATTTAGTAATGAAAAGTGTGACCACATCTGGAAAATTAGAAAAATAAAGTTGATGAAGTCAAGACCAATTTTAATGATTCTTTTGTTTATTTTTCAATATTGAAAATTCTACGTGATATGAAGGTTTCAGACTCATTTCCCATTTGATTTTATTTCTATTGGATTTTATTTGGTTTAAAGCTTGTGATTTGAATTTGAACTCCAGCTCGTGTTAGGGAATAATTATTTTGACTTAGTCCTGTGTGCACCAGTTACACCGTGCAACTCAAGTTCATTTTTAAAAACTTCTACAAAATACTGTTGTGTAAGTTTTTAAAAATGAACTTGAGTTGCACGGTGTAACTGGTGCTCAAGAAACTTATTCAATTATTTTTAAGGGCGGTAAAGAAAGGGTTGGCAAAATGAATACAATAATTCTTTAGATTGGTAATTAAGGATAATAACTTTTAAAAATTAAGACCAAATCAACCCAAATGACTAATTGGACCAAAATGCGGATTATGAGCCTGATTTTTCTTGAATTCGGGCTGAATTTGGAATAAATTCGTGATTTTTAAAAGTTAGTGTCCTTAAATTAATCAGTCTGTAAAGCTAAAATCCTTATTTTGCCAACCCGAAGAATTACATTACTCATTTTGGCCACCACTCCTAAGCTACGGTCCTAAAAAAATTACTCCCCTTTACATATGATTATTGTTGCCTTGAACCCTGACATAGAGTTGCTCGGCCCTCAGTTTAAGGTGAAATAGGCCCAATTTATTAGGGATAAATGATAATAAATAACATGTTGTTTGACCTTAGATCGTTTTATATTCTGTTAACGTTCTGATCAACTCAACATGATAAAACATGTTCTTCTTTTTTGTCCGTCAACATAACTGACACAACGTTAGTGAACCACACAAATCTAAGTTCTTTATTTCTCGTTTGTTATATCTTATCTTACTTCTATTAATTACAATTTATACTTCAAGATGGATACATACATAGACTAATAAAGATGGAACAATTTTACTCTGTTCAATATACTTTTGAAATTGACTTATGTCTGTTGCATAAGTGCCATGCCCAAAGTGCAATCTGGTCTTGGTGGTTGATTGATGAATGTAATTGTAAAGTTCAATTATAACTAATAAGTTTTATGTCATATAGGGTTCAATTTCGCGGATACTGATTCATGTGGATGCATGAGCAAAGCAAGAGGCTCTGGATGGCTACCTGAGACATTGAAACCAGTACTGAGAGCTCGTCTGGCTCGTTTACAGTTGTAGAGTTAGCTCTTTGAGTTGGTGGTAGGAATCTGAACTTATGAAATAAAGTTTGTGATGTTTGTGTTTTAACAAAAAAAAAAGATAAAAATAGATATAGTTTTCCTACTATAGTTAACATAAAACTGGTGATGTTCTGATACAATTTATTTTAAATTATTTAAGGAAAAAGTAATTTTTTTCATCCATTATCTTTTACCTATTACGATTTTGATTCTCTTGACTATTAAAATTTAATTTTAGTCTTTTATCTTTTAAAAAAATTAATTTTTGTCTTATATCTTTCAAAAAAAATTTGATTTTACAAAATCGTTAAATTAATATAAATAAATGCAAGAAATTCAATAAAATTAAGAACATAAAGCACGCAAATTTCAAGCAAATATCACACTAATCATAACACTAATATACCAAGCAAGCCTGCACTATCAGTCCTTCTCTTCGATGTCCGATTGTGCAAGCCGTCTTCGAATTCTCCTCCTCCGCCGCAGGAAATACCCGCGGTAAGTATTTAATCATAAACACCAAACACATATATACACAGCTTAAAAGGCTGCATGCAAGAAAAGCAGAATATATTACTGACCTTCTGATTGAAGTTACCACTCACCACTTAAAAACATGAAGTTTGCACCAGAAATGTATTTGGGGCAAATCTTCCCCACAGTATAGACTCATTTATCTTCTTCTGAAGCAAAGGACTGCATTCATCTACTTCAATCGTCGAAACATTTCGAAGATGTCCGAAATTGAGCTCTTTCAATCTGTAGCAATGTCTTACTGTCAGGCGCTCGAGACATTTGAAACTTCCACCCCGGGCAGCCTCAAGTGTTACTAGATCAATGTCTTCAATTAGAAGATGGTATAGCTTTAGGAATCCATTCTCTTCTACCTCCCACTTGGGGCCTCGAAAAGCATTGCACCGCAGTTTGAGTACTTTAAGATTTGGCAATGAAGCAATCGTGCTCATCTCTTCCCAAGGATAGCCCGACCCACTCAAACTCAACTTATTCAGCAAAACTGGGAGGCATGCAAATGAAGGAACAGGGGAAACAAGCTCAAACTTCCGGTCAGGATTCACGACGACATATCTAAGGGATTTCAGTTTACTTAGATGTGATATGGGATCAAAGCAACATAAGTTGCCTGTTGCATCAGGAGTCAATTCAATTCTTACTCCCAGCTTCTTTAGATTTGGGACTCTTTTAAGGAAGGCGAAACTGTCGGTGGTCACATCTGAAAGTGTCGAAAGCTTTTCCAAGGAATTGGCACCAAGATCTGGTAGGTCGTATCCCATGACCTTAAGATGCTTCAATTTTTTCATATCCCATATCTCCTTAGGCAAATGAAACAGAGCTCCATCTGATTTAATGCTCAAATGACAGTGAACAATCAAGTATTGGAGCTTCTCAAGTTTCGATATGGAAGGAGGAAGCATTCTATTGCAAGTGAGAGCAAGATATCTTAGCTTAACCAGTTCCAGTACTTCCACTGGGAAATCATAAAATCGAATGTTAAGAGCATCGAGCCTCCGGAGAAATTTCAAACCAAAACATATTGGAACCATATATTGACTATATGGACCAAAACATAAGAGGGAAAGTGCAGTGAGTGCACAGTTTTCCTCCATTGAGTTATGGACATCTTTGATGGCAAATAAAACATTATTATGAACGCTCAACCTACTATGATTTTTTAAAACTTCTTTCGAGCCATCCTTGTAACAATCCAAGACATGAAAAAAACAGTTCTTCCTACCTTCTCTTTGGCAGAACTGCCACCAGGAAGAATGTAGGCCACATCTTTTTATGTCTTCGATTGTTGTAAACGACGAACGACTAGTACTACTTTGGTAGACCATAACAAGAGAACAGAAACTAAGAAACTGCAAGCATTCTGCAGCAATAGATTCTAAAGTGCGGTTCGGTCTAACAACATCCTCAACGACCCACAAATTAATGAGCTTCGTTCTTGTGATCTCATAATTCTGTGGGAAAACTCCTATATAGAGAAAGCAAAATTTAAATTCATCATATAACATCCTATAGCTCGGGTATAGTACCTTTGATATTTGATCATATGCGTCGACGAAGAGCTGATGTTTCTTCTGCGTTGCTATGTTGATCCAGAGTGATTCTGGGGTCCGCGATAGGAGGGCAGCAACCGTGACGATTGTAAGAGGAAGACCATCACACTTCTCAGCAATCTTCTCTCCAGCTTTCTCAAGATGAGGAGGGCATGAGCCTCCAAGAAACACCTTCTCACGTAGAAGATCCCAACTTTCTTCTTTATTTAGCAACCTCATATGACCGATATAGGAGGAATCTTGCGCTTCATGTTTTATCCTAGTCGTGAGCAGTATTCGACTTCCATTTTCATTGTCGGGAAGTGTTGCTTTCAAGTAATAGTGGACATTGTAATGCCACACATCATCCAACACAATGAGGTAGCGCTTACCCTTCAAACTTTCTTTCAAACGTTTAGACATGCCGTCCTCATGGTATCCGCCGGCCTTGAGCGTCTTGTGGGCGTCAGGGTCCACTTCAGCTAGAATGGCTTCTGTGATTTCTTTTGGCTTCCATTCAGTGCCTACTCTCACCCACGCACGACAGTTGAACAATTCCAAAATATCCAAATCTTCATAAATTTCTCGAGCAAGAGTGGTCTTACCAATTCCTGCCATCCCAACAACTGACAAAACGGCATCCTTCACACTACGGTGAGTTGCAAGTTCTTCTTTCACTTGACTCCGTTTATCGCACAACCCAACCATTTTCGACGTGGAAACAACTCTCAACGGTGATGATGATGAAACAACATCTTCTTCAATCAAGGAGTAACACTCCCCCTGCATATTCTTCAACATTTCTATTAAGGAATGAGTATCTTGCTGGAATTGGTCAAAATTACCTCCATGAATGGTGATTTCTGCATCTTCTTCAAATTTACGCATCGCCTCCACGACTCGTCCTAGCTAAGCACTCATCCTCTTCCTGCTCCCGCTGTCCAATCGTTCCACAAGATTTTTGAAGGAATTCAATTCCTTGTGTGCAGAGTCAAGGAGTTCAATCGTGATGGGAGGAAGGAGCTTATCACAATAGTATAAAAGGGTAGAAAAATATTGCTTTAAAGAAACGACAGCAGCATAAGCCGACATCTCCCACAAGCTATCTGGTAATAATGAAATTATGATAGAACTCTGGTTTTGAGAGGATGCAATGGTAGTTAAGTCAATGACATTGATTAAGGTGCATTTTATAACTTTTTTGGCATTCTTTTTTTTAATATATCAAAATATGGTAGTTGGGGAATTTTTACATATATAGACAAAATCTTTCCAGAACATGTGGCAGCTTCACTGTTTTGTTGCCCCACTTTTACTAAAGAAAAATTGTGATATTCAACTCATTCATACTGCTTTATGAATACCTGTGAACATAAATATTCCTTTAGTTTACTGATCAACAAATCAACTCATACTCATGAATAATCATCAATTACAGCTTTAAAAAATATGTATCTTGCAACACACATCGGCCAAACTCCGGCCGATAACTTACAAGTTTCACATTTACAGCAGGAAAACTAAATCATGTTTGTTTTGCTCAATAACAAGCATCACCATTGCATAATATTGCCATTCATTTTGCAGCCAAACACATAGACCAATTCTACAACCTTAGATGAAGGATGTCTGAGCCTCCCGTCCCTTGAATCAAACGAGCCCCTCACATTGCTCATCCCCAAAAATCAGCATCCTTGAAATGCAGTCCTATACAACAACATAAAGCTTAATAATGAAGTGAACAGTACGATAATTGCACTTAGGCTTGACACATAAGAAACATTAGCATAATATCATAAAAGAAGAAAAGGATATCCAATATGTCTGGCCTAAGGTGGGATAGAATTGAATTACTAACCTTCTGATCCAAGTCGTCGGTCATTCTGATTTCCATGAGCAATGCACCGAAAGATTTTTTGGCCGTTTACCAATCTTATATATCGCCTTTTTTATACTCTTTTCGACCAGGGGATTGCTGTCAACTACTTCAATTGTGGAAACCCCTCTACATACTCCAGATTTGATCTTCTCAAATTTGTAGCAGTGCTTTATACTTAGGTGACGAAGACGTCCGAAGCTTACAGGTCCCCCCTTCAATTTCACCAGATCAAGGTCTTCAATCAGAAGAAACTGAAGGTTTAGAAAATCCCCATTTTCTACTTCCCAAATTTGGCCATGAAACGCATTGCACTGCAGTTCCAGCACTTTAAGACTTCTCAATGATGCAATCTCCCTCATTTCTTTCCAAGGATAGCCCAATCCATTCAAGTGCAACTTCGTCAAAGTAGATGGGAGGAAAGGAAACGATGCAACAGGGGAAACAACTGGAAACATGAATACAGGATTTACAACAATGCATGTAAGTGATTCTATTTTCTTCAAATTGGAAATATGATCAAAGAAGCACAAGGGATCTGGTGCCTCAGGTGTCAATACAATTCTAATTCTCATCTTCTCTAGATTCGGGAGTTTATTAAAAACGCTGCACGTGGTGGTGCTCACATCTAAAAGTGTAGAAAGCATATCCAAGGATTTGTCCCCAGGATCTGGTAGATCGCTTCCCAAGACCTCAAGATGTTTCAATTCTTTTAAATCCCAAATCTCCACAGGCATATAAGACAGAACTCCACATGACTTGATGCTCAAATGAGGATGCAGAATCAAGTATTGGAGTTTCTCAAGTTTGGATATTGAAGGAGGAATCTGTCTGTTGCATGTGAGAGAAAGATACACTAACAAAGATAGTTTGAGTACTTCCAATGGGAAATCATAAAAACGAATGTTAAGAGCATCCAGTCTTAAAAGAAACTTTAAGCCGAAACATAGTGGGACCATATATTGATGATATGGACCGAAGCATAAGAGAGTTTGTGCAGTGGTTGCACAGTTTTCCTCAATTGAATTGAACACATCTTTTCGCGCAAATAAAACATTATTGTGGATGCTCAACCTGCTCTGGCCTTTTATACCTACTTCTAGAGCGTCTTCAGGACAATCCAGGACATGAAAAAAGTTGATCTTCTTAGCTTCTCTTTGGCAAAAGTGCCACCAAGAAGAATGGAGGCCACACAATCTTATTGTTTGAAGAGACGTAGGCAATATTAATGAAGAACTAGCGCTTCTTTGGTAAACCATAACAAGACTGTGGCCATCAAGATGCATAATTAAATTGAGAAAGGTAACATAGGGTGAAACTCCTTCCTTAAATTGATCAAAAATTTTCTCAACGGACCACAAATTAATTAGTTTATAACGGTCTATCTCACACTTCAGTGGAAATAATCCCATATAAAGAAAGCATAATTTGAATCCATCATTCAATTCCTTATAGCTTGGATATAATACCTTTGATATTTGATCATATGCATCAATGAAAACCTGATGTTTCTTTTTCTCTGCTACATTGATCCAGAGTGATTTATTAGTCTTTGATAGGAGCTCTGCAACGGTGAGGATTGTTAGAGGAAGACCATCACACTTGACAGCAATCTTCTTGCCTGAGTCCTCGAGTTCGGGAGGGCACGAGCCTCCAGCAAATACTTTCTCACGTAGAAGATCCCAACTTTTTTCTTTATTCAACAACTGTTTTTCTATGAGATGCCAACCATAATCGGCAGACGAATCTTTGATCCTAGATGTAAGCACGATTCGACTACCTTCTGTGCCGTGGCACAATACACTTTTCATGTAGTCCAAGAAGTCGACAAAATCCCATACATCGTCCAACACAATGAGGTATCGCCTACCCTTCAAACTTTCTTTCAACACTTCACCCATCTCATCCACAGATCCACCCATGATCATCTTGTGCCCCTCAGGGTCAACTTGACTTAGAATGTCTAGGGCGAGTTCGTCTAATTTCCGTCCAAGGCCAACACTCACCCATGCACGACATTCGAACCACTCCGAGATATCCGAATCTTGATAAACTTCCCAAGCAAGAGCTGTTTTACCAATGCCCGCCATCCCAGCAAGTAAGAAAACTGTTTCCTCCACCAAGATACGATTGAAAAGTGCGTCTTTGAGTTTACTCAGCTCATCACATAATCCAATCATCTTTGATGATGATGAAGAGGAAGATGATGATGAAATAGCTTCTTCTTCATCTTCAAGCAACTCTTCCTTCATTTTCTTCAACGTCTCTAATAAGGAACGACTAAATTCAAGAAATTCATCATCGCTGTCAGCATTTAACGCCCTATTTATAGATTCATCTAAAACCCCTGCTATTCTTTCAAGTGAAGCACTCATCCTCTTCCTACTCCTGCTGTCCAATCTTCCCAAAAAATCTTGAAACGACTTCAACTCCTTATATACACGTACACACATATCCAACTCCGCGGGAGGAAGGGTAGCATCAAAATAATGTAAAACGGTTGAATAGCCTGTCTTGAGATGAACGGTAGCAGCATAAGCCGCCATATATCTTGGTAATGAAATTATGAAGACAATCACCTGTTCTGAGACGATGCAATAGCAATTATGTCAAGTGTCAACAACTGAAATGATGATTATTTAATGCAAATATACATTTGACTAATTACCATCTATGGAATACTAAGCTAATCAATCAATTAATTCTAGTCACATGAATATAACCACACACAATTAGTTAATATTCACTGCAGTTTAGAAGTCACACATCACACCTACTGCCTCTTTTTAATTGTTGCATTTATGAAAGAGCATTATTGGGATGACTAAAACAGAGAGCCAGGGAAGTCAACTGAGGGAGGTAGCGATTCAACTATAATATGGCTGAAATTAAAGATTTCGAGGATTTCAGTGAAGAAGCTGCCCCGATAATATGTCAAAAGGTCCCGACGGACTTGGATTCTATGCTATACAGGATCGTACTGTGCAGCAAAAATACGTAGATCTAATTGGTTCTACTATACATTTTGTGCTGCAAAAAATGGTCATATATAACACAAGATCTAAATTCCTTGCAAACTTGGATCCTATATGACGATTAGGAATGGGAATGAAATGAAAATAATTAATTTAGTGGATCCAAAGATAGGAGAATGAAATAAATAGCGATTAAATCCCTAATTCTTAAGAACCCACATACCTCTCAATAATGATTTTAATTTCTTCCTATCATCAAAGTCGTTCCTCACCCTTCAACTATCCATCCAACAGGCTTTCAATATGACTGACTGAAGTTCTAACAGAGTTAAATTTGCAGCAAATAACTTCATCAGAATAACTATATTTTGATTTTCGAAACAACGGGAAAAAATGAGTATAAGGGTACAAAGATTTCAATCACATATGATGATGATGATGGATTAATAACAAAATCCACATTTTAGCAAACTGAAAAAGTTGCTCATATATTGAGATGTACAACTCTTACTTTGGCGTAGCGCAGACCAACTATTAAGAAGACGTGACAGAAGCGCCGCTGCAAAGAGGTGAGAGAGAAAGAGACTGTGAAGAGGAGAGAGAGAGATTGTTAATTTAAGAACCCGACATGAGGTAGCTGTCTGTATATATACATTTCAAACAAGTGCAATATTCAATGCCAAAATAAAACAGGGGTAGGAATTTTTTTACTCCCTCCGTCCATGATAATTGGACCATTTTTATTGTGCACGGTTATTAAGAAAAAATAGATGTGATGTGTAAAAGTGAGAGTAATAGTATTAAAAAATTATTAGTTTATTAAAAAGCATTTGATGTGATGTGTAAAAGTGGTTGTATGTGTATTAAAAATAAAAATAATAATTGTAATATTTCTATTTTAGGTAAGTAGACTATTTATTGTGGACAACCATTTAAGGCAACGTGGACCATTTATCGTGGACGGAGGGAGTATTATTTTAGAAAAAATTATATAATGGCTCACGAAATTAATACTCTCTCCGTCTCGGAACTACTTGGCACATGAATCAAGAAAAAGTAAATATGTAAATATAAAGTTAAATAATAAAATAAGAAAAAATATATTTTATTGACTTTTGTAAGAGTTAAAAATTTTATTTTTAGGTGTGAAAGAAGAGTTGAGACATTCAAATAAGGAAAATATGAAAGTAGTTTTGGGACGAAGAGAGTATTAGTTATAAATTGATTCTGTGCAGAAAAAAAGTATGCTCCTAGTAATTTTTTTAAACCTATATGTATCAATTTGTGTGTCCATTTATTTGCTATTTTTATTTAAAAACACATTTTTCTTTAAAAACGTGAAATCTAATAAGCACAAATTCTACTGGAATAGACAGAGTAATAATATACTCGCTCCGTCCCACTATAAGTTGCTCATGTTGTCATTTTCGTCCATTCCACTATATGTTGTTCATTTGCTTTTTTACCTTTTTTGAAATTACTATTCACTTCTTTATTATTATTTTCAATATTTTTTACACCATTTTCATTACTTTTTCACTATTCTCTATCACATCATCTATAATATATCAATATCTTATACTCTTTTCAATATTTATGCTAAAAAGTAACGTGCAACTTGTAGTGGAACGAAGAGAGTAAGAATCAATACACCAAAAACTCCAGAAAAATCCCCATAATCAATACACAGAACAATCAGTACACCAAAGTATTTCAATTTGACTATTCAAAATGTATACAGATATAACATGATCAAAAGTTAGTCCCATTCCACAAAAGAGCCCACCTAGAGATCCACTGTTCCAAATTAGGCACTGTTGCTCAAATCCAAAGCTGCAGGTAAAGAGAGTGCGACCAAACAGCCTGAATTTCGACGCCAGAATCCACGGTCGCCGGATTTGAAAGTCATTCGTGCCGATTTTCCACCATAACAACAGCCTCATTTCGTCGTCACTGCATGAAACTAGCCACCACCATATGCTAGTAGTGACAGTAACAGTGTATGAATTTCATAGTAAACAGAGGAGAAAAAGAACAGAGTCATCCATATGCTTGTAGTGAAGATTGATTATCCAGAGCATAATACTATGTACACATAAATCTGACATTAGAGAAATATAAACACATGGAGTTGCGTCACATGATTTTTCACTCACAAAGGCATTATAAGGTGTCTCCACAAACAAATAATAGAGCAACATCAATGAACAACCAAATAAACTGCATAAGAACATTCCTTTCGTTTACTGATCAACAAATAAACTCATACACATGAATAATCATCAATTACAGTTAAAAAAATATGTATCTTGCAACACACAACGGCCAGAGTTTGACGAGGGCCGATAAACAATTCAAACCAATATAGAAGTTTCACTTGTTTATTTTCACAACAGGAAAACTAAATCATGTTTGTTTTGCTCAAAAAACAAGCATCACCATCTTTATTGCATAATACTACCATTCATTTTGCAGCTAAACACATAGACCAATTCTGTAACCATAGATGAAGGATCGTGAGCCTCCTGCCCCTTGGATCAAACGAGCCCCTCACAATCATCACCCTTGAAATGCAGTCCTATACAACAACATAAAGATGAATAATAGAGATAAATTGCACTTAGGCTTGACGCATAAGAAACATTAGCATAATACCATAAAAAAAGAAAAGGATATCCAATATGTCTGCACTAAGGTGGATAGAATTGAATTACCAACCTTCTGATCCAAGTCGGTCACTCATGCTGATTTCCATGAGTAATGCACCGAAAGATGTGTTGGGCGTTCACTCATAAGGATTATAGCCTCTTTTATACTCTTTTCAATGAGGGGATTGCTGTCAACCACTTCAATCCTCGAAACCACCTCACGTTCTCCCAACTGGATCTCCTCAAATTTGTAGCAGTTCTTTATACTTAAGTGACAAAGACTCTTTAAGCTTTCAGGTCCCACCTTCAGTTTCACCAGATCAAGGCCTTCAATTAGAAGAAAATGAAGGTCTAAAAAATCCTTCTCTTCAACTTCCCAAATGTGGCCTTGAAAGGCATTGCATTGCAATTCCAGCACTCGAAGACATTTCAATGAAGCAATCTCCTTCGTTTCTTCCCAAGGATAGCCCAGTCCACTCAAGCTCAACTTTGTCAATGCAGATGGCAGGATAGGAAACGAAGCAACTGGGGGAACGGCAGGAGATTGGAATCCAGGATTTACGACGATGCATGTAAGTGCTTCTATTTTCTCCAGATAAGAAATATGATCAGAAAAGCACAAGGGATCTTGTGCCGCGGGTGTCAATACAATTCTAATTCTTAGCTTCTCAAGATTCGGGAGTTTATCAAGAACGCTGCAAGTGGCGGTGCTCACATCTAAAAGTGTAGAAAGCATATCCAAGGATTTGTCACCGGGATCTGGTAGATCACTTCCCAAGACCTCAAGATGTTTCAATTCTTTTAAATCCCATATGTCCACAGGCATATAAGACATAACTCCACGAGACTTGATACTCAAATGAGGATGCACAATCAAGTATTGGAGTTTCTCAAGTTTTGATATGGAAGGAGGAAGTTGTTGGTTGCATGTGAGAGAAAGGTATACTAACAAGGCTAGTTCGAGTACTTCCAATGGGAAATCGTAGAAACGAATGTTAAGAGCATCCAATCTTAGAAGAAACTTTAAGCCGAAACATAGTGGTACCATATATTGATGATATGGACCGAAGCATAAGAGAGTCTGTGCAGTGGATGCACAGTTTTCCTCGATTGAATTGAACACATCTTTTTGCGCAAATAAAACATTATTGTGGATGCTCAACCTGCTCTGGCCTTTTATACCTACTTCGAAAGCGTCTTCAGGACAATCTAGGACATGAAAAAAGTTGATCTTCTTAGCTTCTCTTCGGCAAAAGTGCCACCAAGAAGAATGGAGGCCACATAATCTTATTGTTTGAAGAGACTTGAGCAATACTAATGAAGAATTAGGGCTTCTTTGGTAGACCATAACAAGACTGCGGTCATCAAGATACATAATTAAATTGAGAAAGTTGACATAGGGTGAAACTCCTTCCTCAAATTGATCAAAAATTTTCTCAACAGACCACAAATTAATGAGCTTAGATCGGTGTATCTCACACTTCAGTGGAAACATTCCCATATAAAGAAAGCATAATTTGAAACCATCATCCAATTCCTTATAGCTTGGATATAATACCTTTGATATTTGATCATATGCATCAATGAAAACCTGATGTTTCCTTTTCTCTGCTACATTAATCCAGAGTGATTTATCGATCTTTGATAGGAGCTCTGCAACGGTGAGGATTGTAAGAGGAAGACCATCACACTTGATGGCAATCTTCTTCCCAGAATCCTCAAGTTCGGGAGGGCATGAGCCTCCAGCAAATACTTTCTCACGTAGAAGATCCCAACTTTTTTCTTTATTCAACAACTGTTTTTCTAAGAGATACCAACCATGATCGGCACAAGAAGCTTTGATCCTAGATGTAAGCACGATTCGACTACCTTCTGTGCCGTGGCGCAATACTCTTTTCATGTAGTACAAGAAGTCGTCAAAATCCCATGCATCGTCCAACACAATGAGGTATCGCCTACCCTTCAAACTTTCTTTCAAAACTTCACCCATCTCTTCCATAGATCCACCCATGATCAACTTGTGCGCCTCAGGGTCAACTTGACTTAGAATGTCTTGAGTGAATTCTTCTAGTTTTCGTTCAAGGCCAACACTCACCCATGCACGACATTCGAACCACTCCGAGAAATCCGAATCTTGATAAACTTCCCAAGCAAGAGCTGTCTTACCAATGCCTGCCATCCCAGCTAGTAAGAAAACTGTTTCCTCCACCAAGATATGATTGAAAAGTGCATCTTTGAGTTTACTCAGCTCTTCACGTAATCCAATCATCTTTGATGACGATGAAGATGATGATGAAATAACTTTCTCATATTCAAGCAACTCTCCCTGCATTTTCTTCAATCTCTCTAAGAAAGATTTAGAAAACTCGAAAACTTCATCATCATCATCCATATTTGAAATCGTAGTTGCAGATTCTTTTAATTCCGCTTCTATTCTTTCAAGCGAAGCACTCATCCTCTTCCTACTCTGGCTATCCAATCTTTCCAAAAAATCTTGTAACCACTTCAACTCCTTGTATACACTTTCACAAGTCTTCCGGTGGTCGGGAGAAAGGGCAGCATCGTAGTAATGTAAAAAGGTTGAATAACCAGTCTTGAAATGAAAGACAGCAGCATAAGCCGCCATAAAAAAAAAATTCCCTTTTTGGTAGTGATACTATGAAGATGATCACCTGTTTTTGAGATGATGCAATAGCAATTAAGTCAACAGTTGAAATGATTTATGATTAATTAATGCAAAAATATATCGACCTTACTCATCTGATACCATCTTGAGCATAGAAATTTACTAATCATTGAATTCTATATTGAAGAGAGATTTTGTTACATCAATGAACTTAATGAATAAATCATAACTGTATCCTATCCTATTCATATTATGGAGTATTAAATTTCTACTCTATAATATGAGTGAAACTAATAATGTAACAAAACAAATAATCTACTAATATATTATCCTTATAGATCACAAAACAAATAAACTAGCTTTGGAAGATAAACTCAGGAAGTTACCTTAACTGAATAACAGTGGTAAACTACATGAAAATCACCAATTATGATACGTTCTGTATATTGATCAGATGATTATTTCATACTCAAAAGAACTTAAGAAAAAAACAATTAATTAAAAAAGTGATATTGCTTTTTTATTCACTACAGTTTAGAAGTCACACCCCTATTGCATTATTTTAATTGTTGCATTAATGAAATTGCATTATTGGAATGACTAAAACAGAGAAGTCAACTGGAAGGAGAGGTAGCTAATCAACTTGTAAAATGGCTGAGATTAAAGATTTCGAGGATCTATATCCAGGGCCACAGATCCTCTCCTTAGTGTAAGTTTTCTATGAATTTCGGAGAAAGATAAACACAAAATTAAAATAATTTATATAAATATCAGTTTATGGAATACATGATAATGAATGAGGTCTATATTCATCTCTCTTCTAATTTTAAGAAAAATTTACAAACAAAATGGAGATGATTCAAGTCTCAAAATCCAGTGCAAACTTGTATCCTGAATGAAGATTAGGAATGAAAATAATATATTTAGTGGATCGAGATATAGGAGAATAATATATATAGTAATTGAATTCGGATTTTTTAAGAATCCACATACCTCTCAACTTTGATTTCAATTTCTTTCAATCATCAATGCCATTCCTCACTCTTCAACCAAGCACCCCAGACTTCTAATGTGACTCACTGAAGTTCTAACAGAGTTAAATTTGCTGCAAATAACTTTGTTTTGTTTTATTTTGATTTTAAAAAAAATGGGGAAAATAATGAGTATAAGGGTACAGAGATGTCAATCATAAACGACGATGATGGAATAATGACAAATTAGCACTTCAGCAAACTGAAAAAGATGCCTATATATATATATATATATTGAGAGATGAATAACTCTTACTTTGGCGTCACAAAAACCAGCTATTGAGACTTGACAGAAGCGCCGGTGCACAGAGGTGAGAGAGAAAGAGAGAATGTGAAGACGTGAGAGAGAGAGTTACTTGAGAACTCGACTCACGAGCTAGCTGGCGTCAACTATAATCCATCGATTAGTCTTGTATTATTTTTTAAAATTTATATAAAATACTATTGAAAAATTATAAGTATTATATTTGAAAAATATATTTTTTTAGTGTAATTTTTTAGTAATAATTTGTGCAATTTTTCAGTAATAAATTGTATAATTTTTTTAAAATGAACTTGAGTTAAACTGTGTAACTGATGTACAGAAAACTTACTCATAATCCATATATATTAATTAGTGGTTGTTTGCGAGCATTAAGTGCTATTAAGTGATATTAGTTGTAAAATAAAAAATAAGAATTGTTTTAAAATGAAAAAAATTTAAGAAGTAATTATAAATAGAGGTGTTTGAAAAGGAATTAGAATAAAAAAGGAGTATGAGAAATATATGATAAAGTCTCACTCAAAAAGTGTGAGAAATGTTTTATGAAAATAAAAAATAGAAAAATATTATTTTAGCAAAATAGATTTTAAATATTTAAATAAGTGGTCAAAAAATGTTATAAATTCTTTTTTTTTAAATATGCTTCTACTTTTAAAGTAGAGGTTGAAATCAGACATTTAATACCAATAAATACATATATTTAATTATATGGACGTTCGGCTATTTGTAGCCAATATCTGCACTGATAAATTAAAAAGTTAATTATATTGTTGGTAAAAATTGCCCCAGTGCCCAGTCCATTGTGCCGGCCTAAAAAAAACCCGATTTGAAGGACAGAACGGGTTTCAAAGTTGTAGGTTGGCCCAATTTTTATGAGTCGATTCGGTATATTTTTTAAGGCCAAGATTATATGCATTCACGGGTGTTTGAAGTACACCCACCATAATATTATATTAATTATAATAATATTAAAAATATCCTTTATGATCTAATAAATGCACCCACCACATTAATTCTCCCTGCAACCCGTCATTGTCCTGCCTCCCGTTAAAGATTATTTCAGTACATATACTATTTAGATCTTCTCAATTGTAGACGTTTTTCAATTTATCAACAACTTTTTCCTCAATCAAAATTTACAATTGTAGACGTGCGGCGGATCAGATCGGTGGCATGGCTATGGCGTCGCTGATGTGAAGATTTCCGATCGGTGGCGAATTAAACAACTGAGATTGCTGGAATTGGAGCGATGGCTTCGAACGGGCTCAAGTTGTGACGCGTCGGCGAAGGGATTTACAGGCGACGAAGCAGACGGTGGTTGGTTGAGATTGTGGAGCAGCGGTTGCAGAGTTTGGGGCGATGGGTGCAGTGACGATTCAGGGTGAGTTGAAATCGTGGTGGTTTCCGGTTGGCTAGTCTTGCTAGAATGGTGGTGTGTCGGATCCAGCGATGTAGGCGACGACTTCTGCAGGTGAGAGAACGGCGGCGGGAATTGCGGAGCAGAGGCCTGCGCGATGGTGGTTCTGTGTCGCGACAGAGTGCGATGGCTAGGCTGGGAAGAGGTGAGTGCGACGGACGGCGCAGTGGCTTGTGGTGGTCTTCGGAGAGAGGAAAAGGATGAGCATCACTCACGAGATGCTGGTAGACCCAAATTTGCTGATCCTGGACGAGCCGACATCACGGTTCACGCCACGACGGCGTTCAGGCCGGTAGCGACGCTGGGGTCTGGCGGCGAATGGGAAGACGGTGGTGATGTCCAGGTCACCATTTTTTTGTATTTTTTCCGGTAATCAAATTTGTTGCCAGAATAGGAAAAAAGGTCTGAAACGAAGTAGACGGTGGTTGGTGCATTTGTTAGTTAATAAAGGGTATTTTGTTATTTTTTATGTTATTATAATTAATATTATATTAAGGTGTGTGTACTTCACACATCTGTGGGTGCATATAACCTGGGCCATTTTTAATTTATTGTTTTTTTTTTTCAATGATACTACTTTTAGGAATATTTTCTATCTTTTTATGAATTACAATATTTTATTTAGATTTTTTTCATTGATTTTATATTATTTTAAATATTTTTAATAAATATTATATGAGTAGATCTCTTGTGCACCAGTTACACGCATAAACTTGACACTTGTTTTACAACACTTACTTCCCAAGTGTAAGAAGTTCGTGTAGTACTAGTAAGTGCTCGGTTAAATTTATCAATCCACAAGACTAGTGGCAAGTGTATCCCTAATACTATGTGTCAGTGCTTAATTGTAGTGTGAATCGATTTGTTCCCAATTAACTAAAGCAACAATCTAAAATTAAACGATTAACTAGATAAAAATAATTTAAAGTAAAACTCAAGAAATCACGAAAATAGTCAACTAAAATAACAAGCAAGTAGAAATCAACAAAGATAACAAGATGAGAAAGATGTGTTCGGGTGTTTTTCCTTATGGGGTAATCGATTAACTGGTTAATAAGTTCATTTATCCTTTTTGTCGGTTAAAAATAGGAGTAATCACAATTAATACACATTAAACCGTACTAGATAAGCTTAGGATTAACGCGTCTAGTAAGCATGTAGATTGTTATAGGAATAGTTCACCGTTTCCCACCCGGGTAATCACACGAGCCTAAGAAAAATCGTAGTGTGCTTTTCCACTCGTATACTAAGGTGCCCCACCTTTTGTCCTCTCACTAATTACCTAAATGTTAATTCAAGTAATAAATGTTTATTAATGAATTTTCTAATGAAATTACCCAGCCCTCGTTGCAATAATATAATATACACTCAATCACCTGATTAAACTCACATCCGTACGAAATAAAATGCATATACAACTCTCGTTGCAATAAACAATCAACTCATATGAATTAAAAGAGCAAAATCATGCAATTGATCTAACAATCCTCATTAATATAATCATATAACCATCAATTAGAATAAAATTACAAAATCATCCCATTAATCAATCACCCACATAAATTCAAACACCCAAACACCAAATATTTAGCCCATAACAAAATAAAAACAATAAATCATCACCATTAAAATAAAACCAACAAAATTTAATATAAAGAATATAAATCACCTAATGAGAGTGAATATAACTTGAATCTTCAACAATACTTGAAATCCAATAAAATCCTGGCTAAAAAAACACTAAATCCTGGCTAGTGTGTGTTTGAGTGTGTGAGGATTAGAGAAAATAAAAAATTCTAAGAGCTGCTGGGCTTTTTTAAAAGTATAAGAAATTCCCAGGTGTTAAATAATTCAAATGGGCCTTACTCAAAAGCCCGTACAATGTTTCAGAATTTTTTTTCGGACATCCACCTGCACGGCCTCTTCGACAAACTGATACGACCGTATGAATTAAATGCCTTGTCATTCACTGTGCGGGTATGACACGGCTGCTTCAACAAAATGACACGACCGTATGATTTAAAGGCTTGGCCGTGTCATTCACTACGGCGGGTATGACACGGCCAAAGGCTAAATAGTGCACACGGCCAAAGGCAAGATAAGGCACACGGCCGATGAAGAAAAATCGTGTTTTACCTTCAGCGATTTTCAATTGTTTTCTTCGAATGCGACTTCAATTCCGACAGTAATGGCGACGGCTGAGCTTTGAGCAATTCCGGCGATGGGTTTCTTCTTCCTTCCGGCGAGAACAGGGGCGCGACAAATTTCCGGGGTTTTCCGGCGGTATTCTCGATTCCGGCAATTTGGCGTGGATGCGACGGCAGCTGTTTCCGGCGTGAAACTTGGGCTTCTTCTGGTTGAGTTGTGTGGAATGGCTAGGCCTCCTGCAAAACTTGGTCAAAGCAGAACAACTTGGTCATAACAATTTAATATTACACTGCAACCAAATATCAATCTAAACTAAATGGGCCTTGAATTAACTATATCAAATTGGGCCGAAATTTCTTAATAAAAATGAATTCCAATTTAATTTACTAGCTGTCCCTCTACAAATAGTTCAATAAATACGTTATGTATTTTCATTCACTTATATAGAGTCACAATTTATTTATGTAATTATTTTCTAGACAAAATAACTACGTTCTTATCTATCATCTTTGCATCAGGTTGAGTCACTCCAGAGTCCTCATTTGAATTAAAAAAAAAATTTAAATCTCATAGGTTGATGAATTAAGTATCTCTCGTTCCAACATGGCTACCAAATTTTACTAATTCGCCTCTCACTATCATAGACAACAATGTTCAAGGTTGGTTAATCTAAAAACCTACACTCTTGATCGGATATTTAAGTACTGATTAGATTCAAAATTCGCATACTCACCTATACTTTCTTTAGTGGTATTTAACCAACACAATGGTCGTAGGAATAAATTAAATACACACAATCAAATTCAAAGAATATTGCATGCAGTTTTGACTCACAAATTACAACCTAAAAATTTAAATAAAATTCACAAAAAATCAATTTTCCTACTCAATTAAAATTATTTTAAAGTATCAAATATTTGATTAAGTGTATCAAAATATGCATTAGGTGTATTAAAAATTGAGGTTAATATATAATTTAATTGACCTCATCAATTTGATACACCTAATTAAAAGTTTTATACTTTAAATTTGGTTCATGATAAGCTTATCATTAACTATTTTCATACAAAACTTTGTCATATAATTAAGAGACACTCATGTGAAACATGTCAATATTAAAAATTTGCGGGTCCTAAACCGGGTCGAGTTGGATTTGGCTATTTTTTTTTTTGCAAATATAATATTTTAGATTTTTTCGCTCTCAGATATGTTACAATTTGGCAAATGCATGTTACTAATAGGCAAAATGTGTGTTACAATCAGATTAAATGTTGTTTTCTTTTACATATATTCATTTGTTTTTTGTAAAAATAACATTTTTTCATACAATCTAATAAAAAATGTGTGTTACTATAAAAAAATATTATTTTTTCATAAATATTTACTTTTTCCATAAATATTTATGAGAAAACAATATATTTTCTTATAGTAACAAACATTTTGCTCTTGTATTATATGAAAAATTATTTATTATATAAAATTAAATTAATATATATAAAAAGAACAACATTTCATAAGATTGTAACACACATTTGCTCCCCCAGTTTGCGTTATAATATGGCCAAATGTGTGTTACAATATGAGCAAATACATGTTACTGTAAGAGAAAATCTACTTTTATAAGAATAAATATGTATTTTTTAATTTAATTATCATTCTTTTAAATCTAGGTATATTAATTTGTATATTAACACATTTTTTTACTATTTTATATGTGTTATTATATAAAAATAATACTCCCTTCGTTCCGCTATAAGTTGCTCGTTGCTTTTGGGCACACGAATTAAGGTAAAAGTGAAAAAGTATAAGTGATGTGATAGAAAAAGTGAAAAAGTATAGTGGGACAGACGAAAATGACAACATGAGCAACTTATAGTGGGAAGGAGGGAGTAATAATTTCTATACAAATAAATAAATAAATATTTATGAAAAACTAATATATTTTCTTATGGTAACACACATGAATTTTCTCTTATATTATGTTAAAAACTATTTATTTTATAGAAATAAATAAATATATGCAAAATAATAACATTTTATAAGATTGTAAAACATATTTGCTCTAATAGTAATACATATTTGCTCTCCAGTTTGTGTTACTATATGGGCAAACATGTGTTACTGTAGGATAAAATGTATTTTTTTTAAGAATAATTTTTTTTTAATTTAATCATCATCCCTTAAAACTAGATATATTGATTCATATAATAACACATTTTTTACTATTTTATATGTGTTATTATAAAATAATTATTTATATACAAATAAATAAGTATATACTTATGAAAATATAATATTTTTTCTTATAATAACACACATTTTGCTCTTATATTATATGAAAAATGTTATTTAAACAAAAACAAGTGATATATATGAAAAAAAAAATATTATTTGCTCTGATTGTAACACACATTTTATCTTAAAGTAACATGTATTTGCCTAAAAATTAATATATTTGAGAGCGAAAACCTGAAAATTGTGCTTGTGCAAAAATTTAAAAAAATTACTCAAATTCAACCAGACCCAGTCATAAATCTGTAAATTTTTAATATATATATTATATTATTGTTTGCCCAAATGGTGTCTACACGCAAGTGTACGTGATCGTTATCGTCGTGGCAAGATTGACCAAGTTTATTATTTATCGAACTCAGGGAGATGAGTGATTGTAAGGTACGATTATTGTTCCAATTCGAAATCAACAAAGCAATAAAGGGGAATCGATATCTAATGTCTACTAGTGTGTCAAAATAGCAAACTACCTATCACCTTGTTTTGCAAAGTGAGCAAGTTGTGAGAGTATGTATTAGTGTACTATCCTATGTTTCACATGGTGATGTATCACTTAATCATGCAATGAGGTATTGTACAATCAATTGGCAAGCCACTCTAACATGCAAAGGTCTCCCTAGATACACATTAGAACCTCTAATTGTTCTTTCTATTCACTAAAGATAATTCTCACTATCTTAGGAATTTTATCAAACACTTAGCATGCAATGACCTAATAACAAGAAGATTTAGGAAAATAACCCAATTCTCATATGAGACTAACTCCCTAATGGCCCATTCAATCAATTATGCATTCCAAACATTAATACAAACTGTTGGTCCCTAAAGAAGACTTTGAGTCTTCTTGTTTTGAAAA
>JAPKLY010000007.1:3304526-3328773 GCA_026898435.1 Prunella vulgaris | reverse complement strand
ACATGTCATCCGTGGTTTTCATGCTCGAAAATGAAGTTGAGCTTCCTAAGGCTAAATGTCCTGCTTTTTTTATGGAAAGAGATGTTTCTGCTGTTGAGAGTTTTGTTGAAAGAAACAATGCAAGTTCGGCTAATCAAGTTACCATCTCGTTGTTCGATGGCAGATAAACACACGATTGCACTACATTTACTGCATTTTTCGTGGTTAATATGGTCATTGTTATTTGTAATTTCTTATTTATTCCATCTAGTCAAGCTATAACAGATTATGTTGTTCATGGTATGTAGGATTTGGTTGTTTCACTTTTAAGCCCTTGATTTTCAGCATCTTGTAGAATAAAATTGATATGTGTGAGCTAAAAAAAAGTTATATTGCAACGGTAAACAGATAAAATTGCCATCAATCAAATAATAAATGTTATAAGTTAAATAAATATTAAATTATATTACTATTTTAATTTTAAAAAATTAATAAATTAATTCTCAAATTAAATAATTAAAATAATATTTATTATTAATTTTTATGCGGCAATAAATACTTAATTTATCGTATTTATTCGAAATTATAAATATTTAATATAAATAAGGAAGGAGAATGAAGTTAATCAAACTAAATTTAATGAAGCCGGAATCGCTGATTCGTACACACAACCGAACCGTTGATGTCCATTTCCATCGCCTCCATTAACCGCAGTTCAAATCTGAAATTGCCGCCTCCTTGAACAGCAATCCTCGCCGTCTTCAACCGTCCGCCGTACCTAAGTCCGTCGCCGATCTAGCGCCTCTTTGTTCGCCGGAAGCCGCCACGCCAAGCCATACGACACCGGAGATGCGAAGTTCCCGCCGGAAATCACCCATCGCAAGTCGCCGCTGGAAATCGGTCTCCACCACCGCATTCAATCTGCCACGCGTACAGCCATAACCGCCTGGATACGGTAATTGAAAAGAGGAAGTCAATTGGGCCAATTCTTGATTTATCTTTAAATTATTAAGCCCAACTTGATTTAATTTTCTAAAGCCCAATTGTTACTTTGGCCCATTTGCTTTACAAGATACAAAAAGAACGTGGAATATATCAAGAATAGCGGTTACCCAACTCATTTTTATTTTTACCCCTATAACCCTTTGACTAAATTTTATCATTTAATAATCTAATTAAAAAAAAATCAAATACACTACTTCTAAAAATTTTGCAAAATCCCAAATCTAATTCTTTCTTTCAAGTTTCTTCATCACCGACTTCTTCATCACTTCCACGTTTCCACCTCACAGTTCTTCTTCATCACCTCACGATTCTTCTTCTTCATCAGACCTGCAAGTCGTTCATGTGAGTGTTTTTCCGTGTCAAAGCTCGAGCCCAGTTCTTCTTCATCGCCATACCTACAAATTCTCACATTAAATTCCTCAGAGTTCACAACATACGCATTCCGACAGAAGTGCCGGCATATGTGATCGGAGGTTAGGGCTTACTCATAAGCTTTCTTTTGAGTTTTTTAAATTAGGGCTTTCTTCTCAGGTTATCTTTCTTTTGAGTTTTTAAATTAGGGATTATAACATTTAGCCTTTTATGTTAACCATTATGCTTAATACATTTAGGCTTATAAAAATTAAAGGTTTGCTCAATAGTCATCAACAGAATTTTGAAGTGTTTTCCTCCGAGCACTCATATTATAAAACAAATTTTCAATCTGTAAAGAGATGAGCAATATACAAAGGATATAAATTTTTCCTTTTTTTTTTAGTAAAGCCAGTTATTTTAAGAGTGTGTGTTATGAAGGTTGACGCTTGATGGCTTATAAAAGTTTAACATTCTTTAATTTATAGCATGCTCTACTTTTCCTATTTGATTCTCATCCTTAAATGAAGGATTGGGGTTTTCCGGTACTGGACAATTTATTTCCTCATTGCCTATATTGAATTTCAGAATCTGAAAATATTTCAGCAGAGAATTAAGAAAGCATCATGATTTGAGTATATACCTTTAACAGTTGCACATGCTTTAGGTTCATGTTTGTCTATGTTATTTTCATGATATAATATTATTTGGATTTTAAAGTCAATAATTAATGTTTTGTGCTAGGTGAAAAGAGTTATAAATATAAAGCATATTTTCATTGGTGAATAAAAATGAATGGATGATAATGAAACCAAACAAGCTGCCTATTTCTGCAATTTCTATAACTTCTTTAGAATTTTATAACTAATTAATGTAAATTCTTACTCTTTTTTTTTGTATTTTTTAAGTCGCAATTTCTAATATTAATATTTTCCTACAGGTTTGCACTGACACCGTAAAAGATGATTTTCTGGGTGTGATTATCGATCCAGATGCAACCTTTAGATGAGTTGGACACATGAACAATTTGCTCTTTGTATAATGCATTGCTACTGGAATATGTAGAATTATTATTGTAGTCATGCAACTTAATATTGAAGTTGTTTAGGATTTATATTGTTGAACCTTAGGATTTAGCAATATATAAATGAGTTTTTAAAATTAGTTGTTCTGTTGTTCAAGTGTCCAGTTTTTCATTGATGTACAATTGAGTTATTTTAAATTCAATTGTTCAACAATAGGATTGTTCAATAACCGAGTTTATTTTTTAAGTTTTTTTTATGAAGATTGTTCATATAAAAGTTTAATAAGTAAAAACTTTTTTTTAGTGACAAATATCACTTTTGATTTTTAAGATTGAAAAATCATAAAAATAACTTATATTCATTAATATACATATTAGCTGTTTAAAACTGGGTTGTTCAACAATAGAGTTGTTTAATAACTAAGTTAATTTTTTTTTTATTAAAGTTGTTCACTTGAAGTTCCATCAATAAGTAATTACTTTTCTTTTAATGACAATACATTAATTTTGACTTTTAAGACTGAAAAATTATAAAAAAAATTATTTTCAATACATCAATTTTGACTTTAATAGGTTAGTACGTTGAGATTATATGTTCTATAAGTTTTTCTTTTTTTAAAACAAACACTTATCTTCTAAGTGAAAAAATATCAATTTTGAGTTTCAAGTCTTAAAAAAATAAGAAAAGTTAAATTTTAAGTTATATAATAATGAGTTGTTAAATATTTGATTTTTGAACAACCCAGTTGTTCAAATGTCTTACATAATAATATGTTTAATGGTATTTATAAAATAGTCCAAATCATTAACTAATTACTTATTGTTAAGTAAAAAACATCAATTTAAATTTCAAGTCTTAGAGAATAAGAAAATTTTATTTTTTTAACTATACAGTAATGAGTTGTTCAATATTTGATTGTTAAACAACTTAGTTGTTCAAGTGTCTGACGTAACCATATATTCAATAGTCCAAATCATAAAAGAGTTTGAATCATTAACTAATTACTTCTTCTTAAGTAAAAAATATCATTTTAAATTTCAAGTCTTAAAAAATAAGATATTTTAAATTTTTTTAATTATACACTAATGAGTTGTTCAATATTTGATTGTTGAACAACTTAGTTGTTCAAGAGTCTGATATAGTAATATGTTTAATAGTGTTCATTAAAGATTTTAAATTATTAATTAATTACTTATTGTTAAGTAAAAAATATCAATTTAAGTTTCAAGTCTTAAAAAATAAAAATAAAATATTTTTTAACTACACACTAATGAGTTGTCCAATACTTGATTGTTGAACAACCTAATTGTTCAAGTGACTGACACAATCATATATTGAATGATGTTAATAAAAGAGTTCAAAAATTAACTAATTACTTATTGTTAAGTAAAACATATCAATTTAAGTTTCAAGTATTAAAAAATAAGAAATTTTATTTGTTTAACTACACACTAATGAGTTGTTCAATATTTGATTGTTGAACAACCTAGTTGTTCAAGTATCTGTCGCAATCATATATTTAATATTGGTCATAAAAAGTTCAAATCATTAAATAATTCATTATTTTTAAGTAAAAATATCAATTTGAGTTTCACGTCTTAAGAAATAATAAGAAAAGTTTAATTTTTAGTTATATTAATGAGTTGTTAAATATTTGGTTGTTGAACAACTAGGTTGTCCATTTGTCTAGCGCAGTAATGTGATAAATGTTATTCATTAAAAATCTTAAATCAATAACTAATTATTTATTTCAAGTGAAAAAACATCAACTTTTATTTTTAAGACTTCAAATAAATAGAGAAAGCTTGATTTTAGTGATATACAATCGATTTGTTCGAAATCAGGTTGTTCAATAACCCGATTGTTTAACAACTGAGTTAAGTTTTGAATTAAAAGTATTGATAGAAAAGTTCAAATCACTAATAAAACTATTTACTTTTAAGTGATAAAACAACAATTTTATTGTTTAAGTTTGAAAAATAATGCTAAAATTTTCATTTTTAGTGATATACAATTGAGTTGATTAAAATTGAGTTGTTTAACAATTTGGTTGTTCAAACAGATGAACACCACCTATGAAAAAAGAAGCAAAGTGTTCGTTTAAGACATTATTTTCTTTTCCATTATGATGTACAAACTCACATCTAGACTAGGAATATGGAAAGCATCAACTAAGCAACTAACCCTGAACAATTTAAATAACTTAAAGAACTAAATAATTGAACAACTGAATAATTTGAACAACCGAAAAACTGAACAACTCGAACAACTGAACAACTCATGTGATTAAGGTTTATATTTAGCAAAAAAAAAAAACTACATATTATGAAACTATAATACGTATGATTTGCCAATGATAAAACAATAAATATCTACAAACTAAATAAAAGATAATAAGATAGAGACATGTTCTTACCTTCAACCCAATTTTACATCACCGTTTCATAAGAAAATAGAAAAAAATTTGAGTATAGAGAAAGAAAATGATATAAATGAGAAATAGATACAAAATTGTTATAAAAATGTATATAAAACATAAAAGAATATGAAAGGATATTCTTGTAATTTAATAAATTTAAAAGATATAAATTTTATACTATTTAATTTAAAGAAGGGTATTTTTAAACATTTTGTATAAGTAAGGCTAGTTTTGATAAGTAGATGTTTGACTAGGGTAAAAATGAAAATCCCCCGAGTTATTTTTATTTTCATATTTGCAGAACACAATAGAATAGGGATATTGTTTATTTACAGTTCTTGTTTTGGGATTTTTCAGAATTTATTCGTTGTGCGTTTGATTTTAATTTTAAGTTTATTTAAATTTTATGCTTAATTGTTATTTCAATAATTCCATGTTAGATTTATTTATGTTGTCTTTATTAATTTCTTTTGTATTATTTATTCATGTTATGCAAGTTCTTAGTCTCATTTTTAATTTATGCTATCTTCAATTATGCATGTTGTCTCAGTTAGTCTTGTTTATCCATTAGTTATGAGTTAAGTCTCTTTGTTTTTTGTGGAATTCACCCGAAGCATGCACGATTTAGTGTAGATTCTTATTTTCGTATTCTTATTTTATTTTATTTTTGCTTCATTTCGTAGATTTAGATAGAAACCAAATTTTTATTTTTATTCTTGTTTATTTTATTCCAAAAACTCATAAATTAAACCTTAGCGTTAGATTGTTTCATTGTTTTTTTAGGGTTCGATATTATTTTATAACTTAGTTGGCTTACCATTACATGATTCTATGCACTTGTAGGAAAGTGCATTTGTGTGCGAACACAAATCGCTAGTCAGTTTACGTGCATTAAACTCCTTGTGTGGTTTGAGTGCTATGCATTTGTGGTTTGTTTCACCTTTGTGGTTTTGTATGCCCTTGTGGCTTGTTTGTTTGTCTTTGTCGCTTGTATATCTTTGTGGTTTGTTTTATTATTGTGGCTTAGAGTTTGTGTGTCTCTGTTGCTTAGTGGTATAAGACTTTCTGTCTATCTTTGTGATCATTTTGTTTACCTTTGTGGTCCAGTCTTTGTGATTTTGGTTTGACTTTGTGTCGCAGTTGCTCTTAGTGAGGTGGAGTAACGACCTTTGTGGTATTTGAGTCTTTGTGAACTCTATTTTGTTGACTTTCTGTCTAGGTTGTTCCTTTTGAGGTGGAGCATTGGTCTTTGTGACTAGTTTATGTGATTTGAATATTTGTGATTCCTATCTTTGTTTCATGTTTTATTGCTTTGTGTCAATTGCATGATTGTGTGTGACTTTGTGTCTTTTATGTGGTTACCTAGACTAACTTTGCGTTTTTGCAGGTTTTGTGTGCTAACTTTGTGTTTGTGCAGGTTTTGGTACGCTTTTGTGTGTGTGCATGTGTATGCCTGTGTGTGCATGTGTGTGGGGGGTGATGAGAAAAATGGCGAAAAACGTGGAGAATGTTGGGCTTGAGTCCATTTGGTTAAAACCTTAAGCTCACACTCTCAGCGTGTGATCAACCGAAATCGTGAGTGGGAGTTGAGAGGCTAGACCACACTACCCTATACGATGACACTTTGAGAGAGAAAGAGAGAGACTTTGAGAGGGAGAGGGAGAGGGAGAGGGAGAGAGAGTTTTAATAGGAATTGAACTCTAGTTTAGGTATTGTCTCTGTTTCGTAGGAAAAGGATACAACGTAAAAGTCTAAGATAGTTGACGAAGACTAAATTTTTTAATTGATATAATTGCAAAGCTAATAGGTCCAAATTCAATGCACAATTTTTTAATATACCCATTAATTAAACAAAAATTGGTTTAAACATTGAAAGATAAACAACTAGAAAGAACTATACTCTGTAGTTGACTGACCTTTACAGATCAAATTAAACACTTGGAACTCTGTCCTGGACATGGATAAAATTCCAACAAATTCCATCCTCTCACTGCTGATATGCTCTCTCATAACCCACGCAATTTCTGCAGCAACTGATACCATGGATGCTTCCCAGACCATCAGAGATGAAGAAACCTTGGTTTCATCACGTGGCGTCTTCCAATTCGGCTTTTTCAGGCCTGGAATATCCAAGAACCGATACTTGGGCATATGGTACAACAACATAACTGCCCCAACTTACGTTTGGGTTGCAAACAGAGGAGTTGCCATCCCAACAAAAACAGGGGTGTTAAGATTCACAGAGCTCGGAAATTTGGCACTCTTTAATGATACTAATGGCACCATCCTCTGGTCGATTGGCGCGCCTAAAAGCAGGGGAAGCCCTGCTTTGCAATTGCTTGACTCGGGCAATCTTGTCGTGAAGGATGCAGAGTCGGGGAGTTTCCTTTGGCAGAGCTTCGATTATCCAACGGACACGTATCTGCCAGGCATGACGAGCTTAGGATGGAATTTGGCGACGGGGGTAGTGACTAACTTGTCGTCGTGGAGGAGCGAAGATGATCCAGCTCTTGGAGATTATACGACTGAGATGGATCCCACCGGATATCCACAGTGTATAAAAAGACAGGGTCACAGGATCTTGAACAGGCTTGGGCCCTGGATTGGGGAGGGATTCAGTGGGGCGGCAATTAAGGCGATGAATCATCAAGCATTTGTGATGAACAGAAGTGAAGGATATTATAGGGATGATATTGTTGATCCATCAGCTCAAAGCATGCTTGTGCTGAGGCCGGATGGTGTTATGCTGCGCCGTATATTGGATCAACGGTCGAGATCCTGGACCACCTATGCGACCTTTCCTGCGGATACTTGTGATAGTTACAATTTGTGTGGTGCGTATGGGAGATGCGACGTTGGAAACAATCCACACTGTGGGTGTCTCGAGAGATTCGTGCCTAAAGATGTGGATGTGTCGGGTGGATGCGTTAGAAGGATGCCTTTGAGCTGCCGAGGGGATGTTTTTTTGAAGTACTCGGGAATTAAACTGCCAGACGCGCAAAATGTGACTACTGATGAACGGAGGACGAGCCTTGAAGGATGCGAAGAGGATTGCTTGAGGAACTGCACTTGTGTGGCGTACACACAGTTGAATGTCAGCGGATCTGGCAGTGGATGCTTGTTTTATCATGGGGACTTGATTGACATTAGAGTTATAGCTCAGGATGGGCAGGATCTCTATATAAGAATGGCTTCTGCAGAGAAGGGTAAGAATCTTGATAGTTCATTGAGAAAGTATTGTGTACACCTTGTGCTACGTACACCACTAAGTAATAATATTAGTATTCTTACGAGCAATAGTATTACCAAGACTTGATATTACTGTCTTAAATCTTGTTGATGTTGGTCCTATGTGGTTTTAGACTAATTTGGGCATTGGTTTTGTTATTGTAGAACAAATTGGGAGTTCTACTGCCTCCAAAGGGAAAAAAAGAGTACTCATACTGAGTTTAACAATTGTGGGGGTTTGCATTATTCTGTGCTTGTGTCTTGGATTATTTATTCTGAGGAAGAGGAAGAAAATGAAAGGCGTAGAAGATAGACCTAACGGCACACCTAATGGAATTCATGGCGAAGAAGCGGAGGTGCCATTCTTTAGCTTACATACAATTTTGAAAGCTACGGATCATTTTTCAGCCGATAATAAACTTGGTGAGGGTGGATTTGGACCTGTTTACAAGGTATAGTAGCTACGTTATTTCCACATGTGTATTTATTCATACTGTAAGAACATGATTCGATGAATACTTCTGAAAAGTATAAACTTGACATGCTTTTCCGTAAACTAAAACAACTCGGGGGGCTGAAAAATGGCATGTTATTGTCTTTTACATTCTTGTCTGCTGTCATTAGGGTGTGATGGAAAACGGGCAGGAAATTGCTGTGAAGCGGTTGTCGAAAACCTCGTCACAAGGAGTTGAGGAACTGAAGAACGAAGTGATGTTGATCGCCAAACTTCAGCATCGAAATTTGGTGAGGCTTCTTGGGTGTTGTATTCAAGGAGAGGAGAACATGTTGATTTATGAATTTATGCCCAACAGTAGCCTTGATTTGATTCTATTTGGTGAGTGCTTTGAAACCAATATTCAGTAACCAAAACTATGGTCATAAAACAAGAGAAAACTAACTCCTCTGTAAGTTTAACAGATCAAACCAGGCGCGCATTACTTGATTGGAGAGTATATTTCAACATAATCAACGGAATTGCCAAGGGACTTTTGTATCTTCATCAAGATTCCAGGTTGAGGATCATCCATCGAGATCTCAAAGCCAGCAACGTACTGCTAGATGCCGATATGAACCCAAAGATATCGGACTTTGGCCTGGCCAGGAGTTTTGGAGGAAACGAGACTGAAGCGAAGACGCGTAGAGTTGTCGGAACATAGTAAGAAAGTGTAAACACACTGAATTTATCTATTTTCTATAAATATATCATAAAAACAAATTTCTTATTTTTTTTTATGTTTCAGTGGATACATGCCCCCAGAATACGTGATGAAGGGGTTGTTCTCAACCAAATCATATGTGTTCAGCTTCGGCGTTCTTGTGCTAGAAGTTGTCAGTGGAAAAAGAAACAGAGATTTCTCACTCAAAGATAAATGTCTCAATCTTATTGGCCATGTATGTGCTAATTCTTGGTGAATATTACTCAACTTCTGTCCTCTTTTGTAGCAAAAATTTAACATCTCATGTCATATAAATATTACACAGGCTTGGACACTTTATAAAGAAGAAAGCTTAAGGGAACTAGTTGAATCTTCTTTGGTCGATTCTTTCGACATATCTCAATCATTGCGAGTAATCCACATCGGATTGTTGTGTGTGCAAGCACGCCCAGAAGATAGGCCAAACATGTCATCCGTGGTTTTCATGCTCGAAAATGAAGTTGAGCTTCCTGAGGCTAAACATCCTGCTTTTTTTACGGAAAGAGATGTTTCGGCTGTTGAGAGTTTTGCTGAAAGAAACGAGGCAAGTTCAGGTAATCAAGTTACCATCTCGTTGCTCGGTGGCAGATAAAAACACGATTGCACTACATTTACTGCATTTTTCTTAGGGTTATTTACATATAAGTTCAAAAAAATCACTATATTTACAAATAGGTGCACAATTTTTGCAAAGAAGCACATTTTTGTTCTGTACAAAAACATTTTTTTTTTCTGCACAGCACCTATTTGTAAATATAGTAATTTTTTTGAACCTATATGTAAATCACCTTTTTTTTTAATATGGTCATTGTTATTTGTAATTTCTTATTTCTTTCGTCAAGTCAAGCTAAAAGAGTTTATGTTGTTCATGGTATGTAGGATTTGGTTGTTTTACTTTAAGGCCTTAATTTTCAGTCTCTTGTAGAATAAAATTAATGTGTGTGAGCTAAAAGAAAAAGTGTGATTGCAACGGTAAGCAGATAAAATTGCACTCAATCAAATAATGTTATATGTATAAGTTAAGTAAATATCAAACCATATTAGTATTTTAATTTAGAAGTTTTAATAATTAATTCTCAAATTAAATAGTCAAAATGATGTTTATTATACACGGTACAAGTCGTTACTAAATTACGAATCTCCCGACACTCGTATGCGACAATAAATGCTTGATTTGTCGTATTTATTCGAAATCATAAATATTTAATATAAATAAAGAAGAAGGATGAAGTTAATCAAGCTAAATTTGATCGATTTATTAATACTGTCAATCAAATCGGTATCAAGAAAAGAAAGATCTTCACCTTCAAACCCTATAAATAGGGATCATTTCGTTCATCCAACCGTGGTCCAGACCAACGACCACAATAAAAATGAGCAACAGCAGCAACAAACTCGAGCTAAGAAGATCCTGCATTCAGACTCGAAGATCCAAGTTGTTCTTCATCAAATTGAAGTTATTCTTCACTAAATTGAAATCGTTCTTCATCAAACTTGAAGTCGTTCTACCAAAAACAATGTTCGATTCAGGATCAAGGACTTAAATCCATCCAATCAAGCGTTTTTCACTCGAAGATCAACTTGAAGACTCGAAATGTTCTTCACTGCCTTCAAGCATTCTTCGTCAAGCTTGCTTCCCAAAAAATTAGCCCCGTTGAGATTGTTGAGAAGATCAACCTAAACGCATATCGTTTGCGCCTTCCGCCACACATGCGTACGTCCGATGTCTCCAACATCAAACGTCTAATTCGATACTCGGCTGGAGAAGAGACCCATTTCGATTTGAGGGTGGGGGAGAGTGATTGAGAAGAGACCTCAGAATGATCTGATTATTTATTTCTGCATTTTAAGTTATTGAGCTTATATTACTATTTTTATTATTATTTTATTCATGGGCTTTGCGTAGTAGCGTTTGTTTAGTATTTATACCTTGAGATTATCATCTTGTTGAACAACTTTTTGATATTATTGATTATTGAATTTTCGATATTGCTTGGATATTACATTTCTGCTATGTCAGTACGCCTTTATTATTTTAATTTAATAAACAAAATTGCAATCTAATCCACTTCTATTTTGCTCATTTTATAATCAACTAATCAAGTGTAAAAACAAAAATCAATTACATACAAGTCCAAAAATTCATTGTACTATAAAACAAGTTCGTTGTACTATAAATTAAGGGTGACTTACATATTGGTTCAAAAAATGACTATATTACAAATTGGTTCACAATATCTGCACAGAAGTGTATTTTTTTTTGCACAGAACCAATTTGTAATTTTTGTCATTGTGAACCACTTTGTGATTTTCCCATAAATTAACTTGTCGTGGGCCAATTTATACTTACTTATTTTTACATTTCGTTGTACCTATAAAAATAGACCAGTTTATAAATGTTCCTTATTAAATTGGAAATTCTCCTAGGCGACCACAATTTCTATATTCATAAGAAACTGTATGAATAATAAGCGAATATATCATTGTGCATGGTATCAGTAATAGCTGTAGCTTTATTATAGTAAAGAATTTACACTAAAAATCGACAACACTAAATATTTTAACGTAATCAATTTATGATTTTCGGTATAATAAACTCACATTTTTTAATATAAAAAATTTAAGTTAAATATATAAATGTTTCATGTACAATGCACGAGGGGTATAAGTTACTTAGACACATCAAATAAATAAAATCGTGATCACAAATAACATATTTAAAAACCAGAAAAGTAATATTTGTTTTATTTTTTAAACTGAAATTGACGAACTATAATTTATTTTTAAATTATGATATTTTCAGACTAGTTTGACGCGTCTGGTGAAAAATTAGAACGCGAGCATTCAAAAGAACACTTTAATTAGTTTTCACACGCAATAAGAACAACTTGCGTGTAAAGAAATTAGAAAGGGGTTTAATTTCACACGTATCTTATTTGCAATTTAAATATTCCAATTCATCTTTTACATTTTTAGAAGAAAATATTTTATATTTACAAAATTAAATGAAATATAATTTTTTATTTTATTATTTAATTTTGTATTTATATAATTTTCTTTTCTTATTCGTATGTTATATCTAAATATGAAAGTTATCTCCGAACCAAAAAAAAAAGTACGTTTTAAGAAAAGAGAATAGTATACCATACTTTTCAAACCATAGAATTCATGCTGGCCCCATTTGTTCTACTATATGACTTCAAAAACAATATTTCCCCATCCCAATTTATTAAAAAATCGTAAAATTGATCTATATTTATATGATTTAGTCTTGTATGCACCAATTACACCGTGCAACTCAAGTTCATTTTTAAAAAGTTACACAAAATACTATTGAAAAGTTACACATATTATTACTATAAAGTGTATTTTTAATAATGTAACTTTTCAGTAATAATTTGTATAACTTTTCAGTAATAAATTGTGCAACTTTTTAAAAGTACACTTGAATTGCACGGTGCACCCGGTGCAGGAGACTTACTCTATTTATATATATGTATAATTTCGTTCGTGCATAGTATAAACTAGCTTTTTAAATGAAACGACTCAAATAATTTTATATACTTAGGCATGGCTGAATTTCTTATTATTCACTCACTCTTTCTATTCATTTTCTCTCTCATAATACACACAATTTCTGCAGCAAATGATACCATAGACACTTCTCAGAGTATTAAAGATGGAGAAACCTTGGTTTCATCACGTGGGATATTTGAACTCGGATTTTTCAGCACAAGGAACTCCTCAAACCTGCGGTATTTGGGCATCTGGTACAAGAATATTACAGTTAAGCCATTAGTTTGGGTTGCAAACAGAGAAGTGCCACTCACATCAAAATCAGGCGTCCTAAAGCTCACAGAGCAGGGTAATCTTGTCCTACTAAATGACACTAATGGCACCATCATATGGTCATCCAATACGACGAGGTCCACCCTGAGTCCAGTAGTCCAGCTGCTGGACTCTGGGAACCTCGTCGTAAAGAATGCAGAGGATGATCGAATCCAGTGGCAGCGATTCGATCATCCATCGGACACATTATTATCCGGCATGAACTTGGGATGGAATTACGTAACAGGGGTGGAGAATTACATCTCATCGTGGCGAACCGACGATGATCCAGCTCCGGGATTGTTCTCGTATCATTTGGATCCCTCTGGATATCCACAGTTGGTCCTCAAGAGTGGCGAAGCTGTAATCCACAGGATCGGGCCCTGGAACGGGCTCCGATTCAGTGGAGAACTTAGCCCGGGATCCCATCCCAAGTATCGGCCCGTGCTTCAAATGAATGAAAACGAGGTATACTACAGGGAAGACACGGTCGATCCTGAGGAGGTTTCTAAGATTATAGTCAGCTCGAATGGTTTTTCACAGCGCGTGGTGTGGAGTCCACGCGCCCATGATTGGACCATCTATGCATCCTCCGCAGCAGATAATTGTGACAGCTACAATTTCTGTGGTGCTAATGGTGTCTGCGACCTTGTGAAGTCTCCGACCTGTGGATGTCTTGATAGATTTGTGGCTGGGAATTCGTCGAATGGATGTGTTCGAAGGACGCCCCTCAAGTGTAGAGGCGACGTGTTTTTGAAGTATTCGAAGATCAAATTACCAGATTCAAGGAACTCGTCGATCAATCAAGAGAGGATGAGCCTTTCAGACTGCGAAGCAGAATGCTCGAGTAACTGCAATTGTATGGCGTATGCACAGTTGAATATCAGCGGAGATGGAAATGGATGCCTGTTTTATTATGGGGACTTGATTGATATAAGAACTATGCTTGAAGGTGGACAGGATCTTTACATCAGAATGGATGCTACAGAGTTGGGTAAGAATTTATTGATTTGTAACTTTACAGCATAATTATAATAACTCATGCTCTCTCTGTCTCAGATAAACTTGTAAATTTTTTTTGGAACGAGAACTTGTAGAACCACAAAAGAAAATCATTTCATAAATTCCACCTTTACAATATATACATATTTTCACAAAATTTCATTACTTTTTCACTTTTTAGACTCACATTACACGCACTCCAACTAACTTTATACATAATATTTTATCAAATTGTCTCTCAAAATACTATTTTTTTACTTTATTAATTTTTTTTTCTTAATATGTGTGTTTCTTCCCTTTACAAGTTACTATGGGATGGAGGGAGTATATACTTTTGAAATAAAAAATTTAATAATGAAACTGGTTTACATGTAGCAGGATAATACTATATATTTTTGCATATTTCTGTGTGATTTGAGGACATAACATCACAGAATGTTTGATATATCTTCCTTTTGGGATTGAAAATTTTGCAGAATCTAAAGGAAACAAAGGAGTAATACTAATAGCAAGTTTTACATCAGGGGCAGGATTGGCTTTTCTTTGCCTGATCCTCATTTCGGTATGGAAGAAAAAGTACTCAAATAAAACAGATGAAGGTATGAGGACTGCTTCATTAGATCTGTAATGATTGAAAATAACATACGATTCTTTGTGATTGTTTCTCTCTCCATTTCTATGTTGCAGACTCATTTATTGGGGGCAATGGTAAAGAACCAGAGTTGCCATTCTTCACCCTATCAACAATTCTGAAAGCTACAAACAACTTCTCAATCAAGAACAAGCTTGGTGAAGGTGGATTTGGACCTGTTTTCGGGGTAAATTATACCGACTTCTTTGGGGATTTATCGATGACATAAACAATCTAATGTGACTGCAATAATTTTATAGGGCATGCTGGAAGACGGGCAGGAAATTGCTGTTAAACGCTTGTCAAAAAGCTCCTTACAAGGAGTTGATGAATTAAAGAATGAAGTAGTCTTGATTGCCAAACTTCAGCATCGAAACTTGGTGAAACTTCTGGGATGCTGCATTCAAGGAGAGGAGAATGCGTTGATCTACGAATACGTGCCAAACAATAGCCTCGACTTGATATTATTTGGTGAGTCAATTCTCTGAAAATCGGCATCTGATTATGATCATATAGAGGCTAACTCCACAGTAAGTTTTGACAGATGAAACAAAAAGTATGTTGCTTGATTGGGCAAAACGTTTCAATATTATCAACGGAATTGCCAGAGGACTCTTGTATCTTCATCAAGATTCCAGGTTGAGAATCATTCATCGAGATATCAAAGCAAGCAACGTATTGCTAGATGCAGACATGAACCCGAAGATATCAGACTTCGGCCTAGCCAAAAGCTTCAAGGGAAACGAAACTGAAGCTCGGACTAGGAGAGTTGTTGGGACATAGTAAGAATCTCACCAAACTCCCATTAAATTCTTGCAACATTGTTTTGCTTTTTACTGACAACTATTGCAGTGGATACATGTCACCAGAATACGCAATAGACGGATTTTTCTCAATCAAATCAGATGTATTCAGCTTTGGTGTCCTCGTGCTAGAAATTGTGAGTGGAATGAGAAACAGAGGATTTTCCCGTAAAGATCATAGCTTAAACCTTGTTGGACATGTAAGCATTACTTTTCCCAGTTGATAAGCAATTTTAAAGTGGCTAGCTCACCTAGTTACTAGGCTATTCACTTGATTCTTTTTTAAAATGAATTAAGGGATTGTAACTACTAACAACTAAAAAAAATTTTAAAGCATCAGTGTACTCATTTCAAATTTCAACAGGCATGGACACTTTACAAACAAGACAAATCACACGAACTAGTCGATGCTTCTTTAGTAGGCACATTCGACTTATCTCAAGCCCTGCGCTACATTCATGTCGGATTATTGTGCGTACAAAAATGTCCGGACAATCGGCCAAGCATGTCTTCTGTAATTTTTATGCTGGAAAATGATGTGGAACTCCCGCAGGCTAAGCCACCTGGTTTTTTCACAGAAAGAGATGTCCCTGAAGCTCTAATTTCAACTGGAATATGTGCTGCAGATTCGGTGAATCAAGTTACCATAACGTTGCCTGAGGGTAGATAGAAATTTTTTACCACTGTCGACATCCGCAAGATATTTTTAAGACATTGTATGATACAATATTGCATAAGGGAATGATAAATACTACCTCCGACCCGGAACTACTTTCATAGTAGTTCCGGGCACGCGAACCAAGGAAAAGTAAATATGTGAGTGTAAAGTTAAATAATAAAATAAAAAAAAGTGTATTTTGTTGACTTTTGTGAGAGAGAAAAGTTTCTTTTTTTGGTGTGTGAAAGAAGAGTTGGGACGTCCAAATAAGGAAAGTGTGAAAGTAGTTTTGGGACGGAGGGAGTATTTGTTTTTTTAGAGTGTTCATTCTATTTCGAAACAGCCTTAGAAAAGTATGCACCAGATACACAATGCAACTCAAGTGCATTTTGAAAAAGTTACATGAAATACTATTGAAAAGTTAGATATGTTATTATTGAAAAGTTTATTTTTAATGTTGTAACTTTTCAGTAATATGACGTGTGATTTTTTAGTAAATAAATAGTGTAATTTTTTAAAATACACTTGAATTACAAGATTCACCAAGTGCTCAAGAGATTACTCTTTAAAAAATATAGGTGGATTTGAACCGTTGATGGAGTAATGAAGAACAAAAGATAATAAGATTTTGGGAAATACACTTTTTATCTTTTCAATTTGATTGACTTTGATTTTCGTCCGCTTAACTTTAAAAATTGAGTTCTACGTGTATCTTTACTCATTCAGTGACCGACAACAGTAGTAGGTCACAAGACAGAAAAATCAAATAATTAAAAGTTATAGGATGAATTTTAAAATTCTAAATTTAAGAGGATGAAAGTCAAAATCAACCAAACTCAAAGAAATATAAATGCTACATCTGTTCCAGATTTTTTTTTTCCAAAAAAATTGGTTACACAAATTAAGGAAAATATGAAGCATGTGAGTTTGAAGTTAAATAATAAAATATAAAAAATATATTTTATTAACTTTTATAATAGTATATTTTTTTTTTTAATGTGTGAAAAAATAGTTAGGACATAGAAAATATAAAATGTGGATAAAAGAGTTGAGATGGATGAAGTTTTTTTTTCCTTAAATTAATTTATAGCAGAAAGAAAAATAGCGTCCAACCTACAGTCTTCCTATAATCTTAATTGAGAGAGAGAGAGAGAGAGAGTGAGTGTTTTAATAGGAATTAAACTCTAGTTTAGGTATTGTCTCCGTCGTAGGAAAAGGATACAACGTGTCCACAACCACGTCAAAGACTAAGATAGTTGACGAAGACTAAATTGCTCACAAATCATTTACTTTTCAGTCATGATATTGAGAAAACTTATACGTGTTTGGTGGAGAAATTACAACGCCGGAACTCAAACAACGCTTTTATTAGTATTCACACCACATAACGTGACTGTAGATTCATTTAATTAAACATATTAGAGAAGAAGAAAAAAAAATATGTACGTATGCTTTTTTTTAAATAAAATAATTTGTTATACCTTAAAATAAAGTACAATAACTATTAAACGGACATTCCATAACATTTGAGAGGTTCATCCTAATAACAAAAGGCCTGAGAATGACTGAAATTTCTAGCTAAATGATGAGTCAAATTGTTGGTTTTTTACACAATAAAAATCATCTCTATGTTGTTTTAATATAGCTTTACCACCACACCCTCTATTCTTGATTGTCTCTGTTATGGGTGCAAAGAAAGTGAAATAAAAAATCAGATGAGCAAGTACTGTTGATTAACTGAACATTAATACTATTAGCTGAAGGGGGTCTGCTGAGAGTCATCTGATATGGTCAACTGAGATCATCTGGAAGTTTTCTGAAAGTCATCTGGTATATCAGCGGAGTCAGCTGAGGGGGGTCAGCTGATGTAGTCTCCTGAGTGGTCAGGATGATCAGTCAGGATGGTCTGTCAGGATGGTTGATCAAGCTGATGGTCAGGATGATTGGTCAGGTCAGGGTGATGGTCAAGTCAGTTGGTCAGGTCAGGATGAAGGTCTACTGATGAAGGTCAGGACATATCACATCAGCAGACATGAAAGAAGCATACTGACTCTAAGTCAAGAATTAACCAAGAATCAGTTACGAAGCGGTTTAAACTTTCAAGTTGGGCAATTGGCGATCAGTTTAACAGAATCAAAACTGAAGACCTTTGAGCTCTGACAGTTATTCATTTTCGGTTGCAACTGTAGCAGTTTCTTGTTAGTTGGTTATGATCACTAGCATTAATTAGGGTTTCCTTATTCCTATATATACACTCATATAGAGAAGAATAACATATAGCACATTCATAGAGAGATCCACAAATACTTGTAATATGTATCATCTTCCATTGATTAGTGAGAGAGGTGCCCTCATCAATGGACGTAGATCATTTCTGATCGAACCACATAAATCTTGGTGTTCTTCAATTTCTTTATTCCAATTGATTTCAAACAATCATTGTTAACTCAACAATTGGCGCCGTCTGTGGGAAAGAAGATTGTTGGTGAAATCAACTGCTATGGCTTCTACGAAGATGGAGTTTGAGAAATTCACAGGAGCGAATGATTTTGGTTTGTGGAAGGTGAAGATGAAAGCTCTCCTTACACACCATGGATTATCAAATGCTCTGAAACCAGCGAATTAGTGGCCATCATCATCCGCATCAAAACCTGCAAAGAGGCAGGAGATTCTGGACAAGGCTCATAGCACAATCATTTTGTGCTTGGGAGACAAACCTCTGAGAGAGGTGTATAAGGAGAAGACCGCCATTGATGTGTGGAATAAGTTGGAAAAGTGTATCAAACAAAGTCGGTTACTAATAAGTTGTTCATGAAGCAGAGGCTCCATTCCTTCAAAATGACTGAAGATAGGGATCTTGTTGAACAGCTTGAAGAATTCAATAAAGCAGTGGATGATTTGGAGAATCTTGAAGTCAAGATTGAAGATAAGGATAAAGTCCTGATGTTACTGAATTCTCTACCAAAATCCTTAGAGAATTTTAAGGATGCTCTGTTATTTGGAAGGGAAGAGAAGATGTCACCTGATGATATTTAGAATGCATTGAAAACTAAGGCGCTTCAGATGCAATCTGATAAGAAGAACACAAATCAAGGTGAAGGGCTAAATATCAAGTTCAAGAAAGGGAAGAAACCGTTTCAGGGAAAGAAGAAGAAGAATGGTAAAGGTCTTGAATCTGGAAAATTTGTGGAAAATAGAAAATGTTTCTCATGTCAGAAGGTGGGACGTCTCAAGAAGAATTATCCTGACAAATCCAGGAAGCAAGAAGAGGATCAAAAGGCTGATGTCACAATTACTGCTCAGGAAGAATATGATAGTGCTGAGGTTTTGGCTGTTACTGATGTCAAGCTTAGTGAAGATTGGGTGTTGGATTCTGGGTGCTCCTTTCATATGTGTCCCAATGAAAATTTATACAGGGATCTCAAGAAATTTGATGGTGGATCAGTTCTCTTAGGGAATGATCAGATGTGCAAGGTCAGAGGATCTGGCTCAGTAAAACTGAGACTGCGTGATGGTGCTGAGAGGATACTACAAGATGTCAGGTTTGTACCTGAGCTAAAGAGAAATCTTATTTCTCTTGGATCACTTAATGTTTTGGGATATGAATTCAATACAAGGAATGGATTCATATTGATAACCAAGGATAACAACATTGTGATGAAAGGCAAGAAGGTCAATGGTTTGTACATTTTAATTGGTAACTCAGCTGCTGGATCAGTGAATGCAGTTATGGGCAGCTCTGATGCTATCTTGTGGCACAAGAGGTTAGGGCACATTGGTGAAAGAGGACTGAATGAACTCTCCAAGCAGAAGGCATTTGGGGATTCAAGAACAATCAAATTAGATTTTTGTGATCACTGTGTATTGGGGAAATCCAAGAAACACTCTTATTCAAAGGGGCAACATCATACTGATGCTCCTCTAGACTATGTACACTCTGACATCTGGGGGCCTTCAAGAACTGAAACTCATGGAGGTGGAAAGTACTTCATGACTATGATTGATGATTTCAGCAGAAAGGTGTGGGTGATCATCCTGAAGCAGAAGAGTGAGGCCTTTGGGAAATTCAGGGAATGACTTCTTGAACAAGAGAACAAAAGAGGCAGATCCTTAAAGCATCTCAGAACTGACAATGGGATTGAGTATGTGTCAGAAGAGTTTGAAAGTTTCTGCAAGGAAAGGGGCATAACAAGGCACAAGACTGTTCCAGCAAATCCTCAACAAAATGGGCTTGCTGAGAGGATGAACATGACTATTTTGGAGAAGGTTGGGTGCATGTTGTCAGATGCTAAACTACCTAAAGTGTTTTGGGGAGAGGCAGTTAACACTGCTTGTTATTTGATAAACAAAACACCCTCATCTGCTATTAACTTTAAAACCCCTGATGAGCTTTGGTATGGTAGGTTGTCAGATTACAATAATCTGAAGGTGTTTGGTTTCTTAGCCTTTGCTCACATAAGGCAAGATAAGTTGGAACCAAGAGCTCTGAGGTGCATCTTCCTAGGATATCCAAAAGGTGTCAAAGGTTATAGATTGTGGTGTCTTGAAGCTGGACACAAGAAGTGTATTGTCAGCAGAGATGTGACTTTCAATGAGAAAGTCATGGGATATGGTACATCTGGAAATACTCAGGATGCTGAGGATAACCCCATAATCAGACATACACCAGTTCAGGTGGAGCATACAACCAGGATTCAGAATGAAGATCAGACTCAGGACAACTCTGATATCAGGAATCCACAAGCAGATCAGTCTGATGCATCAGCAGATAGTGACTCTGAAGATCAAACTGGAAATTCAGATGAGGAGGGTCAAGATTTGAGAAACTACAGTCTGGCTAGAGATAGACATATGAGAAGCATTCATCCACCAATCAGGTTTGGGCAGGCTGACATGATCTCATATGCTTTATCTGTGGCAGAAGAAGTAGAGTATCAAGAACCTGAAACTTATGCTGATGCAGTGACAAGAAAGGATAAAGATCAGTGGATTTCAGCTATGAAAGAGGAATTAAATTCACTCGAAAAGAACAACACATGGGTTCTTGTGAATAAAACAAAAGGGCAGAAGGTTGTCAGCTCAAGATGGATATTCAAGAAAAAGTTTGAAATTGGGTCAGATGGACTGGAGCTAATCAGATACAAGGCAAGATTGGTTGCCAGGGGATTTACTCAGAGAAAATGAATAGACTTCAATGAAGTGTTTTCACTAGTTGTGAAGCACTGCTCAATAAGGATCTTATTGTCTAAGGTAAATCAGGATGGACTGGAGTTACAACAGCTGGATGTCAAAACTGCATTTCTACATGGAGAGCTTGAAGAAACCATATATATATGCAACAGCCTGAAGGGTTCATGCTATCAGAAGATGAAGAAAAGGTATGTATGTTGAAGAAGTTATTGTATGGACTTAAGCAAAGCCCAAGGCAGTGGTATAAAAGGTTTGATAGCTTCATGATGTCAATAGGCTTCATCAGATGCAAGTATGACAGTTGTGTGTATCTGGAAATACAAGGCTCTGAGGTACTTACATATCTATTACTTTATGTGGATGATATGTTAATTGCTAGCAAAAGCCTTGGAAGAATTCAGAAACTGAAGGATAAGCTCAGTTCAACTTTTGACATGAAAGACCTTGGAAGTGCTAAGAGAATTCTAGGTATGGATATTATCAGGAACAAGTCAACTGGAAGGATGTTCTTGACTCAGCAGGATTACATACTGAAAATCTTGAGAAGATTCAACATCCATGAGTCAAGATCAGTCACTACTCCTCTTGGACAACACTTTAAACTAACAGCTGATCAATATCCCAGGAGTGATCAGGAGAAATCTCAGATGAACAAGATACCTTATTCAAATGGAGTTGGAAGCATAATGTATGTCATGGTTTGTAGCAGACCTGACATTGCTCATGCAGTGAGCTTGGTCAGCAGGTTTATGGCTAATCCTGGAAAGGCACATTGGGAAGCTTTCAAGTGGATAATGAGATATTTGAAAGGTACATCTCATCTGGGATTATTATTTGAGAAGACTCAGGAGAACAAGCAACCTCTACAAGGTTTTGTAGATTCTGACTATGCTGGAAGCATAGATACAAGAAAGTCTCTGACTGGATATTTGTTTACACTTTATGGCACAGCTATTAGTTGGAGGGTTGCATTACAGTCAGTGGTTACACTATCAACTATTGAAGCTGAGTACATTGCAGTAACAAAAGTAGTAAGGAGGCTATGTGGCTGAAGGGTATTATCAGGGAATTTGGGATCAGACAAGATAAAGTTACTGTGCAATGTGATAATCAGAGTGTCATTCACTTAGTCAAGCATCATGTCTTTCATGAAAGATCTAAACATATTGATGTGAGGCTTCACTTTGTGAGAGATCTGGTAGAAAAGAAAGTGATCACAATAGAGAAAGTTTCAACTGATGACAATGCTGCTGATATGCTAACTAGGTCATACCTAGTTCAAAATTCAACTACTGCTTGGAGCTGGTTAAGGTACAGTCATGGGATGTGCCATAATTCTACTGTGATGTGAAGGTTAGGTGGAGGCATCTCACTTACTTTGAGATGGAGAATTGTTATGGGTGCAAAGAAAGTGAAATAAAAGATCAGATGAGCAAGTACTGCTGATTAACTGAACATTAATACTATTAGCTGAAGGGGGTCAGCTGATAGGTCTGCTGAGGGTCATCTGATATGGTAAACTGAGATCATCTGGAAGTTTTCTGAAAGTCATCTGGTATATCAGCGGAGTCAGCTGAGGGGGGGTCAGCTGATGTAGTCTCCTGAGTGGTCAGGATGATCAGTCATGATGGTCTGTCAGGATGGTTGATCAGGCTGATGGTCAGGATGATTGGTCAGGTCAGGATGATGGTCAGGTCAGTTGGTCAGGTCAGGATGAAGGTCTACTGATGATATCAGCTGATGAAGGTCTACTGATGAAGGTCAGGACATATCACATCAGCAGACATGAAAAGAGCATACTGACTCTAAGTCAGGAATTAACCAAGAATCAGTTACGAAGCGGTTTAAACTTCCAAGTTGGGCAATTGGCGATCAGTTTAACAGAATCAAAACTGAAGACCGTTGAGCTCTGACAGTTATTCATTTTCGGTTGCAACTGTAGCAGTTTCTTGTTAGTTGGTTACGATCACTAGCATTAATTAGGGTTTCCTTATTCCTATATATATATACGCTCATATAGGGAAGAATAACATATAGCACATTCATAGAGAGATCCACAAATACTTGTAATCTATATCATCTTCCATTGATTAGTGAGAGAGGTGCCATCATCCGTGGACGTAGATCATTTCTGATCGAACCACGTAAATTTTGGTGTTCTTTATTCCAATTGATTTCAAACAATCATTGTTAACTCAACAGTCTCACTCGCTGATCCACTATTTTTAGTATTCAAAATATTTTTTCTCCGATTTGAATTATGTATAATTTTAAAAAAATGTTAACATGAATACAAAAAATTTTTTTAAAGAAAAATGGTAAAATTCACGTTATAAATGCAAATTCATTACTCCCTCCTAGGGATGGCAATTTGGTCTGCCCCGACCTGCTCCTATCTGAACCCGCACAGTATGGATCGCCCCACCCCGCGATCCGCAGCGGGTATGGATATCATTATCGCCCTATCCGACCTGCCCCACTTCATTTTGACCCGTTTATATTATTAAAAATTGAATATATATGGTATTTATTAAAAAAAATATTATTTATTAGTATATATATAGTATAAATAAGAATAAATTAATTTAACAAATATATTTTAGATCAATATATACTAATAAAACATAATATGAAATATATTATGATGTTTTAACTATAAATTTTAAATGATATCAATATATTTAAAGATAAAAATACATTCGTATATTATGTTTTTAATATCATAAATTTATTTTTTTAATTAAGACCTTAAATTTACTTTAAATATGTAAGAATATATTATATATTATAAAATTTTAATTTAGAATGGATCGATCTGCCCCGCCCCGTGACCCGTAACGGATCGATCCGACCTGACCCGCATATAGAGTGGAGCGGATTTGGATCTTCTAGTATCCGCCCCGACCCGCTCCATTTGCCATCCCTACTCCCT
>JAPKLY010000007.1:3215542-3304516 GCA_026898435.1 Prunella vulgaris | reverse complement strand
AACATACTAGATTTTGAAGATGAATTCTAGATTCCTCCAATTTCTATTTATCAGAATTATCTAGAAATTTGCATCAATTTCTAATATTTCTACTAACACTATTGCAGTGGATACATGTCACCAGAATACGCAATAGACGGCTTTTTCTCCGTCAAATCAGATGTGTTTAGCTTCGGTGTACTCCTGCTAGAGATTGTGAGTGGAATGAGAAACAGAGGATTTTCATGTGAAGATCATAGTCTAAACCTTGTTGGACATGTAAGCATTAAGTTATCAAATTAAAGTAACTATAAAGTATACATCATTGCACTCATTTCAAACTTTCATCAGGCATGGACACTTTACAAAGAAGGCAAATCATGCGAACTAGCCGATACTTCTTTAGTAGGCACATTCGACTATTTTAAAGCCCTGCGCTACATCATGTTGGACTATTGTGCGTGCAAAAATGTCCAGAGAATCGGCCAAGCATGTCTTCTGTAATTTATATGCTGGAAAATGATGTGGAACTTCCGCAGGCGAAGCCACCTGGTTTTTTCACAGAAAGAGATGTTTCTGATGCTCAAATTTCAAATGGAATAAGGGCTGCAGCTTCAGAAAATCAAGTAACGATAACATCTCCCGAGGGTAGATAGAAAACATGCAAACATAACACTCCCTATGTCCACCAAATTATTTCCCACTTTCCATTTTTGTTTGTCCACAAAACTTTTTTCCATTTTTTATTTGAAAATAACCCATACTCACAACTAAAAGTTTGAGCCCCACAATACCTCAACTTTTTTCTTACTTTATCTATCATTTCAATAAAATACTCCCTCCGTATTTCTATAAGTTGCTCGTTGCTTTTGGGCACACGAATTAAGGTAAAAGTGAAAAAGTATAAGTGATGTGATGGAAAAAGTGAAAAAGTATAAGTAATGTGATAGAAAAAGTGAAAAAGTATGAGTGATGTGATGGAGAAAAGTAAAAAAGTAATGAAAATAGTGTAAAAAGTATTGAAAATAATAATAAAGAAGTGAATAGTAGTTTCCAAAAAAGGTAAAAGAGCAATGAGCAACTTATAGAAAGACGGACGAAAATAGCAACATGAGCAACTTATAGAAAAACGGAGGGAGTACTAATTTTTATTAAATCACGTGCCACTTCACAAATGGAAAAAAAAAATGGTGGACGGAGGGAGTAGTTCAAATTGCCAAAGATAAAGATGTGGTGCATAAGCAGGGGCCATTTGCAACTTCAGAAAGTTACGAGATCAAGAATGTAATTTTCTCAAGCAAACCACCAAATCTATCGCCTTGATTTTCTTTAATTTGACATTGGTAGGAAGTCTTTTAGGGTGTGTTTGTTTACGGATGGGCCCATCCAGATGGGGGATGGATTTTCCCCCATCCCACCCAATTTTCGGACTTGCACATCTCATCCCATTCAAAATACATTTTCACTCCCTACTATACATCTACAAACCTATTTCACATAATTCAATACAAATCACATCAATTTTATCTTACATATTAAATACATTTTATTTATCTCTTTTTCACATATATCATATATATTTTTATTTAATTTATATCTATTAACATAAAATAAGAATTAATTTTAATTATATATTTTTTACATATTATAATATCTTATTATATATATATATATGTAATTAATTAATATTATAAATATATTTAAATTTTATTTAAAATTATTATCTTGGAGTATAACAAAACCTCTACTATTAGTAATTATTTGTGATTTAAAATTAAAAATATTTATTTATTATATATACACTTTTTTATATTATTTATTATTAATTTAATTTATCTTAAAAAATTATTAATTATCAAGGTTATTTTTTAAAAAAAATTATTTATGTATTACAACAAAATATAATTAATATACAATCATTCAATCATTACTCCACTAACTAACAATAATAAAATAATACATTATCATCTCCAAAAAGTATTGATTTGACATAAAGTTCCATCCACCCCTACCACATCCAATTCAAACCAAACACAAATTTACTATTCACAGAATTTACCCCATCCACTTTTTTTCTCCATCCGGATGTACTCCATCCACCTCAAGACGTAAACAAACACTACATTATTACAAAGAACGACGACATATTGTTCCTTCCTTTTGTTCTTTCAAAGTATATTTCTTTCAAAGCATTCATTTTTGTTCCAAAGAAGGGTATAATCGTACATTCACCAGCGTTCAAACCCTGAAATTTTGAGCTCGGGCAGAATATAGATTACTCCCTCCGTCTGCATCATCATCTAAACATTTTAGGCCTCATTTGATTCGTTATATAAGTTAAGATAAATTAAATTATCTTATTTAATTTAATGTTTGGTTTAATGGACAAAAAACCCAAGATTAATAAAAAACTCAAGACTAAAATTCAATTATCTTATGAATAGAAGATTATGTTACTAAAATACTCCTCTTATATTGGAAAGGAGAATCATAATTCACTTTATTTTTGTTTATGATATAGATGGCAAAATTGTAAAATTGTATATTTTTTATTGTTAATCTTACAATCCAAACATTCAAAATAAATTATCTTACATTATTAATTATCTTAATCCATCAATCCAAATATATTATTTAATTCATAAATAACAATATCTAGCTAATAATCTATCTTGAGTTATTTATCTTGTCTATTGAATCAAATGAGCCCTTAAAAAATAAAAATTAATAATTACTTAAAAAAAAAATTATCCATGAAATAATAAATAAAAATTACCAACAACAAAGTCTCGCGGCCAATTGTGTAATAAGAGCTTTCACATATTTTTCAAGAAGTCAACTCCTATACTTATTGAAAATTGATAAATTGAACACCCTTAAGAATTGAAATTGAATAAATAAATAGGTGCAAATTTTAAATATAAAAAAATTATATATGCATATAAATGGGGTAAACGAGTCTGCCTATGAAACCAACGGAATAGTCTATTTAGCCCACAGATTAATCGATCAGGCCTTAAAAAAAAGTCCAATTTTATACAAATCTCTACATATTTGCACCTTATTCTATAATTTTCAAGATTAAATGGGCAGTCCACCAGCTTGTGGACCATTTAACTGTCACCTTCCGTGATTAAAAAAAAAAATTGAAGTCTATTTTCGACGGGTCACAGCCACTTGTTGTTTGACATATATTTTTTTTAACACAAATCTTGGTATAAAACTAAACGTATACATATGTGCCAACATAATATTTCTGGGTTATGTCTATTCTGGGATTTAGAGGAATGAGAGAAATCATAATTTTGATAGGATGATATTTTCTTTTATATTAAAATAATATTTAAGTCATTAATGTATTATTTATGAGTAAAATAGGAAATAAAATGAATGAGTGAGATAAAAATATGAGATATGATCAATAATGATTTAGTGGGAGAAAAAAATATGATAATCCCTCCATCACTGATTTATCTTCGCACTTCATTATTTTTTATGAGTAAAATATAATAAAAGTGTTAAGATAATTATAGAACCACAGATTAGCTATTATTATAGATGTGGATTGAATATTAGATTTGAAAATTAAATTTTAAATCTACAATTCAAGATAATAATTTGTATGAGCCCGAATTCACGGTGAACTCGAGTTTATCAATTATCATTGTCATGTGTTATCACTGTTATGCATATACACTATTACTGATAAAAAATCAGTTATATTTTTATAACAGTAATAGTATATATATAAATAACTGTAATAGTAATTACACATAACAATGATACAAATTCATGTGAACTTCATAGGAGACCTACTCATAATTCAAATAAAATGAGGCCAAGATTAAATTCCTAATCATATTAAAGTAAACCCGGAATCAAATGCATCCAATTAATGTTATAATATTAGAACTCGAGTATTAGAAAAGGTTGCAAAGTATGAAGGCGTTTTCATGGAAGACTTGCTAGTTTTTAACTAGTTTGATGTTTAGGCTCTTTTTAATTATACTTGTTTGATTTCAATTACCTTTGGGTGGTGGCGCAACTTGCTGTTTGTTTATTTAATTTTAATGTGAGTGGTAGATAAGGGCGGGCCTAATTATTATAAAACTATATAAGGAGCGATTGTTTTATTAGATAGAATTAGGCTTAGTCGCACCTGTTACACCGTACAATTCAAGTTTATTTTTAAAAAGTTATACAAAATACTAATGAAAAGTTACACAAATTATTACTGAAAAATGTATCTTTAATGGTGTAACTTTTCAGTAATAATTTGTGTAATTTTTCAGTAGTATTTTGTGTAACTTTTTAAAAATGAACTTGAGTTGCACGGTGTAACTGGTGCACAAGAGGCTTACTCATAGAATAAATGGACTACGGATATAATTTTAAGTAATTGTGTTGATTGTAATCCTAATCTCAAAATAGTATAGATTTAGTATTTATGATTGTTTTCTTAAAAATTAGTCCTAATTTGGAGTAAGTCTTCTGTGCGCCAGTTACACCGTGCAATTCAAGTGTATTTTTAAAAAGTTACACAATTTATTATTGAAAAGTTAAACAAATTATTACTGAAAAGTTACACTATAAAAAATACATTTTTCAGTAATAAAATGTGTAACTTTTCAATAGTATTTTGTGTAACTTTTAAAAAATGAATTTGAGTTACACCGTGTAACAGGTGCATACAAGACTAATCCCCTAACATTTATGTTTGGATTTAAGAATAAATTGGATAAAAACATTAAATTCTTAATAACTATCTAATAAAACAATCGCTCCTTATTGATTAGGGTCATATTTGCATCAATTTGTGCTCATTTTAAGGTGAATTTCTAGAATTTTGTATGCATTTAGGACCTTAATTGCTATCTATTTTGTTGCTAATCAATTCTGCAAAGAGATGTGCTCTGTTATTGATTAAATGAGCTTTAGTGTTGAAAATTTAATTTAATTTTAATTTAATTGAAAAATTGAGTTAGAATTAATTAAATTGAAATATTGAATTTCCTGGAAGAGCATTTATTTTGTTTTGATATGAGGTTTGATTTTGGTGTGCACAGGTATAGTACATGGCCCACTCACCCCATCTTCATTCACCTATACTCACTACTGTGAAACAGCTAACATCTCTGAAACCGCCAGAAACAACCCAACAACACACCTCTCAATTACACAAACACCAGCCACAATTTCAGAAACCATCCACTGCTCGTCTCAATCGATGCGTCGCACAGCACACACGCGACTCCACCTCTGCCCAGCTCGAGATCGCCGTACGCCTGATGCCCAGAATCGCCCCTGCCGTCAATTGGAAACAGCCGCGCCTAACCGTTCTCTCACTTCTAACCGCCGCGCCGTCGTCGCCCATGGAATCGCACTACTACGTCGACAACCGTCCGCTGCCAGTCGCACCAACTCCCTGCCGCCATCAGTCGCTGCGCCTGAAACCGTTCTAGCTCTCAATAGTCGGATTCCTCTCTCCGTCACAGCCGATACTCACCGATTCGTCATCAACACCATTCCTCCGCCGCACGTCTCTGCCACCACCATAGACCCAGCCTGAAAACCGCTGTCGCCTACCACCACTGCTCTCCTCTCCGTCTGCAACCTTCGCCTTCGTACACACAGCCCATAACCAGAGTCCCTTGTTGAAGAAGGAGGAATTTGGGCCAAGGTTATTTTAATTGGTAAGCCCAATGTCAATTTAAAATACTGAGGCCCATTTGCTAAGCCCATTGTTGCTTATAAAAGGGATTTTTGACGTATTACACTGGGGATATCTCGCCACTAGGGCAGTAGATATGGAACTAGATTCTGAGATTAATTTCATAGTTTTTCAGGCACAGGGATTTTAGGGATTAAACAATTTCTGATTTTGTTAATTTTTCAATTCTTGTTTTGAAGATTTTTCAAGCACAGTAGATTAGTAATTTCTTCATATTGGCAGCAATTTTATTTTGGAATTTTCAGAGATTTTTGTTATTTCAGTGATTTTAATTTCAAGTTCTTATTTAGGGTTCATGCTTATTTGCTATTTCAGTAATTCCATGTTAGATTCATTTATGTTTTCGTTAATTTCTATTGTTTCATTTATTCATGTTATGTCTTTTGTCTCAGTTAGTTTTAGTAATTCTAGTCTCATTTTTAGTCTATTTATTTTATCTTGAATTATGTCCGTTATCTCAGTTAGTCCTGTTGATCCTTTAGTTATGATTTAAATCTTTTTATTTTGGGTGGAATACACCCGAAGCAGGCACATTTTAGTTAGATTCTTAGCTTTCTTTATTTTATTTTTGCTTAATTTTGTAAGTAGATAGAAACTCAATTCCTGCATTTTCAATCTAGTTTATTTGATTTCACGACTCACACATAATTCTTAGGATTAGATTTATCTAATTGCTTCCCGTGGATTCGATATTTATAACTTGGTCAGCTTACCACTACACGATCCTATACACTTGTAGGAAAGTGCATTTGTGTGCGAACACAAATCGCTAGTCACTTATACTCCCTCCGTCTTTCTATAAGTTGCTCATGTTGTCATTTTCGTCCGTCTTTCTATAAGTTGCTCATCGCTTTTTTACTTTTTTTGGAAATTACTATTCACTTCTTTATTATTATTTTCAATATTTTTTACATTATTTTCATTACTTTTTCACTTTTCTCCATCACATCACTCATATTTTTTCACTTTTCTATCACATCACTTATACTTTTTCACTTTTTCCATCACATCACTTATATTTTTTTACTTTTACCTTAATTCGTGTGCCCAAAAGCAACGAGCAACTTATAGAAATACGGAGGGAGTATATTTTTATAATAATTAGGCCGGCCCTCGTCTACCACTCACATTAAAATTAAATAAACAAAAGCAAGTTGCGCCACCACCCAAAGGTAATTGAAATCAAACAAGTATAATTTTTTTTTATTGGTAAATGTCAGTGGTTAGTAGTTAGTTCACCAAGTCTCCATACATTCATATCTCCAAGTCAACCTTATAATTCCCTCCTATTCGTTCCCAAAAGAAATCGAACACAAATCACTCACTCAAGTGAGGAACCTGGTGGCCAGGTGAGTTAGCTCACCTAGTTTCAAACAAGTATAATTAATAAGAGCTTAAACATCAAACTATTAAAAACTAGCAAGTCTCCTTATACATGGTCCACCATATAATAATAAATAAATATATTTTTTAAACAAAACAAAAAAAATAAGAAATTTATTGAGAGACAAAGGGTAGGTATTATGTCAAAATACGCTTGGTATAGTAGACTTATACAAAAAGTAGGTAAAATGTCATTTCTGCTAAAATAAAAATTCTTGACCACCTCTTTTAAATAAAAAGATTTATAACCACTTAACATTTTTTATTTTAAAATATCCTCAATACTAGGACAATTTATTTACATAAAGATCTTTTTAAACTGACCTATCAAAATAGAGAGAACAGTTTTGTGAAAACAAAATCAATCAGTACACTTGAGTACTAGTGAGGTGGATTCTGTTTTTGTAGAGACGTCTTTTTATGCTCCTTCTCTTTTCAGAATAGCCACGTAAACAGATTTAACAAACAACCCCCCCCCCCCCCTCTCCCTCCCCTTTTTAAATTTTATTTTAGAGTTTATAAATTTTTACGTTCAGTAACTTTGCTCTAGTTTGATTTTTGGTCCTCATGAAATACACATTTTGAAATTAGTCCTGTAAATTTAAATTTTTTTTTAAATTTGGTCTTTTTACCTGCTATAGCAGGTTACCCATGAATTTTTTTAATTTTCTTTGTTTTTTACTAAACACATGACATATATATATATACAATCATAATTAATTAATAATTAAGCAAACTATAATTAATTTACACATGACATTTATACACACACGTGCAACATATATATATATATGTCTATGTGTGTGTGTGTTGTGAAATTGTCCGGAGATTGAATCGAGCTCAATAAGACTTCAAAGATTTCAGAGCAATTGGAAGAACTTGCCGGATGAACACACTCAACAGAAATAATCAGAAAATCAAAAGAACAAGCAATTTACGTGGTTCGATCAAATTGATCTACGTCCACGGATGGGGTTGGCTCACTTCACTAAATGATGAAATAATGTTTACAGATTACAAGCTTTCTCTCTCTCTAAGATTTAGAATGAAGATCTCTCTCAAAAAACTGGAATGAATACATATTTATAGATCAGACCTTTAACCACATTTGAGCTCTTAACCAATCAATGAGATTCGCATGGTTATAACCGCCTTGAATAACTGTTCTGGCGTCCAATGAGATTGCTCTGCCAGCTGCCCAAATAACCGACTTTATCACTCTGGTGAAGTCGCCTTTGCCATGCTCTGTTTTCTTAACTGTCAGCTCAGGATCGCCTTCATGCTGAGTGACTCAGGGAGTACGTGATTTTCAGCTCAGGATGATCTCTCAGGATTGCCTTCAGTTCTACTGAGTCTTCAGTGTCTTCACTGATCTTACCACTCAGGATGACATTCAGGATGAGTGTCAGGATCAGAACACTTCTGACTCAGGATCAGGATACTTTCCTCAGGAATATTCCTCCGGATCCAATTCTCAGGATCAGGATTCCTGACTAATCTTCAGTACTCAAACTCAGCTTATCTTTACACTTAACAATTCTCCACCTTAAAGTAAGTGAGTTTCCCCCATTCACACTCCACCTCAGGACCTGGCTCATGGTACATCCCATGACTGCAGCTTGATCAGCTCCAAGCAATATCTGAATTTGGAAATAGGTAAGACCTTAGTCAGCATATCCGCAGCATTGTCCTCAGTGGAAACCTTCTGCACTGAAATCACTTTCTTTTCCACCACATCTCTCACAAAATGAAGTCTGACATCAATATGTTTTGACCTTTCATGAAAGACCTGATGCTTAACCAAATGAATTGTGCTATGATTATCACACTGAACTGTAACTTCCTTTTGTCTGATTCCAAATTCTTTAATCATACCCTTGAGCCACATCGCTTCCTTCACTGCTTCAGTCATCGTAATATACTCAGCCTCAGTAGTTGAGAGTGCCACTACTGACTGGAGTACTGCTCTCCAGCTGATTGCTGTACCATATAATGTGAACACATATCCTGATAAGGATTTCCTCGTATCAATGCTTCCAGTCTAATCTGAGTCCACATATCCCTGAAGTGGTTGAGTGCCATCCTTAGTCTTCTCGAAGAGTAACCCCAGATTTTCAGTTCCCTTTAAGTATCTCATTATCCACTTAAAAGCCTCCCAGTGTGTCTTTCCCAGATTTGTCATAAATCTACTGACCACACTGACTGAATGTGCTAAATCTGGCCTGCTGCACACCATAGCATACATTATGCTACCTATCCCATTTGAGTAAGGGATTTTACTCATTTGTGTCTTCTCTTCTTCTGACTTCGGACACTGACTTGATGTCAGTTTGAACTGTTGACCAAGGGGTGTAGATACAACTCTGGCTTCATGCATGCTGAACCTTCTGAGTATCTTCAGGATGTAATCCTTCTGAGTTAAGAACAACCTCCCTTTGTCCTTATCTCTGATAATTTCCATGCCCAGTATCCTCTTAGCCATACCCAGATCCTTCATGTCAAATGTGCTACTCAGTTTTGCCGTTAGCCTCTGAATTATTTCAGGACTCTTGCTTGCAACCAACATGTCATCCACATAGAGCAGCAGATATATGAGTACTTTCTTCCCTTGTTTTTCAAGATAGACACAACTATCATACCTGCATCTTGTAAAGCCTATGGAGATCATAAAACTATCAAACTTCTTATACCATTGCCTAGGACTTTGCTTCAATCCATACAATGATTTCTTCAGTAGACACGCCTTATCCTGATTCCCAGGTAGAATAAAACCTTCAGGTTGTTGCATGTATATAGTTTCTTCCAGGTCTCCGTGTAGAAAGACTGTCTTGACATCTAACTGCTGAAGCTCCAAGTCCTCCTGAGCTACCTTTGACAATAGGATTCTGATTGAACAGTGTTTCACCACTGGTGAGAATACCTCATTGAAGTCTACCCCCTCTCTCTGAGTGAAGCCTCTGGCAACAAGCCTTGCCTTATATCTCAACTTCTCTCTTCTTCCTAACCCCATTTCAGATTTCTTCTTGAAGATCCACTTGGAACTGACTACCTTCTGTCCCTAAACCTTGTTCACAAGTGTCCAAGTGTTATTCTTCTCTAATGACTGAAGTTCCTCAGTCATGGCCAATATCCATCTCTCTTTGTCTTTGCCTGACACTGCTTCAGCATAACTTTGTGGTTCCTGATGCTCCACCTCTTCAGCGGTTATCAGGGCATAGGACACCATGTCAGCCTGACCAAACCTAGTTGGAGGGTGTATGTTTCTCATGTGTTTGTCTCTTGCTAGACTATAATTCCTGAGATCTTGTCCTTCAGTATCTGAAATTGAATGGTCAGAATGATCGTCAGTATCACTTTCCTCTGACTCCTCCTGAGTCCTCCCTGAGGTTTCACCTACCTAAAAAATTCCTTGTCCTGAGTTCCTTTCAGGAGTCTCCACCTCAACCTGAGATTCATCTCCTGAAAGTATACCATATGAGTCGTGTATGCTGATGGGCTGATTATATCCCATGACTTTCTCGTTGAAAGTCACATCTCTACTGACAATACACCTTTTTATGTCCAGGTTCCAAACACCATAACTTGTATCCTTTCACTCCCTTAGGATATCCTAAGAAGATACATCTCAGTGCTCTAGGTTCCAGCTTATCCTGCCTGATGTGGGCAAAAGCTGAGCAACCAAATACCTTCAGGTTATTGTAGTCTGAGATCCTCCCATACCATACTTCATCAGGTGTCCTGAACTCAATTGCTGAGGAGGGTGACTTGTTAATAAGATAACAAGTTGTACTGACTGCTTCCCCCAAAAACACCTTGGGTAGCTTTGCATCTGACGACATACTCCTGACCTTTTTCAGGATTGTCCTATTCATCCTCTCAGCCAAGCCATTTTGCTGAGGATTTGCAGGAACAGTCCTGTGTCTAGTGATCCCCCTTTCCTTGCAGAAATTGTTGAACTCCTCTGATACATACTCCAATCCATTATCAGTCCTGAGATGTTTAATGGATCTTCCTCTCTTATTTTCTTGTTCACTGACTCAATCCCTGAACCTTGCCAAGGCCTCACTCTTCTGCTTCAGTATGAATGCCCATACTTTCCTGCTGAAGTCATCAATGACTGTCATGAAGTATCTTCCCCCTCCATGAGTCTCCACTTTAGCTGGTCCCCAGATATCAGAATGAACATAATCTAGAGGTGCATTAGTAGTCTTCTTACCCTTTGGGAATGGGATTTTCTTGGATTTGCCCAGGACACAATTGTCACAAAAATCCAATTTCATCACCTTTCCTTCCCCAAATGCCTTCTGCTTTGAAAGTTCTTGGAGCCCCCTTTCTCCAATATGGCTCAACCTTTTATGTCATATCTTTGCCTCAGTGTTGTCCATAACATTGTTTGCTGACCCTGAAGAAGTGCTTCCAATCAGGATACACAACCCATTGACTTTCTTGTCTTTCATGTATACCTTCTTGCCTTTGGTTATCAGGATATAACCATCCTCAGTGTTGAACTCATAACCCAGTTGATTCAGTGAACCCAGGGAGATCAGATTTCTCTTCAGTTCTGGCACCAGCCTCACATTTGAGAGTATCTTATCTACGTCATCATGCAGCTTCAACCTGACAGAACCACTCCCTTTCACCTTGCATGTCTGATTATTGCCCAGAACAACTGAGCCTCCATCAAACCTCCTCAACTCCCTGAATAATGATTCATCAGGGCACATATGGAATGAACATCCAGAATCCAGTACCCACTCATCATTCAGTTTCAGGTTAGTAACCGTTAACACCTCAGCACTATCATACCCACCTTCAGCAGCAACAGTTATATCAGTCTTTTGTTCTTCTCACTGATTCCTATTTCTGTCAGGGCAATTCTTCTTGAGATGACCAGTTTTGTGACAAGCAAAACATTTCCTCTTCTCAATAAAATTACCAGATTTTGGCCCCTTTGTGTTCTTCTTCTTCTTGTTCTGAAAATCTTTCTTGCCCCTCTTAAACCTGACATTCAACCCTTCAGCCTGACCTGAACTTTTCCTCTCAGCTTGTAGCTGAAGGGACTTGGTTTTCAGGGCACCCAGAATATCATCGAAGGACAATTTATCATGCCTTCCAAATAGTAAGGTATCCTTGAAATTCTCAAAGGATTTAGGCAAAGAATTCAGGAGCATCAGAGCCTTATCATCATCATCATCATCATCAATTTCCACTCCCAGGTTCTCAAGATCATCAGCAGCCTTGTTGAATTCCTCAAGTTGTTCAATCAACTCCTTCTCTTCATTCATCCCGAATGACATCAGTTTTTGTTTCATGAACAACTTGTTGGTGACAGGCTTAGTCTGATACACCTTCTCCAGCGTACTCCAAACCTCAATGGCAGTCTTCTCCTTGCACACCTCCCTCAGAGGCTTATCCCCCAGACACAAGATAATTGTGCTATGAGCCTTTTCCAATATTTCTTGTCTCTTGCCTGGATTTTCTGACGAAGACGGGGGCCATTGATCTTCAGGCTTCAGAGCATTGGCCAGCCCATGATTTGTCAAGAGAGCCTTCATCTTGATCTTCCACAAACCAAAATCATTTGCTCCAGTGAATTTCTCAAATTCCAGCTTGATAGATGCCATGATTGATGATTAACCAGTCGATTCCTCCTCCGATTCCCACAGACGGTGCCAATTATTGTTAAATTGTCCGGAGATTGAATCGAGCTCAATAAGACTTCAAGGATTTAAGAGCAATTGGAAGAACTTGCCGGATGAACACACTCAACAGAAATAATCAGGAAATCAAAAGAGCAAGCAATTTACGTGGTTCGATCAAATGATCTACGTCCACGGATGGGGTTGGCTCACTTCACTAAATGATGAAATAATATTTACAGATTACAAGCTTTCTCTCTCTCTAAGATTTAGAATGAAGATCTCTCTCAAAAAACTGGAATGAATACATATTTATAGATCAGACCCTTAACCACCTTTGAGCTCTTAACCAATCAATGAGATTCATATGGTTATAACCGCCTTGAATAACTGTTCCGACGTCCAATGAGATTGCTCTGCAGGCTGCCCAAATAACCGACTTTATCACTCTAGTGAAGTCGCCTTTGCCATGCTCTGTTTTCTTAACTGTCAGCTCAGGATCGCCTTCATGCTGAGTGACTCAGTGAGTAGGTGATTTTCAGCTCAGGATGATCTCTCAGGATTGCCTTCAGTTCTACTGAGTCTTCAGTGTCTTCACTGATCTGACCACTCAGGATGACATTTAGGATGAGTGTCAGGATCAGAACACTCCTGACTCAGGATCAAGTCTTCGCTCAGGCTCAGGATGCTTTCCTCAGGAATATTCCTCCGGATCCAATTCTCAGGATCAGGATTCCTGACTAATCTTCAGTACTCAAACTCAGCTTATCTTTACACTTAACAATATATATATATATATATCTAGCTTTATAATTAATTAATATTTTATAATATAATAAATACTACACTTAATTTTTAAACAATTATTTAATTATAATAATAATTCTATAATTATTAAACAAATAACACACATATACAATTTTCAAGAATTTGACATGTGTAGGTTCTTTTTTAAATTATTTTGCTTTATTATAAAATTTATTAAGATATATATAATACTATGTATGTATACATTAATATATAATAATATATATAAAGGAATTATATACGTATTAAGATCTTTAAAAAAACTAACTAATTTAATTATGATATAAAAATTATTTTATTGAGAACACAATACAGAATTTTTTAAACTGTATAGGTAATATTCTTTTTCATAATATCTAGTTAAAATATTTTTCTATTTTTAATTATGAGATAATAAAGATTTCACTTAATTTTTTAAATAATATAATATTTTTAACTTGAGTATTATTTCAATTTCATAACTTAATGTAAATTTAGGTTTTTATATACCTATATTATATATTTTAATTTATTATAATATATTATTTACTATTCGTAACCAAATTTTGTTGTTTGTAACGTAAATATTAAGGTTATTTAAGAGTCTTATATAACTCTTTTATATATATATATATATATAATCTTTATATATCTCGTAATTAAAAATCTAAAAACTCTTAATATATTTAGTTTATAAACTATTATATATATATAAACTCTTAAATAACTCTTATATATATATAAAGTCTTTATATATCTTGTAATTAAAAATCTATAAACTCTTAATATATTTAGTCTATAAACTCTTGTATATATATATATATATAAACTCTTAAATAACCTTAATATTTATTGTTACAAATAGCAAAAATTAGTTACAAATAGTAAATAATATATTATAATAAATTAAAATATAAAATATAGGTATTTAAAAACCTAAATAATATTTACATGAAGCTATGAAATTGAAATAATACTCTAGTTAAAAATATTATATGATTTGAAAAAATTAAGTGAAATCTTTATATATTTCAGTAATTAAGAATAGAAAAATATTCTAACTAGATATTATGGCAAAAATATTACATTTATAGTTTAGAGAATTTTGTATTGTGTTCTCAATAAAATAACTTTTTATCATAATTAAATTAGTTAGTTTTTTTAAAAGATCTTAATACATATATAATTCCTCTATATATATTATTATATATTAATGTATATATACACAATATTATATTATATATATATCTTAATAAATTTTATGATAAAGCAAAATAATTTAAAAAAGAACCTACACATGTCAAATTCTTGAAAATTGTATATGTGTGTTATTTGTTTAATAATTATATAATTAGTATAATTATTATAATTAAATATTTGTTTCGAAATTAAGTGTAGTATTTATTATATTATAAAATATTAATTAATTATAAAGCTAGATATATACATACATAGCTATATATGATGTATGTGTGTATATAAATGTCCTGTGTAAATTAATTATAGTTTGCTTAATTATTAATTAATTGTGATTGTATATATATGGCATGTGTTAAGTAAAAAAATAAAGAAAAAAAAATCATGGGTTACCTGTTAGGTTACCTACTATAGCAGGTAAAATGACCAAATTCAAAAAAAATTCAAACTTACAGGACTAATTTCAAAATGTGTATTCCAAGAGGACCGAAATCAAACTAGTGCAAAGTTATGGGACGTAAAAATCTATAAACTCTTTATTTTATTATAAATTGATCCCTTTTTTAAATTTTATTTGACAAATTCTAAGTAAATATAATAACGTAAAATAAAAACAACTAAAACATTAATTTTCTTTTGATTTTTAAATTATTACTTTATTAAATTTTGAGTTTCATGGTTGTTGTTTCTTATAATTTTAATATTGAAAGGTGGTGTTTTTACTTTTTTTTTTTTTATGTACAATTCAATATTAATTTATTAAATAATTAATTATATTTATCATTTAAATGTTTTCGACTAGTCGCTAAGCCATAGTGGTCCGACCGACTAGCAATTTTTATAACATGGAATTCAATTACTACAATTAAATTAAAGTTCACTAATATTTAGTTATTTATCAAATACCATAAATTATTGAAAGCTTTATAATAAGTAATTAATAAATGTTAATTAAAAAATATAATTAAATTATACAAATTAATATTGAAATAAATTATAAACTAATATTAATTTAATTTGATTAAATATTAATGATTATAGGTAGAGAACTTTAGAAGGAGGTGAATTGGAATTTTTTGTTTTATTAAAATGGTTATTTTTCTTTTATCCCAATAGTAAATTTATAGGATTTTTAAAGTTGTGGATGAGCCATTGTAAAACCAATTCACCACACTCTACCTCAACAAATTAATCCTTCTTTTATAATATATATATATATATATATATATATATATATATATATATATATATATAATAACACTTTAGTTTACCATTTGAATTAAAAAAAATTCAAAACCATATATTAATCACAGAATTATCGTCACATGTAATTAATACTACGTGATACTTGAAGTTATAAATTTTTAAAGCAATTTGAATGACGATGATTGGAATTCTATATTACATATAAATTTATAATGAGTTGAAAATTTGAGAATTTAATCTCAACTTTTTAATATAATATAATGTTTTTTCACACACACACACACATATATATATATATATTCTCGTTTTATTATTTTGGTTGATTGACGATAATTTATTATTATTTTTTATATCTAATTTATCTTTGGTCTCTTTGTTTTTCCATGGTTATTTTACTTGTAAAATATAATTAAAATTAAATTTTATATGCTCTTTCCTGTTAAATAACTGTAGTATAAATCCATGAATAATAAATAATTATGAATGTGCTTGTTCATCAGGTGGTGGTTTCAACTTTCACGAATTATTATATTATATTATATTATTCTTTCATAGATACACACTTTTTTTTTTCCTATTCACACGCAAAAAATTTCCCTGTAAATTATTTTATTATATTTTAAAAGACAAATACTATATATTGTAGCTAGTTGCAATCTCACTTTTTCTTAGTTCACACACATCAGTTTTATTCTACAAAAGTGCCCTCAATACTTTTGAATAATAAATACAATGATTTTCCCTCCCCCACATTCCACTCATCATCTCTCATTTCCTAACATTTGCCTCCATCACATATTGTAGCAAGATTGATGACGATGAGACCACAAATTGCAATATTGCTACCATTCGTTATAAAGATTAAGTTTGAGTATTAGTTTTTTTTTTTAGACACGATCGGACACCAATAAAAATTCAGAAACAGCAGAATCTTGATCGACCTACAGCTTATCAAGATGAATTCGTGAAGATGAACTCATCATCTGATACCATATGAAGATAATAGAAATTCTTGATTGAGACTGAGAATAGAAAGAGGAAATATATGGCTACAGAACTGTGAGATAGGAAAAATAAAGTTATTTGTTAAATTATCAATGAATCCTATATATGCCTTATATCATATTTTGGTAGTGTTAATTATAAGACTATAAGATATTAGTTACAACAATAAACAAAATAAACTAATACTCAAACTTAATATTTATATTCGTTCTATCACTGCAAAAAGAGCGCGCGTGTTTTAGTGACCGATTGATTGGCGATTGTTAATTTTTTATGGCGATCGCTAAAACGCTATTTTTTTTGTAATGTATACACACTAAATGTATATATAAGAACTTTCAAAGATTTATTTAGCTTTGTTCCTTAATATATACTCCCTCTGTCCACCAAATTATTTCTCACTTTCCTTTTTTGTTTGTCCACAAAATTTTTTCTCATTTCCTTATTTGGAAACAACCTACACTCACAATAAAATTTTGGGCCCCACAATACTCTTACTTTTCCATTACTTTATCTATCATTTCAATATAATACTACTTTTTATTAAATCTCGTGCCCACAAAAAAATGAGAAAAAGATTCATGGACGGAGGGAAGGGAGTAGTACGTATGTATAACCTTTGCATGCTTATTGGAAAGGCAACTGAGGGGCGTTTGATTCAAAAGAATTATTGTGAATTTTTCGGTTATGGTTGTTAGACAAAGATTAATATTAGTGGTTTATGTGCTAAAATTTATTTTATGTACATTTAATTTGATATAGAAAAATATAGAGAAAATTTTATGAATAATTAGATACAAGATTAAAATGGCCGAGTGTAGTAAAAGTAGATCTAATTTAACTCCTTCTATCCCACGAAGATATATATACATATTCTTTTGCATAAATTTGAAATTCTTTTATTATAATTGCCTTAAGTTACAAAACATTGCATTTTATTTGGTTTTCCTATTTGGAAAAATTCAATTTCATTTAAAAATCAGAACATGTACAAAAACATGAATTAAATTAGCTCGTTTGTATTATTATTATTTTTTTCTCATTTACGGACTGAATTCTTTTTTTTTTTTTTTTTGGGTTGGGGAGGGGGTGTTGAACCCTAATTAGTGAACAATAGGTGGAGATATTTTTGTGAGAATCGAACTCAACATTTGGCATAAAAGTGTCTAATATCATGAAAGAATTATACTTATCGTAAAGAGCAAAATTTGTATAAAGTGTGAAATTAATTTTCTTATATGACAGTGTTTAAAAAAAATATACCATAAACAAATTAATGCCACATTTATTTAAAACTTCAAATTTATAAAAGTATCAATTTAATTTGGTCAGATATTAATTTGAAAAAAAATACATGTAACAAAAATAGAGCAATATATTATTGTCATGCAAAGTGAAATTAAAAAATTATTGATACGTTAAAAAAAATACTCTCTCCGTCAGATGATTACTTTTATAGTTGTTTTGGGCACGCATGCCAAGAAAAAGTGAGCATGTGAGTATAAAATTAAATAATAAAAAAATATATTTTATTAATTTTTATGAGTGTAAAAATGTATTCTTTTTAAATGTGTAAATATAGGATTAAGACGTTCAAATAAAATAAGTGTGAAAGTAGTCTGGATTGGAGGGAGTATAATAATAAATCTAATTTTTCAAAATGGACACAGATAGAAGCAAAACTATTTGCGGAAAGAATATTCATTACAATATTGTTTACACATAGTTGCATTTATAATACTAATTAAGCAGAACAAAATCTCGACTTTCCAAGATTGCACGAAAGAAAATTCAAACCAACGTGTAATTATTGAATTCTTTGACCAGAGTCTTATAAGTTAACATCGCCTTTTTTCTTTACAGGCCAGGTTTGATGGCTTGTCTTCGATAAAACCAAAACTCACCAAGCCGCCTATTTTGGTTTCATATTTTTTTAAAATATGTTACCAAACAAAAAAAAAAATCACAACAATAATATAATGGCTAAGTTTCATGTACACAGTATATTTATTCAACAGTTGAAATATTTTATATTAAAAATTGAATGTTAGATTATATTAAAAAATTACATGTTGATATATTAAAAAAATTACACTAAAAAAATATAAATTTTTTCTGTACAATAACTTTACAGTATAAATAACTTTAATTATTAAAAGAGTGCATCGCACACCAATTGCATGTGAAATCTTCCCTAATATAATGAACCAACAAAACATACCCTTTTTTTATTTCTTCTCCAACTCATATTAGATTTGGTATATTGGCAATTGATAATCCATGGATAAAAATCCAAGAAATTGCTTCCCCTTATTGTTCATCTGTTCATTGATAATCCATGCAATTTCTGCAGCAAACGATACCATAGATACTTCTCAGAGCATTAAAGATGGCGAAACCTTGGTATCTTCCGGAGGCATGTTCGAACTCGGCTTCTTCAGCTTAGGTAGTTCTACAAATCGGTATCTAGGCATGTGGCATAAAAACATACCAATTTCAGATAGGATTTATGTTTGGGTTGCAAACAGGGCAGCTCCCCTGCCTTCCAAATCAGGCCTTTTAACGATTACAGAGCTTGGAAATCTAGCCATACTCAATGATACCAATGGCACCATCGTGTGGTCATCCAACACGACGAGATCTCCGGCGTCCACAGCCCCGTCGGCGCAGCTGCTGGACTCCGGAAACCTCGTCGTGAGGGACGACGCCGGGTCGAATTTCACTTGGCAGAGCTTCGATCATCCATCCGACAGCTTGCTGCCGGGGATGAGCATGGGGTGGAATCTTGTGACAGGGGAGGAGACTTTCTACACGTCGTGGCGGAGCTCCGACGACCCGTTTCCAGGAGAGTTCACGGCCCACCTGGATCCGACGGGCTACCCGCAGCTATTTGTGAAACGGGGTAATGTGATCCAGGGCAGACTCGGGCCTTGGAACGGGGTCCGGTTCAGCGGGGCGCCGGGCACGAGGACTGACCCGACCGTGCGGATGAACAAGAATGAGGTGAAGTATAGGGAAGACAGTGCTGATGAGTCTCTTGTCACGGTGCTGAGGTTGAGCCCTTACGGCGGTGGAGAGCGGTTGACGTGGAATTATGGGACGAGCGCGTGGACGATTTACAACACGACGTCTGAGGATTTCTATAGCTACAATGCGGGCGGGGGGAATAGGATTTGCAGCACGGGGGACTCTTCCCCGTGCGGATGTCTCGAAAAGTTTGTGCCGACAGGTTTGGGCTTGTCGAATGGGTGTGGACGGTGGACGACTCTGAACTGCAGGGACGATGGGTTTTTGAAGTACTCTGGAGTTAAGTTGCCGGATGCACGGAATGCTACGTATGATGATCGGAGGATGTTTCTCGAAGATTGTAAGGAAGAATGCTCGAGGAACTGCTCGTGCGTGGCGTATACGCAGTTGGATATCCGGGAGGAGGCGAGCGGGTGTTTGTTTTACCATGGGGACTTGATTGACATGAGATTTGTGGCTCAGGATGGGCAGGATCTTTACATCAGAATAGCCTCAAGTGACTTGGGTAACAATATATTCGATGTTGATGTTATTGTCCTAGTATTTTGATGTGGAACTAATTGTGTATGTGCTTTTGTTTGGACAGAAAATGCTGCGGAGTCGAGAGGGAAAACGAAAGCGGTGCTCATAGCAAGTTGCACGTCAGTCGCGGGGGTTGTTATTTTGCTCGTCGCGCTATTCGTGATTCGTAATCAGAAGAGGAAGAAGGGAAGAAAAGGTATGAAGAATATGTGGGATAGTATGTTCTAGTGTTTGATCCTCTGTCTCACGTTACAAAATTGCAGGACCATTCATGGAAAGTAATGGCAAAGAAGCAGAGTTGCCATTCTTCGACTTCTCAACCATTTTGAAAGCTACGGACAATTTTTCACACAATAACAAGCTTGGTGAGGGTGGATTTGGACCTGTCTATAAGGTACATTAGTTATAACAATTTCTTCCAATATTTATTAAGCTAATTTCAGAAAATATCATTTTGTGTTTGTTATTGAAGATTTTAGTTTTGGCCTTAGGGTATGCTGGAAGACGGGCAGGAAATCGCGGTGAAGCGCTTGTCGGAATCCTCTTCACAGGGCGTTGTCGAGTTTAAGAATGAAGTGCTCTTGATTGCCAAACTTCAGCATCGAAATTTGGTGAGGCTTTTAGGATGTTGCATTCAAGGGAAGGAGAACATGTTGATCTACGAATACTTGCCTAACAATAGCCTCGACTCGATTTTATTTCGTGAGTGCCTTGAATCCGGTTGATCTAGGATGAAAGATCATCCATCATTCATTAGGAGTGTATGATCATAAATAAAAAAATACCAATTTCGTAGTATGATTTTACAGATCAGACAAATAATATGGTGCTTGATTGGAGACAACGTTTCCATATAATCAATGGAATTGCAAAGGGACTATTGTATCTTCATCAAGATTCCAGGCTGAGAATCATCCATCGAGACCTTAAAGCAAGCAACATACTCCTGGATGCCGACATGAATCCAAAGATATCAGACTTCGGCCTAGCAAGGGGTTTCGGGGAAAACGAGATTGAAGCTAAGACGCGTAGAGTTGTTGGAACATAGTAAGAACATTATCAATCTTTAACTTAGAAAAAAAATTATGCAAACAAGTTTCCCTGTGTAAATGGTCTGCATTTCTTGTTTATTTTCAAACAATATTAATTATTTCATTAAATCTTATCAGTTTTGCAAACCATTTGTACAGTATAATTGATGGCATAACACCATGCTCATAATTTACATGTTAATACCTCATTTGCAGTGGATATATGTCGCCAGAATATGCAATAGACGGGCTGTTTTCGGTCAAATCAGACGTATTTAGCTTCGGAATCCTTGTGCTAGAAATCGTTTGTGGAAAGAAAAACAGAGGATTATACATGAGTGACAACAATCTCAACCTTCTTGGATATGTAAGTACTAGTAGTTCCTAGTTAATATGATTAATCACTTTGCTCTACTTAGTAGCCAAAAAGATCAAAATTTTGACAGGCATGGACACTTTACAAAGAAGACAAGTCACACGAACTAGTCGACGCTTCTCTAGGCGACTCGTTTGACATATCCGAGGCGCTGCGCTCCATCCATGTGGGACTGTTGTGCGTGCAAGCAGGGCCGGAGGACAGGCCAAGCATGTCGTCCGTGGTTTTTATGCTCGGAAATGAAGTTGCACTGCCGGAGCCTAAACTGCCTGCTTTTTTCGGAGAGACTCATAGTGCAGTGAGATCAAGTGTGTCTAGTTCAGAGAATAGAGTTACAATTACGTTGCCTCAGGGCAGATAGGAAAATATTCCCATTTTTGGTTGATTTTAGTACCTTTATGTTTGATGAGTTTTTTTTTTTTTTATCAAACTTGATTGTGTGAGGTGTTATTCATACCTTAAAAATAGAAAATTCCTAAGCATGTTTGGTTATCATTCTTTTATTGTAAAGGTGATAGGGATCGACCTTGTTTGAGGAAGCAAAGTTTTGTGCGTAGGTAGAAATATAATCGAATCGAGTCAAGTCGAATTGTAAAGCGTTTGGAGTTGTGTTGTTTATTTTTAGTTGAGCTAAAGCTTGTTTATCAACTGTATTGTTGATTCACTTGCTTAAATGAGTTTAAACAAATTTAATAATAACAAATTCTAAGTTTAATTATTCATAATTCATTAATCCTCGATTTCACAGTTATTCCACATTTATTTATTAAATTGTTTTAAAATTATCTACACACTAAAAAAATTACATTAATTTTTGTGCACATTCAAAAATATATATATATTAGCCATGTGTTATCAAATGCACAAATTGGAGAATTAGTTTAATATAAAATAGAACTTATTTCTTTATACAATTCCAGATTGTTGCAGAATCATTAACGTGGTTACTATCCTTCGTTATGGAGTTGACGTATAAATGCACCATATGCTGATACATATGATCACTTTAAGATATGCCTCTTCAAATTAAAAAGGATATCTACTAAAGGGCACACTGACTAGCAGTAGCAGATCTCAAACATTGCTCATATTATCATGTGATGTTTTCAAGTATTAAGAATCAGAGTCCTGATTTTGCATCATTTTCAATCAAAGCTAAAACTACGTACCAGCTTATATGGATTCCCCAGTTGAAAATCACCTTGCGGTGTTTAGCTTTCAGCTTTCCGTCAGGACCAAATACACAACAGGTATTGTACAGTTTATCCCCACTTCGTTCTGGTATTGAAACTCCGATTATGGTGACCTTGAGGAGCTGAGCAACTTGAGACAACATTGCTGTTGATGGAGATGCATCAAAACCGGCAACTATGTCCTCCGCATAAACTGGAAAGCTATCATTTGAATATGGACTATTCCATATCTCCTGATGAAAGAATATAATGTTGCCTTATACTGGTACAGGAAATAAAATACTCAGAATGAATATACATCATTCACCACATGAAGTCATTTTAGCTTTCCGTTAGTTATGTCATGTATCATTTATCAGTTAAACTGATTCAAAATTCATGACCATGAGGTTAAACAAATGGATAATGCAACATGAGTAGCATTAATTTTATATGAAGTACTTAAGAGACTACTTCATAGCCGACACCATAGAGAAAACTTCTAGCATACGGAACCCACAAATTTGGTCAAAGGAATGAAACAATTCCTCAGAAATAAGTAGAAGAGCAAGCTAAAAGGGCAACAAGCATAACTAATCATGTCTCACAAAACTCATGTGAAACATTAAAAATTCCTTCGTATTTCTGTTGCAAGCACTCCATTGCATTCCCAAGAAGAAATCACACAAACTTTTAGATTATTTAGGAGATAACGTTTAGTTGATAGCTTATCCATATTCGACGAGCAGTAGATTGACAAGCCTTGCAAAGAGTAAACATGAGAAATAAAGCCCTTGACAGAAAGATATCACTGAGGCATTTTATCGAACAGATTATATGCATATAACTTGCGTCTAAAACAGAGAGAGAGAGGGAGGGCGAGAGACATGATGTCTGAGCGAAAGGGACGACGCCAAACCTCCCAAGAACGGCATACATCAAATTGATAAATGAGCTTTTGCCAGAACCAGTGAGGCCAGCCGTCGATCTGTAACAAACACCACTTCGCGCTGCCGTCAATCTCCACTTCGTAATATATGTTAACCGGAAACTTTTTATGCGAGGAAGAAGAAAAATAAGAGAAACAACACAACGAAAATTTGAAAATTCAAATTCAGTGGAGTGATATTACCTTCAGTAGTCTTTGTCCGCCGGATTTTGCTTCTTCGCTCTTTTATCCGCCGGTTTCTGAAAAATGTGATCAGTGGGAGTGTGTAGGTATGGGTATGTGGGGTGGGTGGTTACATGGTTGAGGTGGGGTATGAAAAAAGTGTGGAACCAACTGACCATTTTGTATTAAGTAATTGACTATTTTGGTATTCTTAAAAAATGTATGACTAAATTTAAATATTAAGAGTTTTACATGACCAAAGTGTAAATAATCCTTAATATTTTATTCATAAAATGCAATTTTTTTTAAAAATGTGCCCCTGGTTTGAATAATTTGGGATGAAGAGGGTATATAAATAAAAGTATATTTTTCTAAAAGTCATATGTAATTACCAAATTTTATATAATTAATATATATATATAAATTCAATTGCAGATTTTTATAATTAACATAACATATCAAGTTTGAGAATTGTATATTAAATTGAAATTTTTAATTATAAATTATATAAGTTAGCTCACAAGTTTACTAATGAGTTTGTTCATGAATTAACGAGCATAATATTATCAAGCTTAATGAATTAATGAGCATAATTATTAAGATATCTCACATCGGTAGTGAGTGTGGGCTTATAAGCCGGGGCAATCCTCTCACTTACAATCTAGGTTTTAAGTGTAGAGTTAGGTCTTCATACTAACATAGTTAGGGGTGAGCACTGTTCGGTTTTAACCGAAAAACCGAACCGAACCGAACCGAAATAAAAATTTGGTTCGGTTAATTTGGTATTCGGTTCGGTTTTGGTTTTAAATATTTAAACTTTTGGTTTTCGGTTTCGGTTTCGGTTTTTAGGGTAAAAAAACCGAAAAACTGAAAACCGAACCGAATTTAAACATATATATATATATATAATTATAATGTATAATACTATTACTAATATATATAAATAAATTAAATAAATATTATATTACATAAATATAATTACATTACATATAGATAAAAAAAATCATAACCCTCAAACCAGTAAGTTACCCCTTCCAAATTCCCTCCCTCACCCTCACCCTCACGGCGCCTCACTTCCAGAAATTCCCTCCCCCACCCTCACGCCACTCACCCCAATCCAATCCGTCGCCGTCCGCCTAAGCTCACGGCGGGCGACCACCAAATCACCACTTCTCATCTCCCTGTTTCCGCACACACAATTTTAACCAGTGATATTTCGGTTAATATGGTTATAAACCGAAACCGAACCGAAAATTTCGGTTTCGGTTTTTTCGGTTTTTAATGTATATGGTTCGGTTTTGGTTTCTAATAATAATAAATTCGGTTATGTCGGTTTTGATGATTTAGTTCGGTTCGGTAACCGAACCGAACCATGCTCACCCCTAAACATAGTATTAGAGTCACTTCTCTACTTGATGTGTGGATCCACCTGTGAAACTATGTGTCGAGTCTGATGAGCCTCTTACGTGAGGGAGGGTATTAAGATATCTTATATCGGTAGTGAGTATGGTCTTGGGTGTGCTTATAAGCCTGGACAATCCTCTCAGTTACAACTTGGGTTTTAAGTGTAGAGTTAGACCTTCATACAATAATATTATTGTAATAACAATTCTTGTGTAATACAATATTTATTAACACTTGAAATGATATACAAGTTATTTTCTTGAATTTTGGGTTCTTCTCTCTAACTTGTTTTCTGATTCTACTTTGACTCGGCTTTGGTCTGATTATGATTGGATTTTGACTTGATAACACTTATCCAAGGACTGGGTCGTCTTGTTTTGGATCAAGCGTTGGTCTTTGGAAGATTTTGGTGAACAACGCTTCAGATTTGATGAAGAACGATTTTCGAATCTTCAAGTCTTGATTTGATCTGGAACACTAGATCGGAGGGGTCTTAGACCTTGATCTCTGATCGGAGTGTGTTTATGGATGAACTTGATGAAGAACGCTTGAAGGCGGCGATGAACGCTTGAAGATCTTCAAAGTGTTCTTCAAGAAAAACGTCTGATTGGAGGGATTTGGCCTCTTGTCTTGGATCAAACGGTATTTTTGGAGGGTTTTGACGAAGAACAAATTGAATATGATGAAGAACATCTTGAATCTTCGAAGAACTTCTTTAGATTTGGTGAAGAACGCTTGAATCTTCGAAGAACGTCTTGAATCTTCTTAGCTCGCAAGTTGCTCGTAGAGAGGATATTGCTGCTTGTTCGTTCGTCTTCAATGATTTCGATCTTCCGATATGTTGAAATGCTTGAATATGACCCCTATTTATAGGGTGGAGAGGTGAAAATCTTCCCTATTCGCGTTGACACGTGGCGTGATCTGGTTGACTGATGTTGATTTGATTGACAACATTTACGAATCGACCAAATTTAGCTTGATTGATTTATGCCGTCTTCTTTATTTATACGAAACACTTATTATTTCGCATAAATAGGGCAAATCAGTCATTTATTTCCATTTACGAGTGCCGAGAGACTCGTAATTTAATAACGACTTGTATCGTGTACAATAAATATCAATGACTATTTAATTAGATAATTAACTTGATAAATTCTCAAAATTAAAATAGTAATATATGTTGATATTTATTTAGTTTATACATGTGTCATTATTTAATTGGGAAGCAAAATTTATTTGCTTACAATTATTAATCTTAAATTATTTAATTTATATTAATAAGTCTATTAAATAAATTCAAACAGATACTTTTTGAATCTTGACTCTGAATAATTACAAACTATAATAAGTCTTATTAAATAAATTCAAACAGATATTTTTTGAATCTTGACTCTAAATACTTACAAACTACGATTGCATCTCTATGCATAGGTAAATGATTAATGTGATTTGAGCATGCATAAGCTGTTGGGCTCAAAATCTTGTACCAATGCACACTCTTGGGTAATTGGGTATCATGTTTGGGCTTAGGGCCCATCTAATCGTAATCCAAATCTGGTCTTTGCCTGAGCTTGACTTAGGAATGAATATTACTTCCTCCATCTCGTGTCTTTTTTTTTAAAGAGATCCAAGCACAAAGATTAAGAAAAAATAAAGTATATAAAGTTAATTAATAAAATATAAAAAATATACTTTATTGACTTTTATAAGTATAAATTATTTTCTTTTTAAAATAAAAAAAAATAGTTGGGACGTCCCAAAATAAAAAAGAGAAAAAAAGAGTTGGGACAGAGGGAATAATTTTCATCCTAATCTTTCGTATGAACCCGCTGATATGGTTTAACTATACAGGTCAAGTTTTATATTTTTAGTTGAGATTCTTAAGAAAAACATATCATAAAGTATGATTAGTAATACTCAAAGTACGTAAACTAACGTTTATGAATTCTGAAAATATAGAACACCTGTGATTCTAATGGTAGAAAATATATAAAGATGAGAATTCACATTATTTATAAATGAACATAATGATATAATGATATCAATAAAGAGAGAATATCAATAGCGAGAATTCATACTTTGTTGTTATTGATCATGTCACCCCACATGAAAGAACATTCATTTTTTGAAATTATTATCAACTGTTGGTTTTATTTTTATATGTTATTGAGTTTGTTTGATTGTCCTTAGGTTTAAATTTTCTATTTTAAAACGACATTATAATTCTTTTTGTCTGAACCGCTCCCAAGTAATTTCATATAACTTGTAAAAAATTTATTTGATGTATATTATTTCTAATGCTTTTAAATTTTAGTCAATGTATGATTCTGTTACGCTCACCGGTCTCAAATTTGTCATTTTTATTTGTATATTCTGTAACATAGGCATTTTCATTCTTGATGAATTTGAACTCTCTATGTTGTACAAAATTCAATTAGTTTTATTTCACAAAATAAAATATCTATAAAATTGATTGGATTGCGGCAAAACACAAATCCAATCTTGACATGCAAAAACCGACATTATCACAATTAGCTAGGGGACCACCGGCGTTCAATTATTAACTTTGAAAAATAATAGAGATACGCCATAAATAAAACCATAAATTTAAGGATTAGTCTTGTATGCACCAGTTACGCAACTCAAATTCATTTTTTTAAAAGTTACATAAAATACTATTGAAAAATTACATATTTAATACTGAAAAATGTATTTTTCATAATGTAACTTTTCAGTAATAATTTGTGCAACTTTTCAGTAATAAATTGTTTAACTTTTTGAAAATATACTAGAATTGCACGGTGTAACTGACGTACAGGAGACTTACTCTAAATTTAATTTCAAAATAAGAAAAGTAGCACCGTAAATTTTAAATTCACAAATAAGAAAAATACACCTGTAATCTAAGACCATCTTTCTCCATAACTCATTTCAACCCAACCTTTTAATATAATATTCATTTCTCTTTCATCCACATATACAATTTTCAACTCAACCTAATTTTTAATTTTTCTATACTTTATCAATGACACCAACCCAACCTAAATAAAATTATTTTTAAATACATATTACATACAATTAATTTTTTATATTTATCTATATTATAAAATTATCACACTCTTAAAATAAATTACTAACTCAATAATAAATTTAAAATCGTAAAAAATTTTAAAATACAAAATTGAAAAATAAATAAATAAACTACGTACAAATACATGAAATATTTAATTATGAATACAAAAAATATATAAAATACATATTTAATTTTAACAGTTTAAAGATGTTCTATTTGTTTACAATATAAAATACACCATCATTTTTCTAACCCACGATTTATATCATTCCAACATATTCCATTTTATCTCCAACTAAACAGAAGCTTGTTTCAATCTCTTCCATAAAAAAAGAAAATGATATAAATTAGGATATAAATATTAAAAGAAAAAAAGAGAATTTTTTTTTTGTATTTCAAAATATTTTAATATTAGACTCGATTTGTAGAGAATTTTATTTTATGAATTTTCATATTTTTTTTATATATTTTAAATATATATTACTTTCAATAATTATAAATTTAATTATATAAAAAAACAAATTACTATAACCAATAATAAGGGAACACGTGGCACTGTGACCCATCTCATGTTTGGGGCTGTCGGCCGCCACCGGTCAAGAGAAATGGGTGATTAAATTAATTTTTTATTATTATTTTTTTCTCGTTATTCGTGTGACCTTTGCTGAGGAACACCGATAAAAGTAGTCTAAGTGGTTTACTTATGACAAAATCTGATTCATGACAACTTTAGCTGCTGCATGATGCCTAATAATGCTTGAACAACAACAAACAGAGCAACCATCCTTCAAAACAACCTCACCTACCCATGGAACTATAGAACACCTGTGATATTCAAAGTATGTAAACTCACGTTTATGAATTCTGAAAATATAGAACACATGTGATTCTAAAAGAATATATATAAAAAACGGGAGAACTCAGGGGCGCTTATTTCAAATTCTTCAACACTAATGGGAATGAAATTTCATTTTCTTCTTTTATCCTTACATATGTTGAATGAGAGTTTATATTCATGGTGCTTACATCATTAATGTTGTATTCCAAATTTAAAAAAATTGACAAAAAAAAAATGTTGTTGGTTGTGGTATGAGAGATTGATTAAGGAGGATGATTATAAGGTGAGATGGAGATAATCAAATAGGGGTAATGATTACCTTATTCAAGAGAAAAAACAATGTTATATACTTCATTTATTCTTAATACATATAATAATTATCATGTATATATCTCATTACCATTAAAGAATTCTTTTACCAAGCGCTCCTTCAAATTATTTATAAATGAGCATAATAATATCAATGAACAGGCATAGAACATCAATAGCGAGAATTCATACTTTGTTCTTACTGAATGTGTGATCATATATTCGAGAACATTTACTTTCAAAAATTATTATCAGTTGGTTCTTTTTCTTTATGTTGCTGAGTTTGTTTTAATGTTTTTAAGCTTAATTTTTCTATTTCAAAAGGACTCTTATAATTCACAGTTTTATAGTGAATTAATTTTTGTTTGAAACATTCAATGGGCATACGGATTAATAAAAAGTAGAGTATGTAAGTGTGAAGTTAATTAATAAAATATAAAAAGTATACTTTATTAACTTTTGTGGATAAATTATTTTCTTTTTAAAGTAAAAAAATAGAATTGGAATATCCCAAAATAAAAAATATGGAAAAGAAAATTGGAACGGAAGGAGTATAATGCTTTCTGATGTTGGTCTGCGTATGATCCAATTGCGCCAAACATCTCAACTTTGTCATTTTTATTTGTATATTTTGTAGTATAGGCACTTTTATTTTTCATGAATTTGAACTTTGTATTGTACAAAATTCAATTTAGTTGTAAATCACAAAATTAAATATGTTAATAAAAGGAAAACTTACAAAATAGTTTACAAAATTAAAATTAATTATAAATTATTTTTTTACAAAAAAAAAAGTATTTATGTGAAAAAAAAATTATATAAATATTGTGAACTAATTTATAAATATAATAATTTTTTAAAACTAACATGTAAATCACGTTGATGAAATTGATTGGATTGCTGAAAGATCCAAATCCAATCTTGACATGCAAAAACCGAAATTATCACAATTAGCTAGGCGACCACCGGCGTTCAATTATTAACATTGAAAAATAATAGAGACGCCATAAATTTAATTTCAAATTAAGAAAAGTAGCACCATAAATTTTAAATTCACAAATAAGAAAAATACACCTGTAATCTAAGTCGTTGACTTGTGCAAAATCTGATTCATGACAACTTTGGCTGCTGCATGATGCCTAATAATGCTTGAACAACAACAAACTGAGCAACCATCCTTCAACACAACCTCACCCTCCCATGGAACTATTTCATCACATCATCACCTTCCCCTTATTGTTGTTCATCTTCTCTTCAACAACAATCCATCAAATTTCTGCAGCAAACGACACCATAGACACTTCACAGAGCATCAAAGATGGAGAAACCTTGGTTTCTTCTCGTGGCATCTTCGAGCTCGGTTTCTTCAGTCTTGGCAACTCTTCACATCGCTATTTAGGCATATGGCACAAGAATGTACCAATACGAGACAGGATTTACGTTTGGGTTGCAAACAGAGAAGTCCCGATCACTACTAAATCAGGCGTTTTAAGGGTCACAGATGTTGGAACTCTGGCCCTTTTCAGTGATACTAATGGCACGGCCGTGTGGTCGTCCAATGCCACGAGATCTCCGGTGATGAATCCGGTCGGAAAATTGCTAAACTCGGGGAATCTCGTGGTGAAGGAAGCAGAGGATGACAGAACAGAGGATTCCCTGTGGCAGAGTTTTGATTATCCCTCGGATAGTTTAATCCCGGGTATGAGCGCGGGATGGAATCTTGTGACGGGGGTGGAGACTTACTACACGTCGTGGAGGAGCGAGGACGACCCATCTCCAGGTGAGTTCACGACTCACCTGGACCCGACTGGGTACCCGCAGTTAGTCGTGAAGAGACTAACTGCGGTTCAGATCAGGATCGGACCCTGGAATGGGGTCCGATTCAGTGGTGCTCCCGGCACCAGGATTGATCCCACTCTGAGGATGAATAACAATGAGGTGAAGTACAGGGAGGATAGTGTGGAGGAATCAATAATCACCAGGCTCAGGTATAGCCCGGAAGGCGTGGGGCAGCGGTGGACGTGGAATTACGGGACGAATTCGTGGACGATCTACAACACGACGCCGGATGATTGCTTTAGGTACAATTTGTGTGGTGCAAATGGTATTTGCGATGTTGGGAGGTCCCCTGTATGTGGATGTCTTGATAAGTTTGTGAGGAGGCGCGATGGGTGTGGCCGGAGGACGCCTGTTAATTGCTTTGACGATCTGTTCATGAAGTTTTCGGGGATTAAGTTACCGGATGCAAGGAACACATCTTTCAATGATTCTAGAATGTTCCTTGAGGACTGCGAGGCGGAGTGCTCGAGGAATTGCTCCTGCGTGGCGTATACGCAGTTGGATATCCGGGAGGAGACGAGTGGATGCTTGTTTTATCACGGGGACTTGTTTGACATTAGGGTCGTAGCTCAAGAAGGGCAGGATCTTTACATCAGGATGGCTTCTGCAGATTTAGGTAACATTTTGCACAACATTTTCTTTTGAAATGTCTCTGCATGCCATTTGATTGTGTTGAAAATGTTGCAGATTCTAAAGGGAATAAAAGAGTGATTCTCATAGCCAGCTGCACGTCAGTTGCGGGGATGGTTCTTGTGCTCCTCACTGTCTTTTATATTTGTAATAAGATGAGGAAGAAGGGTTCCAATTTGGGAAGAAAAGGTATGAAAAATGTGCATGATAGTATGTTGCAGTGTGTGATACTCTCTGTCTCATGATACAAAGTTGCAGGGCTATTTATGGAAAGTCGTGGCGAAGCAGACTTGCCCTTGTTCGGGTTAACGACTATTTTGAAAGCGACGGATCATTTTTCGGAGAATAATAAGCTCGGTGAGGGAGGATTCGGACCTGTTTACAAGGTATATATGGAGTATATTCTGAAAAACCAAAGTAAGTTAGCTGCATAGATGACTTTTTATTGGCATTCTGAGTTGTTATGTGTTGGCTTTAGGGTACTCTTGAAGACGGACAGGAAATTGCGGTGAAACGCTTGTCGGAAACCTCTTCGCAAGGAGTTGATGAATTTAAGAATGAAGTGCTCTTGATTGCCAAACTTCAGCATAGGAATTTGGTGAAGCTTTTAGGATGCTGCATTCAGGGAGACGAGAACATGTTGATCTACGAATACATGCCCAACAATAGCCTCGACTCGATTTTATTCGGTGAGTGCCCCGAATATGGTGTCACATAACTAGGATGAAAGATGGTATGATCACACAAGACAATTTTACTTCATAGTATGTCTGGCAGATCAAACAAAAAGTATGGTGCTTGATTGGGGACAACGTTTCCATATAATTAATGGAATTGCAAAGGGACTGTTGTATCTTCATCAAGATTCAAGGCTGAGAATCATCCATCGAGACCTCAAAGCGAGCAACATACTACTTGATGCTGACATGAATCCAAAGATATCAGACTTCGGCCTAGCCAGGGGTTTCGGAGAAGATGAGAGTAAAACTAAGACGCGCAGAGTTGTCGGAACTTAGTAATAATTTTCGCAAAATAATTAATATAATCCCCCATCAATGAATTCAAAATTTTAATTTTTCGTTTTAATGCCTAACTTGCAGTGGATACATGTCGCCAGAATATGCTATAGACGGGTGGTTCTCGGTGAAATCAGATGTATTTAGCTTCGGTATCCTTGTGCTAGAAATTGTTTGTGGAAAGAAAAACAGAGGATTATTCGTTAGCGAAAGCGGTCTCAACCTTCTTGGACATGTAAGTATTTATATGTAATCACATTTTGCTCAACATTTGTTGCCAACAAGATCACGTTGCATTTCGAATATTGGACAGGCGTGGACGCTTCACGACGAAGGCAAGTCGTGCGAGCTAGTCGATGCTTCTCTAGGCGACTCTTTCGACTTGTCTCAAGTGCTTCGCTCGATCCATGTGGGACTCTTGTGCGTGCAAAAATGTCCTGAAGATAGGCCACGTATGTCGTCTGTGGTTTTCATGCTTGGAAATGAAGTTGCATTGCCAGAGCCAAAGCTACCAGCTTTCTTTGGAGATACTCAAAGTTTAACCACTACTACTCCATCAAGTTCCAAGAATATAGTCACAATCACTTTGCCTCAGGGCAGATAGCTGGAGTACTACTTTCTCATTGCAAGAAAATATAGAATTATCTATGAAAATTGTAAATATAGCTATTAAATTTCCAGAATTAACTACGTGTCTAATTATTAGGTTCTTTTTGTTTTCTATGTCAATGGAATTTGTGTAGAGAAATTATTTATAAGTAATTTTTGTAGGTATATTATTTGTAGGTGATTAATTACCTATACATTTTATTTCGTAGAAAAATAATTTAGTTGACAAATTATTTGTAGATTGAATTGAAGGATGAAAATGTCTAAATAATTATAAAATTTTATAGGCAAACACAAGCAACTCCACTGTATAAATTTTTATAGAAAATTTTTGTAGGCAATTCTAATGGATAAATCAAAGAAATTTTAGAAATTATACATAATATCCACATTTAATGGAATAAAATTATCAGTGTAAATCGTGTTATTAAATTAATTTCACAAAAATTATATATAGTTATGTTCTCCTTGAAAATTTAATGGGTTTTATTATAATGGATTAATTACTATAAAATTAGTATTTATTTATTTTTATTTATATAATTTTATTCATATTTAATAAATAATATCCAGTATTATTAATTAAAATGAATCATGATTCATTCAAAACTTCATAGCAATATATATTTTTTCAATCGAGCTCGTCTATTGTCATTTAGTTACGCAATTAATATCTTTGGTCATAACTCGCAACTAATTCATAAATGTTTGTGCGTAGTTGGAATTTAAAATTAATTTGTCATCCAACCATCTTAATCAATTCAATTCATGAGGTGAGGGGTCAAATGTATAGGGGTATTAATAAAAACATATCAGTTCATATCTTATCCCCAAATAATAAATGCCACGAAAAATTCTAAATTGACTTAACAAAAATGGACTTATTCCAAATTGACATAATTCTATTAAAAAAAAAACAACAGTTCCACGGGCAATGTTAATATTTTCATAATGTCTTAGTTTTGTATAGGGATCGCAAATCGTGTAATCGTATCGTTTTTCATTCCGACATGATAACAATACGTACGAGGTGAACACGAATACGAAAATTTCAACACGACACGATACGAAAGTTTATTATATCAATTTTAATAAAGTAATAAATAAATAAAAACTCGACACGAAACGATAAGGACATGAAATTTAATAAATTTTATATTTTATTATCAATTTTTATAGTAATATATTCAATATTTTGTATTTAAATATTAACGTGATACTATCAGATACATATTATATCAGATCATTAACAGATTAACAGATCGCTAACGGGTTAACGTGTCATTTGTTAATTTTATCGTGTTTAACGGGTTGACACGACATGAACACAAACACAACACGAAATATTCGTGTCCTTATATATCAGATCGACACGATAAGCCTAATTAATTAAACACTACGTTTTCGTATCGTGTCGTATACAAAATTGTCACCCCTAGTTTTGTATACACAAGATGCATCGTGCAATTCAAATGTATTTTTAAGAAATTATATTATTTATTATTGAAAAGTCACACATGCTATTACTGAAAAATGAATTTTTAAAAACACATTTTACAGTAATAAGTAATAACATGTGTGACTTTTAAATAGTATTTGGTGTAACTTTTTAAAAATATAAGTTACTCAGTGCACTCGATGCACAAGAGACTTACTTTTTCATAATTATTTGTGTGGAAGAGTAAGATTATTAGAGTGTATCGTGTAATTTATGTGTATTTAAAAAATATTTTCTTATTATTAAAAATTACTTTTATTAATTTATATTAAAAAGGCAATACTCGTGAAATAGTATTAGAGTAACTTTGCAATAAAAACAGTGTGCTTTTCAGTTAAAACAAAATTGACTTGTTACCCAAGTTCCAGATGCATGCATGGGTTTGCATGTGAGATTATGCATGTATTTATGCGTATACTTTAATATGATATTTTAAATGACTTGCACTATTCATATAATACACATAAGAGTAAGCGACGTTGACGAGAAAGAAAATCAACTACGAACAGGATCGACCTTTAAACTGTGTTGCATTTAAACTGATCTTTTCCTCTCAGTTTTACAATGTTGTTAACGTTGTAAACATGTCGAGATGTTATTTATAAGTGATCATGAGTTGTTGAGGTGTTTCGTTAATATAATTTATAAATTTTGTGTTAATTTATCATAATTTAAAAAAAAGTTTATTAAGAAATAATCACATATCTGTACAAAAGTAATGCATTATTTTCAAATAAATACAATTTTTTTGCATAATAGTGTAAACATAAATTGAATAATAGAGTTATTTTTTCTTTTGTATATATATTGTACCCATTTAAAAATAATGCATTATTTTGTACCAATCTGTGACTGACCATTTAAATAACAATAAGTATTTTGTTATTTTTATGTTGAGGTGGTAGATGTGGGGTGGTGGTTAACTCTAGAATAAGGCGGGTGGATGGGGTGGAGGTGTTAGAAAAATAAATTAGGATATCTTAATTTATATTTTTACAACTTATATCGTGTAAGGAACTTATTTTTTGGTTGAAGGCTTTCACTTGTTTTTGGGTTTTGATATTTGAGACAAGTCAAAATTAAATTAAATTTGATCAAAAATTCAAATATGTAGTAGACCAAAAAAAATTCATAAAAAAAACAAATTAAATACAAACATAACTGCCTTAATAATCAAAACGGATTTCACAACGCTGTTACGTGATATAAAAGATTAATCCAAAAATTTGTGCATCCAAATGCATAGGATGCACATTGATTTTAAGTTTAATTTTAATTTTTATTATGATTTTATGAAAATATATAATACTCGCTGCACTATGTGTTTTTTTGGTAATTGAAATATTATTGAATTGTTCTTAGGGTATTAGTGAGTTGTTCTTGGGGTAGTATTAACTAATTATTCGGGTATTACAAACTTATTCTTGGAGTATTAATAATGTGTACTAACTTGTTCTTCGGGTATTACTCAGTTATTCTTTGAGTATCATAAATTATTATTTTGGTATACTCATTTATTAATTTATATTTAAGCTTGAGGTATTGTTGAATATAGATGGAGTACTACTCAGTTGTTTTTCGTGTATTAATAAATTGATTTTTGGATATTACTCATATATTAATAATTTATATATTAAAATTCTGTATGAGTTTATTAATTTCTAGAATTGATCTTCAATTTCTGTCTAATAATTAAATATTTGTTTACAATAAATTAATCAATTAACTATGATGCTCATGTTTCTTGAGATCATATCACACCTAATTAACAATAGTGCCGATGGGTTTCAGATGGAGGTTGGTTGCGGACAAATCTCAAATAATTAATTAATCAAGATCACTGAACAAGCGTTTTTAATTGGATTAGTCTTGTATTCATCGGTTACACGGTGCAACTCAAGTTTATTTTTTAAAAGTTACATAAAATACTACTAAAATGTCACATGTTATTACTGAAAATTGTATTTTTTATAATGTAACTTTTCAATAATAATTAATTGTGCAACATTTCAATAATAAATTGTGTAACTTTTTAAAAATGAATTTGAATTACACCGTGAAACTGGTGCACAAGAGACTTACTCTTTTTAATTTTAAAATGAATGGTTGGACTCACTATCAATATCGCGCAAGTCATGGCGGTCATGGTTGAATAACGGCTATTTGGAGAAATCACTCTACATGCGAATTTTTTATCAAGTTAAAATTAAATTAATTTAAAATGCATGTGGTGCACTTGAATGCATTCAAGTATTACTAAAAAAATTAAAGTATAATAATTTCATATTAGAGTTAAACAAAAATATTTTGTCTCAACAGATTTTATATATTAGTGAAAAACTTTAACAATACTCGACAAAACTCTTAACAATATAAACTATATATTTTATTATTTTTTTAAATAAATTATAAAATATTTAAATTTAAGAGGAAGTCTCTTGTGCACCGTGTAATTCAAATGTATTTTAAAAAGTTACATCATTTATTACTGAAAAGTCACAAGTATTATTACTGAAAAATTACATCATTAAAAATAAACTTTTTAGTAATAAACGGTGTAACTTTTCAATAATATTTTGCGTAATTTTTAAAAAATGCACTTGAATTGCATGTTGCATGCAAAACTAAGGCTAAAATGTAGTTTAGTTTAGCCGATCCTTACCTCAATAATAACCTTAGGTTAGTTTTTATAATTCTTCCTCTCATCCGCCAAGTGATGTATTATAATCTTTTGTCCGGAACTAGAGTCGGTTAAAAGCTCATTAGAACAACTTTTCATCTTATACAGATTAATCAATATACTGATATATATTTGTATATATAGATTGATCAATATACTAACAAATATTTGTATGTACGAGTTAAATAATTTATTTACATGTGATATTAATTTGATTTTGACAAATTAAGGGGCGCTTGGTATGAAAATTCTTCAATGGTAATGAGAATGAGATATACACATAGTAATTATTGTATGTAATGAGAACAAATGAGGTACATAACATTATTTTTTCTCTAAATTAGGTATTCATTACCCTCATTTGATTAACTACATCTCATCTTATAATTGTACTCCTCAATCAATCCTCCATACCACAATCAACAACAATCCTTTTTGTCAACTTTTTTCAAAATCGGAGCACAACATTAATGATATACTACCATGAACACAAACTCTCATTCAACATATTTAGAGGTAAAGGAGGAAAATAAAATTGCATTCTCATTACCATCGAAGAATTTAAAACAAGTGTCTCCCAAAAGAATCTTGTTAGTTAAGCTTAGTTATATATTCACCGCCATTTTTTTTAATATTTAACATTTTACATTTGGTTCAATAATAAAAAAATTGGAAAAAGTACAAAATGATTCAACAAATTAATAAAAATTACATATTGGTCATGTGCAAAAAAAAAAAAAAAACGCTTTCGTGCAAAAAAATAACATACTGTCGTGTAAATTTTTTGAACCAATATGTAAGTGACCCATGAAAAATTTAAGTTTTTAAGTAAAATTGTTGATCTAAGCTAGCCTTCAAAAGCCTGCGGCATGAGTTGAAGAAGCGCATTTCAAAACCGATGTGTAATGTTTGGTTTAAAAGACAAAATTATTTATCTTATCAAAACGTGTATGTTTTGACAAAATAGATAATTTTATCTTTTGAACCAAACATAAATAATTGATTACTATCTACCTTCCATCCATGTAAGTGTCACTTGATTCCTTGAATAAACTTTGTCGGATAAAACATCTCTCTCTGTGAAGAACCCTGGCTGCTTAGCCTCCGGCAGTGCGATCTCGTTAACCAACATAAAAACCACCGAAGACATGTTTGGCCTATCCTCTGGAGATTTTTGCACGCACAACAGTCCCACGTGGATCGAGCGCAGCACTTGAGATAAGTCGAATGAGTCGCCTAGACCGGGGTCTACCAGCTCGGCCGAGATCCCTTCTCTATAAAGTGTCCATGCCTGTCCAAAATATGCAAATGGTCATGGAGATGACAAATTTTTAGCCACAAAAAGTTGGCCAAAGCAAATACTACCTCGTCTCAATCCTACTTTCACACTTGTTTTATTTTAATATTTCAACTCTACTTTCACACACTTAAAATAGAAATATTTTACATTCAAAAAAATTAATAAAGTACATTTTTTAATTTTATGACGGATTCTAAAGGGTAAACATGGTAAAATGTTGGTGGTGTATTTATGGAAATGTGTTATTTGGATTTTTTGGAAAGTTTGAAAGAGAACTGTATTCTGTGGAGAAACTTTATGATAAAATTAAGAGTCATTTACAAATTGGTTCAAAAAAAAATCACTATATTTACAAATTGATTCAAAAAATTTGCACGGTAATATGTTTTTTTTTTTTTTGCACGGGATCAATATGTAATTTTTGTCAATTTGTTGAATCATATTGTACTTTTCCCTAAAATTAAAGTGCCATCATGGAGTTGGATTATGGAGAAAAGAATCAAGATGCAGAAGTTTTAATTTTATTGACTGGAAGGTTAAACCAAAGAGTTATAGGTTGTTAATTACTCTCTCTGTCCACCAAATTTTTCCTACTTTTCTTTTTTGGTTGTCCACAAAATATTTTCTCATTTCCTTATTTAAAAACAACTTACACTCACAACTAAAAGTTTGGGCTCCACAATACCTCCATTTTTTTTACTTTATCTATTATTTTAATATAATACTAATTTTCATTAAATCTCTTACTTAATTTCTTACCGTGTAGTAGTGGTTGTACGATGTAGTGAGGTTTTCCTTTGTTTGGTTTGATTTGTACCAAAAAACCGTGAATTGGATTTAAGTATTTCTTATACCTACCCATAATAAAATTCTCCTTTTCCAATAAAAAAAGATAGATAAAATAGATTTTTTTAATTTTAATATTTAATTTTATATTTACATACTTATTTTTTCTTGATTTGTGTATCATTTATAATTATGAAAGTTATTCTGAAACGAAGAGAATAATACTTACATGTCCAATGAGATTGTGCTCATTGAGGGAGAATCCTCTGTTTCTCTTTCCACTCACTATTTCTAGCACGAGAACACCAAAGCTGAATACATCGGACTTGATTGAGAACAGTCCATCTATTGCATATTCTGGAGACATATATCCACTGGGCCCAAAAAAATTGATGTTAGACAGTAACCATAAGATTATATATACAGACAGGGTTGTTGCACTTCTTACTATGTTCCAACAACTCTACGTGTTTGAGCTTCCGTTTGATTTCCTCCAAAACTTCTTGCTAAACCAAAGTCGGATATCTTTGGATTCATTTCAGCATCTAGCAAAATGTTGCTGGCTTTGAGATCCCGATGTATAATTCTCAGCCTCGAATCTTGATGAAGATACAAGAGTCCTTTCGCAATTCCATTGATTATATGAAAACGTATTTGCCAATCAAGTAGTATACTTTTAGTTTCATCTGTGAAAACAAATGGACTGACTTTCAAATACAAGCAACCAAAAATAATCAAAAAGAAAGAAAGACAAAATGCTAATCATAGATATCGATAATGCAATGTTAATTCTATATGGCGAATTGATTGATCTCACCGAATATAATCAGGTCGAGGCTATTATTAGGCATATATTCGTAGATCAACATGTTCTCCTCTCCTTCGACACAACATCCTAAAGTCCTCACCAAATTGCGGTGCTGAAGTTTCGCCATCAAAATCACTTCATTCTTCAACTCATTGAGCCCTTGGGACGAGGTTTTCGACAAGCGCTTGACAGCAATTTGATTTCCATCTTCCAACATTCCCTATTAACAAAAAATGTGTAAATGTTACAATGCAGTAAAATCCTGTTTGTCTGTCGATTCATCAGACAATTTTACGTCCGCATAAACACGTGAAAAAATTGTAGTACTTACTTTGTAAACAGGTCCGAATCCACCCTCACCAAGCTTGTTATATCTTGAAAAATTATTTGTTGCCTGCATAATTGAAGATAAGCTGAAGAACGGCATATCTGCATCCCTTACAACATCACTTCCACTAAATTGCCCTGCAAAAGCAATTTTGGAGCATTAGTCAAAGAAGCAAGCACTAATTTACCATGTTTGTAGATATTCTTCAGCAAACCTTCTGTCTCAAATACCGGCTCCTTCTTCCTCTTCCGAGTTAAAATTAAACCAACGACTACTAAAACAATCACGCTCGCCACTGATGTTAAACTTGCTATAAGTTTTACACTTGTTCTGCTATTAGAGCTCCCAACATCTTCAATCCAAAATAAATAAAAACAATGATCATTCTCTCATATTCATAAACCAAATTAAACATAAACATTTAGAAGGAAACAAATATTTTCAAATGCAATTTACCATTAGGAACAATGTCATTAACAGCATATCCATGCCATTCACATTATTACTCATCAAGTACATAATCTAAGCAATTATTATCTTACTCGACTCTGAAGAAGCCATTCTGATGTAAAGATCTTGTCCAGCTTGAGCCATAGTCCTAATGTCGAGCAACTCCCCGTGATAAAACAAGCATCCACTCCCCGATCCGCTTATATTCAAATGCGCATACGCCATACAGGAACAATTCCTTCTGCATTCCGCTTCACAGTCCTCCAGTCGCAGTATCCGCTCATTGTACGAAGAGTTCATCGAATCAGGCAACCTAATCCCCCCGTACTTCAAAAACACATCACCCGAACAATTCAAATCTGTCCTCCGAACGCATCCCCCCGACCAATCCGTGCTGTTCCAGCTCTCGGGATCTCTCGGCACAAACCTGTCAAGGCAAGCACAGTTCGGAGAGTTCCCAATCGTGCAACTGCCATGTGCACCGCACGTGGCGTAGTTGTCACAATTATCCACAGGCATAGTGAAGTAGAGCATCCACGTGTTCATTCGACTGCTCCACGTCGACCGCTGCCCTGACCCTCCGGGAATCAATCTAATCCTGGAAATAATCGACGGCTGGTAAACCTCCGTGTACTTCACCTCATTCTCATTCATTATCAGCCCGACCTGGTACGTCGGGTCGTTGCTCGTGTCGGGCGCCCCGCTCCACCGGAGCCCATTCCACGGCCCGAGCCTCGTCTGGACAACATTCCCCTTCCTGATTTTCAGCTGCGGGTATCCCGTCGGATCCGTGTGGATCGAATACTCGCCCCGGGCCGGGTCATCCTCTCTCCTCCATGCGGAAACGTAAGTCTCCACCCCTGTCACAAGATTCCACCCCATGCGAACGCCTGGCAAGAATTAGGCCCGTTCATTAGCAATTGTAATCACTTACACGTCACATGGCACAAAAATTTATGGGATCAATCCTTAAAAAAATTTACGTTAATATAAAATAATTTATAAAAATTAGTACCTCTGTCCCACAAAAGTTTGCATACTCTAAAAATGGAAATATTCCTTTAAATCTTCACCTTCAAAATTTTTACCTCACAATCTCCACCATACACATTCTACTCATTACACTTTTTCTTAAAACCTGTGCCCAAGAAAGTACCGCAAACTTTCCTGGGACGGAGGTAGTATAAAATATAGGGTCAGTAACAAATTAGTACAAAATAATGTACTATTTTTAAATAGGTACAATATACAAAAAAATAACTCTATAATTCAATTTATCGTTACACTATTATGCAAAAAAATTATAACTATTTAAAAATAGTACATTACTTTTGTATTAATCTGTAATTATTTTTAAAATATATTATTGTAAATATATACAAAAGAATACTACATGTACACACACCTCTTCTTTCTCCTCATTTTTTTTGCATCTTAATTTTTTTTCCTCCTTAATTCTCTCTATCCTCAACGTAACATTAAGAAAATTCTGAAAAAAATCTTATATTTTACTCTTAGATTTAATCCTAATTAATTTTTTTTCAAAAAAATCATCAAAACTTATAGTGTTTAACGCTCAAAAAATTTTCTAATTCATTGATAATTGTTCTACTCTAATTATTAAATCACAACCACTATATTTAAGACCTCAATTTAAAATGTAGCACAGGACTTCTATATCTTTCAGGACGGACCTGGCAAGAACGTGTCGGTCGGATAATCGAAGCTCTGCCACAGAAAATTCTGGGGCCTGTCGTCCTCTGCTTCCCTCACCACCAGATTCCCCGAGTCGAGCAGCTGAGCCACCGGATTTTCGACCGACCTCGATGAGTTAGTTGTCCACACTGGTAACGTCTCGTTTTCACCACTGAACAGGGCCAGAATCGCGGGCCGTGCAACTCTTAACACGCCGGAATTAGTCGACAGAGGTGCTTCTCTGTTTGCAACCCAAACGTATGACCTGATTGGAATGTCTTTGTACCATATGCCCACGTATCGATTTGAGGAGTTCCCTGGGCTGAAGAATCCGAGCTCCAACAGGCCGCCTGATGAAACCAGTGTTTCGCCATCTCTAATGGCTTGAGAAGCATTCAATGTGTCTGCACAAATTGGAGGGATCGACAGGGAGAAGAGCAGCAGAAGGGCTAGTGATCTCTTTCGAATTTTGTCCATGGCTTCACTTGCTTTTGAGCTTGTGGTCTGACAATTTATGAGCTTTGATTTTAAAGGCGTGTTACTAGTCAACGGTAAAATTTTCATAAATTCAAGTCATGGTTTGAAGTTTCTGGATGAGTTGGACAAAATTTTGCCCCGCCGCCATGATTTACCTTGGTGTAATCTAGTTCTTGCAACTTTCGGATATAAGTCAGCAGTATTGCTTGTTTCTTTATATAGTATTGATTGATTTAATATAGAACTAGTGATCTATGTTTTAAGCAGGCGAAAGTGGACATTGAACCGAACATCTTAGCATATTGGTCGGATTGAGTTCGATCGGTCAGACCGCGGTTGAGCCGGTATGATGTCACAATTATATAATATATAAATTATAATATTATATAATTTAATTCTTTGTAATTAATATATAATAAAGACACTAGATGAAAACGTTGCACCGCTTGAAATTGTCGCAATGCTAATCGCATCAGGCTCTTCGTCCTTTATAGATTTTTCCCATAAATATAGGGCATCAAAAAAAATTTTAAATTGCCAAATAACCTCTAAATTTTTTTTTTTTTTTTAATAAAAATGCCAGTTCGGCCTGTTTGATCCAGATCGGTTCGATCCGATTAATACCGTTTTTTACCGGTTCTCTAACGCTTTAGTAGATGGTCGGTCGAACGCTTTTGAACCGTACGTTACTATATCCGGTTAGCGGTCGGACCGGTCCGACCAATTTTTTAAAACATAGGTAGTGATCTTCCCGGTGCACGAATTGAATATTATAAATTTTAAAAGTAGAATTATATATACAATGATATTATAGTATTTAAATAAAATAAAATATAAATATCGATAGGATTGAGTATGTCTGACATAATACTTTTTAAATAAAATATTACTTTACCGATTAAAGAAAATATAAATTGAATTTATTTTGTCAGTCTACATATTAATTCTATTAAAATTATTTTATTATTTTTTAAATAAAAAATATTATAATATATATGAGTGTATTAAAATATTTAAATAATCATATAATTTTTAATTATGCACTTAAATTCATATAATGATCTAATTTTGATATAACTTACATAATTTAAGTAAAAATATTTAAATTCCATTCGTCAAATTAAAGTCAATAAAGAATGACTTTTAAAATAATAAAATATATATTTAGGATTAAAAAAAAAAATTAGTGTAATATGTATTGAATTAAATTATAGTATTTCTTGTTTCTTTATATAGTATTGATTGATTTTAATATAAAATGTTTATTAATTTTAAATAAACTTAATTATTTTATAAAAACATTAGTCAAAGGATATCAAATGTTTTTGTTAAAGGTATTTCTTTTAAGGATGTTAAATGTAAATCAGTTTCATAAAAAAAAAAAAATTAACAAAGCCAAAATATAAACAATAACATTAAACAAACGAAAGGAAGCATCATGAATTAATGCCCCTAAGGCTCCATTTGAATGAGTGAATTTGAAATAGGTGGATTTCATATACAAATAATCACTCTTTCCAAAAAGTTACGTAAATTTACAAATATTTAGTTTTGAGTTTATATTCAAACTGAAGGAATTTTAAATCCTCATCAAAACTATGTTATTTGTGAAATTTCTCCTCTCTACTATTCCATGCATCCCTATATTTCCTGTATTTTTCCTTTCTCTCCCATCTCTTTACAATTCGTGATTTGAAATATATACCTTCTTATACGTATTTTTTTTAAATCTATTCATTTTCAAATTCATCCATCTAAATGGAGCCTAAAAAGTTTTTCAAAAGAGATCCATCACAATCTAGAAACCATGCACGACTAAACTATTAAACTACGAAAAGTTTGAGTTCTCTCAACCAATCTCTGTAGGCAAGACTAAATCATACAATTTGTTTTCTGGAAAACAGCCAATAAAAGAGTGCAGGTAAATTTTTGACACAATATTTACCTCTAAAAATCAATGAGTTTCTTGCACACCAAATATCCCAAAATCCTCCAAACACAGTCACAAAATTATCCTTTCATGTCGTGATTGCTTTCAAGGATAAAATTATCTTTCTCCTCAAAATATATATGCATATTTTTGGAAAAAAGAAAAAACATCATTTTTATGTCAATTCAGATATAGAATTTTCCTTATATAAAAAAAATAAAGGAAGGACACTCTTAGAACAAATAACCCGTACCTTTTCCGAGAGATGACCACAAAGTCTACAATTAGCTGAAGAATTTTGATTATAAGCACCTCTACTACGTATGGTATTATCAGTTTCATGGCATTATTTCGTCATCTCTTGCGCATGCATGGTAGTATTATATATTCTATTTATTTACTATCTATTCACTTCACTTGTTTTCATTTAACAATTCACTTTTTTAGCTTTAATGGTATATCACGTATTTGAAATGAAACCGGTAATTGTTTCATGGGAAAATAGAATATTTTATTCTTTTTATGTTTTTGTTGATTTTAATTTTAGTCCAGTTAACCATTTGAATTTTGAAATTAATCTTATAAGTTTTGAATTTTTTTTGTAATGTGTAAAAGATAAGCTGAGTTTGGATACTGAGTATTAATCCTGAAGCCTGAAATCTGTAAAGTTGATCCTGACACTAGATCCTGAGGCTGAACTGAGATTTGGTAATGAGCTTGAGTGCACTGATCCCGACTCACTTCCTGAGTGTTCAGATCTTGAAGGCACTTGTCTACTGAAAGCTCAGTCACTTGAAGACACGATCGTGAGTTACTTATCCTGAGATAAAATCACGTATTTCCTGAGTCACTCAAACTGAAGTTACTTCCTGAGCTGATAGTTATAAATCTATAAATAACTGAAATAGAGGATGACGAAGGCTACTTCATACACAGTGATAAAGTCGGTTATTTGAGCAGTTGGGGAAATAATTTTATTGGACGTCTGGTCAGTCATTCTTGGTGGTTACAATCATAGATCTGATTGGTTGATTGTGAATATGTTACTCTAGATAGGCATGCAGTTAGGATTTGTGCATTTATATATACGTATTAAAACCAGGGGGAACAAATACAGAGAGATACTCAATAAGAAAGAAACACATTGAGTGAGAAAGCATTGTACCCTGTAACTTTTACCATTGATTAGTGATGTGAGGAAACCACATCCGTGGACGTAGATCAATTGATCGAACCACGTAAATCTTTTGTTCTTGAGCGTTTTGATTTCCTAATTTCTGCATTTGTGTTCATTGAAGAGTTCTTCAATTGTTCTGATTATTACTTGAATAATTGAAGTCTTGTTGAGATCGATTGATTCACAACACTTTTATTTTCGTCCTCCGACTTGCTTTAAGCGGACACCCAGACAATTGTCTTTTACTTGACATATTTTTCTTTGTATCAAGATATTAAAGTAATCGGTTAAAATCAAAGTAAATCAAATTTAAAGGATAAAAACATCTTCTTCTTTTTTTGACAAATTAAGAGAGACTCGAATTGACTAGGGTCATGTTTGTATCAAATTCGTGCTCATTTTCATATAATTTATGGATGTTTGAATGCATTTAATGGACTAGTTGCTTTATATTTGACTGTTTAGTCCATCTATATAATAGAACATTCATAGGTGCAAAAACATTCAAGTAAAAGTTTAATTGCACATATTTATAGTTCAAATTTAATGATTGTCAAATTCAATTATAAATTATCTACAAATTTAAATTTTTAATACTAAAATATATTTAAAATTATGTGCATAAATTAAATAGGACAAATAAAAAGAACCTCAAATAACTTTAAATCTATGACATTTCAAGCAGTGCCTCAACAAAAATTATTGCTTCCAAAAGTTTTCACCCCATAGGATTACATACGAACCATCTTCATTTTTCTTGAATATTCCCCCAATCTCAAGAACTTAAGAATGCATTTTGTCCTCAATTTAAAAAGCCTAGATAACAATCTCAAGCTTGTCTATCCCAAAATGTCGTTATCATCAACCTAATGTGAGCCTATATATAATTAGCATGGAGGAAGATAATTTCATGGAGTACCCCATTCTTCATTTTTCTTGAATCTTCAACGAGCTGTTTGCTCCCAAATTCTTGAATATTTCTACAACCGCCCCTAGCACAAATTGTCTGAAGCCTGCGGAGCGATCGTTAGTGTGAAAATTTGCTCGAAATTATGTGTTTTAATTGTTTATTCCGATATGATTTCTTGTATTTTCTTCACTTATTTAGATTAATTGAGGTTGATTGTAAAAAAATCATTTGTGTTACAATTTTATTAATAAATTTAGATTATCGATGTATTAAATTAAAATTATTATTTTGAGCATAATTGAAATATTGAAGGCCCAATTTCAAAGCAAATTTCAGCCCAATTGAAATATTGAAAGGCCCATAGTCGTTAATTCAATTGTTTGCAGCTGCATTCTTTGACAAAGGAAGTGGAGAAAAAACTGAGCACTCAACCCACACAACCACCACCCATTCTGAAACGGGCAAGGTTATTAGCACTAGCATTTTTGGTAAATACACTACCCAGATAAATACACTATCCTTTTGAAAAATACATTACCCTTTGTTCATCATTTTTTCCCGAAATTTTTTCATTTTTTTTATATTTTTTTCCGAACACAGTACGAAAATGAACAAAAATTTCGAAAATTTTTGCCGAAAATTGGTAAAATTTTCGGAAAAAAATGCCGAACATTTAAAGGGTAGTGTATTTCTCAAAGTGGCTAGTGTCAATAACCTGGGCCTTCTGATACCGGAAACAGCCCAATGGTTTATGACGGTAATAAAAGAGAGAAAATATTGGGCCTAATTCTTGTTTTGTAGTTCAGTTGTTAAGCCCAATGGCTTAAAAACGTTTTTCTTTTATAGCCCATTTGGCATTAGGAAGGCAGGGGTATTATTTTCTGGCTTAGTCTTGAATGCACCAATTGCACCGTGCAACTCAAGTGTATTTTTAAAAAGTTACACAAAATATTACTAAAAAATTACATATGTTATTACTGGAAAATATATTTTTAATAGTGTAACTTTTCATAATAATTTGTGTAACTTTTCAGTAATAAATAGTGTAACTGTTTAAAAATACATTTGAATTTTATGGTGTAATTGGTGCACAAGAGAGTTACTCTTATTTTCTAAGAGAGGGATTATTATTTTGAAGGGGATTAGGGTTTATGTTTCGAGAACTAGAGAATTAGGAGGAGAATTGATGTTCTATTTTTAATTCATTAGGATTAGGAATAATTTTTATGTTGATCGCATTTACTTTCTAATTAATTGATGTTATTTGAATTCATATTTCATTTTATGCACATTATTTTCATTTGAATAATTCTTGGTAATATTTTTTTCATTCTTTTCATATTTATTTTATTGCTTGTTGTCTCAATTATTCTTTTTTACTCATTAGTCATGTGCATGTTGTCTCAATTATTTCTGTTCACCCATTGGTCATGTGTTAATCCATCAATGCTTTGGATGAAGGAAGATTATAAACATTATTGTCAATGTTTTTAATTCATTCTGATGAATTTAGTCCTTTCTTTTAATATGTCACTGTGACACCTGAGGATTTTGTTGCTAAAGATTAATATTTAAATTATAATTATAACATATGAGAATTGAGTGAGAAGGGTAAGAGTATTCAATTGACAGTAATGAGTTCTAGGTTTGTGAATTAATGTATCTAGAACATTAAGAGATACTTAGTTACAGAGAACAAGATTACTAAGATGTAGGGATATGAATGAGAGTTTATATTTTAGCAAGGTAGTAATGTCTAGTTCATTCATCAAATGACCTTTACGAATGAATTTTTTGGCAATTAACTGTGACTGGTACATAACATAATTCATTCGAAGTATATTATTTTGATTTATAGGACTAAACCACCCTGATTATAGAAAAGTAATATTTTTTATATTGAAAAGTTGATTTAATGTGGGTAATTTTTTAATAGAAACAAAAGTACTTTTAGTAATAAATAAATATAATTTTTTTAAAATATATTTAAATTGTATAGTGCATTTGATGTAAATTAGACCTACTTGTTTACTGAAATAGGAAAATCGAAATGGCAAAATGCGCACATGCCTCTAACACCTTGGAGAATTTAAATCAACAAAGAACTATGATATAATTTTATTCATTTAATTTTTTTAACACTCTCCCTCATTTATTTGGCTCCTCTTTAGAGATAGAAAATTGAGAATTCAACCTATAAACGAGGGAGAATATTAAAAAATTTAAATAAATGAATTAATTCTACAATTCTCTATTAATATCCATATTAATCCTTGAACGTAACGAGGAGTTCCTACTTCCACGATTGTGGCAATTTAATCCTCAAGTACTTCAAAAACACATCCTCCCAACAGTTCAGCCATGCCCTCTAAATGCACCCACTCGGCCAATCTGCTCTATTCCAACTTTCCGGATCTCTGGGCACAAATCTCTTAGGGGATGTTTTGATTCATATATTAGAGTGGATTAGGTTTCTAATTCTAAATAAATTTGTGTTGGTTTCTAGAATTTGAGTCCAGTATTAAATCTCGATATTTGAATTCAACATAATTCTGCAAAAAATGGATAACTTGATCTCAACTATTATATCGGATTAAGTTTAAAAAAGTAATTATATATATCAAACGCATATTATTTTAAAATCAGAATTGTAACCAATACAATTCATTGAAATTCTATCCTACTCAATCTACCCTATTTAGAAAACCAAACACCTCGGACATTCACATGAGTTTGGTGAGTTAACTTCCATGTGCACCGCATGTGGCCTAGTTGTCACAATTATCTCCATGAAATTAATTGGGAAAAAAGAATTAATTTGGACACTAGAAATATTTGAGTAAAACGATCTTCACCCTAAAAAATGTTCACCTATATTGGACATTATTAGTGACTCAATGCTTGATTTGAAAAAGATATAGTCTCCATGTGTGTCGTGTTTTAAGTATTTTTACCGTGTATTGCGTTCAATATCCCGCACTAAAGAATTTACAATTTAATATGGGAATGATTTAAAACGGTTGGGAATAGAACTCATTAGTGGTCTCAATATTTTAATTTGATACTAATTTTTTTTAAATAAAAGTATTTATATAAAATACTTATCAAAATGGCTTAAAAATCTGTGATATACAGGGGAAAGAAGATTAACCAATAAAAATGACTAAAAAAAATTCTTTTTTTTTTAAATTTCGCACCTGGATCCCCACAATTTCATTTTCTTTAAAAACAATTTTTTTGTCAAATTATGAGTTATGCAACATTTATTTTTATATTGCACCATGATCATCAGCGAAACCACTGTAGGCCTACTGAACTTTTTGCCGATTCTGTGTATTTATTTTGGATTAGTTGTAAAATAATTCACAACTTTTATAAAGACATTGTTAATTATAATTAGAGCCGTCAAAATAGGCTGGACCCGTTGGGGCAGTCCGCCCCGCAATAATAATAAGAGGGTTGGACCAAGAATTTCTTAGCCCGCTTGGAAGCGGGCCTAGACGGGCCGGCCCGTTTGGGTGGCGGGTTGGGGCGGGTCAGCCCGCCAATATATATTTGTTATACTTATATATAATATATGTTATGTATATGTGTAATATATGATATTTTTTAATTATTTTTTAACTTTAAATTTTTTATATTAAATTTTCCTTCCACCCCAGATTCTAAAATAACCAAACACGCCCTGACTCAATTTTTTTAAATTAAACTTTAAATTTTTTATATTAAATTTTTTAATTTTAAATTTTTTATATTATGTTTAATGAACTTTACTTTATGTGAATTGTGGCTCTCGTTGTGAGATTTATATTATAAATTATTTATGTGGTTTTATATGATGATTTTAGTTGAAATTATGGTAAAAAAAAAAAAATTTAAAAATAGAAATGGCCCGCCAAAGCCCGCAACCCGCCATTAAATGGGTTGGGTTGGAGTTTTTGCGGCCCGCCATATTTTCAGCCCGCCCTGCCCCGCCAAAAGGCGGGTTTTTTCGGGTTTAGGTCCGCCCCGCTCCGCCGACCCCGTTTTGACAGCTCTAATTATATTATAAATTTTTAAATTTTACAATTCGATATATGAATCAATTTATTATGACAATCCGGTATATGATGCAAAATTTCTCCTTTTTATTTATGCTTATGTGGCAATCACAGTGGCAGTTAAAGAGACATCGCACACATGTTTAGATGCCAAATTTGCAAAAAATATTTAATATTTTCAAACATTTTTTATTAAATATTTTTTAATCAGATTCAATGGTGGTTCCCATTAATCTGATTCAGGACAGCTTGGTCTCCACAAGGTTCATAACTTTAAACACACAATTATATTCTGGCAGTTGGTCTACACAAGGGTTCATAATTTGACTATGAATAAGTCTCTTGTACACTGATTACACCGTGCAACTCAAGTTTATTTTTAAAAAATTACACAAATTATTATTGAAAAATTACACAAATTATTACTGAAAAGTTACATCATTAGAAATACATTTTTCAGTAATAATCTGTGTAACTTTTCAATAGTATTTTGTATAATTTTTTAAAAATGAACTTGAATTGCACGGTATAACTGGTGCATACAATACTAAGCCTTGACTATCCGAGGATACAATTATATTCTCAATGATTACTGCTTAACTAATGGATGATAAGTTCTTAATTTGAGTCAATACTTGATACTCCTTTTCATCCTAGTTTTTGTTTTCCATTTGATTTTTTAATAGAATTAATTTATAATATTTAAGTAAATAAAATAAATTTTATTAAATAATATTAATCAATATAAGTGAGTGAAATTATAAGAATATATTTTTGCAAAATATTATTAACAAAATAAGGAGTAATTAAAATATGTATAGAGAGTAAATAGTACTACCTCCGTTCAATAAAAGTTTGCATACTTTTCTTTTTAATTTGTCCCACAAAAATTTGCACAATCCCAAAATAAAAATATTTCTTTAAATCTACACCTTTAAAATCTTTTATCTCACAATCTCCACCATACATATTTTACTCATTCCACTTTTTCTTAAAAATTATGCCCCAAAAATACCGTAAACTTTTGAGGGACGGAGGTAGTAGTATGAAAAAATAAAATTGAAAGTGAGGGAATCAATGCTTAAACTGGACCCCACCGTTAGCCTACCTACAATGGGTGCATGCTGAAAATTACTAGGTCCAACCCATTCAGATGTGTTCATTCGTATTGGGCTCCATTTACCCCCCATTTCATCTGTTTTTTGAATGTGTACATTTCATTCTCCGTATAAATATATATCCACCTCTAATATACGCACTACAACATAAATGACATTATGTAACAACAAGAAAGTGTTACTTAATATATATAAAATGTTATCTATTATAAATAGGTAACAATTTTTGAGCGTTGCACTTGCTCGTGTAACCTAAACTCTAAGGTAACATTTTTTTTACTTTTCGTATCACTTTAAAAAAAAAACATAACGTTTGATATGTAATACCTATTAAATGTTACATATGAACTATAGGTAACACTTATTGTAAAGAAAAAAAAATTATAATTCCTAGGATTTGATCCTTATACCTCTTGAATTTTATATTCCAAGACATACCATCTTGGCTAATACATTATATTTATCATATTTTGGACATCAATTTTATTTAACTCATTAACAATTTTTTTACTTATTCATTTTTCTTGTTCATCAATGGTGAATATTAACACATATTAATAGTAAATATTAGTGAACCAAATTATTTCCTACCTATATTTCATTCAAAAGTTCTATTAATGATATAATTATATCTAAAAATATATAAATTATATGTAGTTTATAGTTGCATAATTAAAATATATATTTAATATGTAATAAATTGTTTTAAATTATAGATAAATTTTATGTATATGAATTTTTATAAATATATATATTAAAATTATTTATTAAGATATCTACTAAAAAAATATAATAAATTAATATAGACTAAGGCATGTTTATATATGACTAATATTTTTTTATACTTACTAATTGGAGTATATTTTATATAAGTAGATATATATATTAATAATAATATCAAGTGTTACAAAAATATATATGTTACACATGTAAAAGTATTACCTAAAAATGTTACACATGCTAAAGTGTTACGTAGAAAATGTTACCTTTAAAAAAATGTTACCTAATAAGTGTTACCTATTTGAAAGTGTTACCTAGAAGTGTTACATTTGTAAAAATGTTACCTAAAGAGTGTTACGCATTTAAAAGTGTTACCTAAAAAGTGTTACTTATTTAAAAATGTTGCATGTAAGTGTTACAGATTTATAAAATGTTACATAAAGTGTTACATAATATATAAATTAAAAATATGTTACCATAATGTGTTACATAAGCTAAAAGTATTACAATAAAGCGTTACATAAAGTCAATTATGTTGTAGATGCACCTATTTTCACATGACATAATATCAATGACACCAATTTTATCTAATATTTACTTTGTTGTTTATTTTTTCGGATTATACGTCTGATTTGAATTAACCCTTATTATTTACTTAAAATAAATCCGAACTCTTGGATGGTTAAATCCACTTTATCCTCCATAATTCTTTATCTTCTTTTCTCATTATAAGTTACTCCTAATCATGAAAGTAAACAGAATATTACTCCCTCCGTATTTCTATAAGTTGCTCGTTGCTTTTGGGCACACGAATTAAGGTAAAAGTGAAAAAGTATAAGTGATGTGATGGAAAAAGTGAAAAAGTATAAGTGATGTGATAGAAAAAGTAAAAAAGTATAAGTGATGTGATGGAGAAAAGTGAAAAAGTAATGAAAATAGTGTAAAAAGTATTAAAAATAATAATAAAGAAGTGAATAGTAGTTTCCAAAAAAGGTAAAAAAGCAATGAGCAACTTATAGAAAGACAGAGGGAGTATAATTTTAACATTTCTATTATCCTATGAAATAAACATATATTATCTAGGTTTATTTAACACCTCTACTAAATTAGTATTATCTATTTTATCCTAACAATCATAGTAAACACAATCTAAAAAAGAAATTAAAATTAGTCTAGCTAATGAAAATGAAATAAGAAAGATAAAAAAAAAAAAAAAGGTCCTAAAGAACTTATAAAACTTAACTATCCATTTATGAAGTTAAATCCTTCTTAAGATGTGATAATGTTTAATTTTCATAGGATTGATAGCTAAATAAAGGTTTAAGTGACGGATTATGCATGCCCAAGTGAACCTTATCTTTATGCACTAGCAATTACAACCCAAAAAGACTTCAAAGATCATCATAAACTCTCATAACAATTCATGCTATTTTTAACTCAAAACCATTAGACCGTGTGTTCAAGAATCAATTAAAAAAATAGATTTTTCAATCTTATCTCCACTAACAATGAATAAGCACATAATTATGGCCAATAACATGTTTCAACAATAAATTTGAACATACTAATAAAATTAAATAACTGACTAAGTAAAATAAAACATCATAAATATCAAATCAATTGCATATAAGACCTAGAATCAAATATAATTCTAGGTAAACTCCTGCATGTTTAAACTATTATAAAAATTACATGACAAATTTTAAATAAAAAAGTGAAATAGAAAGCCAAGTGTTTTGTAGAAGATTGTAAATTAAATTCCAAGTTCAAATCTCTAAATAATATTATTTTCCTCCTAAATAAGATAATTATTGTCCCCGTTGGATTATTTTGCACACATCTTATAATTGTCATCTTCAATCAATCCTCCATGCAACAACCAACAATTATTTTTTAAAAAATTGGAGCACAACACTAATAATCATGAAGACAAATACACATTAAATATATATAAAGATAAATCAGAAAAATAAAATTTCATTCTCATTGCATTAAAAAATTTGTAACAAACACCCTCTAAAATTGTCCCACAAATCCTGAAGTTTAAATTTAGTCATGATGTAAAACCGCTCGGCACGAAGGACTACAAATTTATTTATACAAAGAGGTGTTCAAAATAACTTGACAAAATAGAGGAAAAAGTATGGGATTTAGCAATATAAAATCAATTCGTACCTGGGTGTCCCATTAGAAATACAATCGACACTCATAGTACCGACTAGTGACGTGTCTAGTATCAAATATATTTGCCTAGAATAGTGTTCCAGTCGATTATAAGGGAGCCGATATGTGGGACCATATTGCAATTTTCCTCCTTCCTTTCTTCTTCAATATATTCTCCTTCCTATTACACGGTCGGCTCCCTTATGATCGATTGGAACGCTTCTTTAAGCAAAAGTATTTAATATTGGGCGCATTACTGGTCGATATTGTGGGTTTCGACTGTATTTTTAATTTAGCATTCATATTCGGGTTAATTTTATATTGTTAAATTCAGTATATCTTTCTTTATTTTTATCAAATTATTTTAAAATCCTCTTTAAATAAATAAATTTTCCCTCGAAAGACCGTTAGCTCGAATCGAGCGGACATTACAAATTTACAATCTGCCTATTCTCTATATCTGTATTTTAAAAAGCGGATTGGACCGGCCGGTCGGACCGGTCTGACCGCTACTCGGACACCTCTCCGAGCCGCTTTAGTACGTTGGACCGGACATTTTCAAAAGCGCATGAAAAACGCTCAAAAGCGGTAAAAACCGGGTTGGACCGGCCGCTCGTTGGACCGGCCGAAACGGCGCTCTGACAAATTTTTTAATTAAATGATATTTTTTACACAAAATTAACTAAATTAATTATATATAATACATATTAAATATAATTTAATAATATAATGTCTAATTTTAATTCATAACCCTAGATAATAGATAATTCACTTCCTGGAAATACACTCTAAATCTCCACCCTCCTCCGATATAATATCTAACTTTAATTTATTATTTTAATAAAATTTATTCATAAGATATATAATTTTATTAGAAAAAATATATATAGAAATATATATAATTATAAATTATGTATTTATGATGTCACATCGGTTCAGCCGCTTTAAAAATAATTAGACCCGGTTGAACCCGATCCGACCAAAAATATTAAAGTGGTCGGGTCAACTTCCGCTTCCGCTTTTAAAACAAAGCTCTATATTGATGCCTCTTCTTTCTTTTTCTTTTTTTTCCTTCTTACTTCTTGGTCAATACCATGTGGGTCCCAGCATCATTCAATGCATTGCAACAAATTTCCATTACACACTTATCATATCGATGGCTGCACATTTCAATCAATTGAGCCAACATTTTCTATAGGTTTGACTTAAAAAAATTAATTATATTTATAAATTGATTCACAGTATCTATATAAAAGTATATTTTTTTTCTGTATAGAAGTATTTTTTATTTTTTTACACAAAACTAATTTATAAATTTTATTAATGTAGTGAACCATTTTATATTTTTTCCTTTTCTATAAAATTTAAATGGTGTGCTGACATGTTGAGAATGTGCTCCTCCAATATAGGAATGAGAAATTAAAATTTTAAATTATTATAGAAAATGTTGGAATACAAAATTGCAAGTTTGCAATTGTAAAATTGAAGTTTACAATTGTAAATTCTAAGTGCTGTGTTGGGAGAAAAGTCGATATTGTAGAATTAAAACTTAAAGTTACAAGTGTATAGTCAAAATGAAATTTACAACTGCAGGCTTCAAAATCTACAGTTACAACACGATTTAAAATTAAAAAATTCAAAGTTAATGGACTTTACTCAAACGTTTTTCAATTACGGCCATGGGACATTTGTGACTCATTATAACTATACTCCAACAATAATTTATAATATTATTAGTAGCATTTCAAGTCTGTTGAAAACATACGAAAATACAACACATACGGAGCATTTTGAGTAAAAAAAAGTACACAAATATTTTTCTGGCATTTGTCATTATCTTGAGCTTTTTTTTCTCCTTCATTTATCGATCTTACTCCTTTGATTATTCAAACAAATGATCTACAATTCATTAACAACTGGAATGAGGAGCATAAATTATTTTAAGAAAATTATGTGTAACACAAGTCTCGATCTTCTTTTTTATTATTTTATTATTTTCATTCATTTGGTGTTTACACCTACACAACATTGAGCCTAAATAATGCTGGAATGATTTCCTATTGGGCCTAAAAGTAAATTTTTCCTCTCTTGTTTCTCTCCTATCTCTTCTTCTCCTCACTAGAAATTAGGATCGTGATTTGCTTTTAAAAAATCTTATATTTTTTTTATAAAAATAACAAAATATGATTTTTTTTATATTAAATGCAATTAGTTAAAATTGAGTAATAAAAGCATAAAATTACATTAAAATAGAATTTTATCATTAAAATAGACAATAAATGCTCACTAAATTCGTGCAATTTTTAGTATAATCAAATATTTATTATATTATACTACTATTACTAAATATATATTAAAATATTATTTGATGAATTTATTATTATGTTATTATTTGGTAAATTGTTCTTATTCTTCATTTTAAGATTTCAAAAGTTAATTATTATGATTATATAATTGTTGAAAAAAATTAAAAGAATTACATGTCAGTCCTACTTTCTAAAAAGACTAGGTCAAGTCTTTCAACGAGAAGTCCACTTCCATCCAATCTATCTCTACACCTAGTATCTAATAAAATAATCCCTCCTTATTTCTATAAGTTGCTCGTTGCTTTTGGGCACACGAATTAAGATAAAAGTGAAAAAGTATAAGTGATGTGATGGAAAAAGTGAAAAAGTATAAGTGATGTGATAGAAAAAGTGAAAAAGTATGAGTGATGTGATGGAAAAAAGTGAAAAAGTAATGAAAATAATGTAAAAAGTATTGAAAATAATAATAAAGAAGTGAATAGTAGTTTCCAAAAAAGGTAAAAAAGTAATGAGCAACTTATAAAAAAACGGACGAAAATAGCAACATGAGCAACTTATAGAAAGACGGAGGGAGTATGTTATATTGATTTTGAAATTTTCCCACCGTCCAAAGAAGAATTTTGTACTCCTATAATTTTACGTTTTTTAAGAAAATATATCTTTTTTAAATAAAATAGTGTCATATGAATAAATATATGTATAAATATATAAATGTGTATATAAATTTATATTTTTTTGATAGTGTGAAAATTTATAAATAAAAAAAATGTACAAATTTTTTTGGAACAGAGAGTATAATTGACACGATGCAATGCCAAATTTATTCATAAAGTCTATCAAATTCAAGTTTCACATGCTCACAACTCACAAGTCACAACTCACAACCTCGATTATCAACTGCACTTCGTCAAATCAAGCAAGTCATAATTAATCTAATATAAGATTTATTTTATTAAGCTCATTAACCTACTATATATTTAATTTAATTTTAGACTTGACTCGATATAATAGCATTCATTGTCGAATGCACTGCACACTTGCGATTTTCCTTTGTTGGTCCGCAGAGTTTATAAGTGTGGCCATTTATATACTATCTCTGATTTATAGAAATTTGTAAATATTTTTTAGGATCAATAACAATGAGGGGTTTGGCTCGACTTTTTAAAAGTATTAAAGAGAGGTTTTTGCCTCAAAATCTTACAAAATTAAATTCTATAACAATGGTATAAAAGGTAAGTTTTTTCTTGTGACAAGATGTTAACTTTATAGACCTACATCTATTACCTATACTACATATTTTTTAAACTTCTATTTATTGTATTAAAATTTCAAATGTACCAAATCTATCAGATTTACTAAAACTGTTTCCGTAAGAAACTAACTCTTCTTCTTCACTACCGGCGGAAATGAATATATGAGATTCCGGCAAGAATATCGAGTCCGTTCAGAAGGTCGACCACGACTAAACTTGATGGATTGCCCTGAATTCCGTTCTCCAACATTTTCTTAAAAAGATTCAAACCATCCTCTCCCCTACCATTTTCAACATAGCCCGCGATCATTGCATTCCATGTTACCAAAGCAGCCAGTACTTTTATTTGATATAATCGTATAAAATTGGAAAGAAACCTAAGGAGAAAAAATGTATTTAACACAAGTTAAATTCCAGAACAAAGATGAAGTACTCAAAATTTTAGTACTCCAGTATATTATATTAATATAAAATTTTAGTACTCCAGTATATTATATTAGTACTCCAATATAAAATTAAGTACTCCACGAGAGGAAATTTACACATGCATTACTGGAAAAAACAGAGCACTCTGTTTTGTATATACTAAACCACTACCCTACCGAAAAATTTGCTCAAAATATCGTCGGAAACCAAACGGTGGTGGAAGCTTTCATCGGAATCAGAGATTTGCTCAAAAAATCTAAAAAATTTGATCAAACGTTAATACCTCAAAATTTGCTCAAAAGCCCCCCTTTACTTACAACAACACCTCATTCCAAAAAACACATGAGGCCTCAATTCCTAATTAATTAATTAATTACTATATCTTCCCAAAACAAAAACCATATAATAAAAGCTTAAGAAGGACCACTGACAAAAGTGAACGAACCACCTGTATTCACATGAGGCGAAGAAGCCGCCGGAGATCATCGGTGGCGCCGATATCTATTCCGGCAACAGCTTCTACTCTGCAACTGCTCATCTTTGGCCTAAAAAAAACGTCGGCAAAGGCAGACTGCTCGGTTGCGGAGAGATCGTAAACGCCGCCAACCCGGAAAACATGTTCGCCTCTTTAGCCAACTCCTTTCGACACGGGTTTGTAATGGGTTTCTTTTTCTCTTCTTTTTTGGCGTATTTTGACTTCTTCGGTGTGAGAGATGTGTCCCTTGTCCTGTTCCCCGGTTTAGTGACGGGAGGGTGCACAATGGCGCCGGAACTCGCGCGGAAAGACCTAAAAATATACAAATAAATAGAGTATGTTTGCCGGAAAATCAACAGGATGTTGAAATCGGTTCCAGCGAGTGGCCGAAAATTTTTGTACTGTCGCGTTCCGAAGAAGAGCAGGACATGAAGAAGAAAATGGAAATTCAAAATTTCAAATTTGAATTCAGAACCCATTAGGTAATGCATGTGAATTAATTTTTTAGTTGTATGACCTAGAAACTAGAGGAAGACGGCTGAGGTAGAACCTGCAAATGTTGTACTTTTAGACAAAATTGATTAGTGGGGAGATTTGGTTGTACTATTACAAATTAGCCCTTGTTTGTATTAAATTGTCCCCTCTTTGATACTTTTAAAAGTTTGAGTCCTACATTGTGTATTGAGTCCCAAGTGAGCCCTTGTATGTAATAAATCCTATTTTTTATTTAGACGTCTCACACAAATTTACATATTATTAAAAAATTTATTTATTTACATACACGTTTACAAAATTATATATACATATATAAATCTATTAATATGCAATTAGTTTATTTCAAAAAAAAATTAAAATATTTTATTCATTGGAATACAAATTATTTTGGAACGGCTCAATTGTCAATTGATTCTACACATAGACTCCAAAAAATTATATTTCTGTGGTATGGGAGCCGAAGCTTTCGTGGTCCTCATCATTTTTTTTGATTGAAGTTTAAAAAAAAATTGCATTACATTGAAATAAATGATGGAATAACAAACAAAAATAATACTTAAATGGGTCTTTCTATGGTCAGGAAGGCTTCGCCCTTCCTGACGTCAGTAAACCCCCTAAATACCGTTAGATTTATGATCTAACGTACAATATTATTTTGAAGTGATTGCACTTTGCACTAGGGCGATTGCACTATGCATAAGGCGATCGCATTGTTAAAAAAATTAATTAATATTATTAAATAAAATTAAAATGACCAAATTATCCTTTTAATTAAAATATTATTATATCTTAATATATTTTAATCAAATTAAAATTTATGTTTTCAAAATTAATTCTTACACCCATTACGACCGGGCCCGGCCCGGCCCGAGTGGTCCGACGGGAATATAGGCCCGAAAAGAACCGGGCCTATTTAGCCCGGCCCACTAGGCCCATCGGACCACTCGGGCTCGGGCCGGGCCGGACCCGGTCGCAATGGGTGTAAGAATTAATTTTTAAAACATAAATTTTAATTTGATTAAAATATATTAAGATATAATAATATTTTAATTAAATAAATTTTAAAAATTAGAAAATTTTGTTTTTTTTAAAATTATAAAAGGTTATTTCAATAATTTTTATTTTCTAATTTTTAAAAGTTATTTTTTTGGCTTAGGGCGAAACTATGTCGCCTAGGGCGATGTAATATTATTTGTCAAAATTCTATTGGTTTACTGACGTCAGGAAGGGCGAAACCCCTTCCTGACCGTAGAAAAGCCCTACTTAAATTGTCAAAGAATACATAATTGAGCATGTGTATTTTGATAATACTAATAATCAATAATATACTAAAATTTAATCGATAATATTTTTGTAAAAAGTATATAATCCGACATGTTATAAAGTGCTTTATAAAAGTGAAGATTGAATTTAAAATTTAAGTAGATGGTATGAAAATTAATAATGAACGGATTCCACGTCATTTCCAAAAGTGGGGAAATGTAGAAAATTCCACGGCCTATGCAGACACAGTTGACAAATCAGATATACTGATCAGTTCGTACTCTTGTTTAAATCATTATTCACCCATGGTAAATTTTCGTTAACTGATAGTAAAGAATATAAAAGGTATAAAAATAAAATGAGTATGAAATGAAAGTTATATTTTTCAAATAGTTGAACTAGATTTTTCAGTTTCTAGGAATCAAAGTCATAACTTATAATAGAGTCATATCAAACATACACTATAATTTTGATTACCATTACTCATTTTTTAAAGGATTCAACCAAACATCCCCTTACATTTGAACTCAAAATACTACTACTTTTGTTCCACAGGAATTTGCACACTTTCCTTATTTAGATGTCTCACACAAATTTGTACACTACTAAAAAAAGAAAAAATTAATTTACGTGCACACTCACGAACATATATACATATTTATTCATATACTACTACTTTATATACAAGACATATTTTTCTTAAAAAATGTACCGTCCCATAGGATGCAAATTCCTATAGGATTGAGGGAGTATTAATTATTTTATTTAGAAATAGATAAAAATTTATATAAATTTGTAAATGAAATAATAATTTAAAAATATTGTTATTGAGTTCATATATTTCAATAAAATAATTAATACTAGTAATACCCATAAAATACAAATAAATTAGAGTAAGTTTTTTGTGAATCAAATGCACTGTGCAACTCAAGTGCATTTTTAAAAAGTTTCACCAATTATTATCAAAATCTTGCACCTATTTTTTGTAAATAAATTTTTTAATAATATCATGTTTAATTTTTCAATAATAATTAATAAAATTGTTAAAAAATAATAACATGTCTAATTTAATTTGATCTTTGGTTTAATGGACAAAAATTTAAGATTAATAAAATGCTCAAAACTAAAATTCAATTATCTTATGAATGAAAAATAATATTATCTTAGGAAAGATATACGATAAATAATAATTTATTGTGTTTATCTTTATTAAAATACTCCTCTTATATTGAAAAGGAGAACAGTAGTTCACTAAAAAAAATTATGATATAGACATCAAAATTGTCAATTGTATATTTTTTATTATTAATCTTATTATCCAAACATTCAAAATAAAATTATGTCATGTTACTAGTTATTTTAATTTATCAATCCAAATATACTATTTAACTCACAAATAATAACTTTTAAATAATAATCTATTTTAAGTTATTTATATTATCTATTCAATCAAATTACCTCTTAATTAACAAATTTTAAAACATGGTTAGAGTGTTAATATTAAAATGAAGAGGGAGCCGCCTGCATAGCTTCACCGGCACCGCTAATGATATGGGATTATGGGATATTATAAATTGTTCGACATAAACTTTTGACATTGAAAACCATCAGTTGAAATTTGGAGCATTCATGAAAATGACTGCTCTCGCACCTGCAAAAAGCAGTAAAATAAATCCCTAGATTATAGATGATGAAGGAGTGACTGAAGAATTCCTGTATTTAGCCATGTGCGGCTCTCGAATTACGTTCTTTCTCGTTTTCTTCATAATCTGTTTTTTAATCTACCCAAATTCTGCAGATACGATAAATAGTTCTCACGCCATTCGAGATGGAGAAACACTGGTTTCATCAAGTGGGGTGTTCGAGCTCGGGTTTTTCAATCTCGGAAATGTTTCAAATCGATACGTGGGCATATGGTACAAAGATATACAAGAAAGAACATACGTTTGGGTCTCAAACAGAGAAGCTCCGGTCACAACTACATCCGGTGTATTGAGGGTTACACAGACTGGGAGTTTGGCCGTTTTCGGCGGCCCAAACGACAGCGTTTCGATATGGTCAACCAACGCGACTGGGACTGTCAGAAATCCGGTGGCGCAGCTGCTGGACTCGGGGAATCTGGTGGTGAAGGATGCGGACGATGACAGGCCGGATAATTTCTTGTGGCAGAGTTTCGATTATATAGGCGATACATTCGTAGGAGGAGTTCAATTGGGACCGAATTACGCGACAGGAGTGGAGACTTACATGTCATCGTGGAGGACGGAGGATGACCCAGCTCCCGGTGAGTATACAATTCGCACAGATCCAACTGGATATCCGCAATTGTTTCTAAGGAGAGGCGGTGATGTGAAGCAGAGACTCGGGCCGTGGAACGGGCTCCGATGGAGCGGGGCACCCGACACGAGCAACGACCCGACGTATCAAGTGATGCTATGGATGAACAGGAATGAGGTGAAATATTCTGAGATGTATTCCCAATCGGTTATTTCACGGATTCGATTGACCCCCGGCGGTGTTGGGCAGCGCTCGACTTGGAGCTCTAGGACCAACGCCTGGACCTCCTACACCAATCTTCCGTCGGATAATTGTGATAACTACGCATTATGCGGCGCAAATGGTAATTGCACAATTGGAAACTCTCCAAACTGCGCGTGTCTCGAGAGATTTGTGCCCATAGATCAGGAGAGTTGGGACAGAGCAGATTGGTCGAGTGGGTGCGTTCGGAGGACAGGTCTGAACTGTTCGGAGGATGTGTTTTTGAGGTATCCGGCGATTAAATTGCCGGACTCGCGAAACGCCTCGTTCAACGATCAGATAACGCGGCTGGAAGACTGCGAAGCAGAATGTAAGAGGAACTGTAGTTGTGCGGCCTACGCCCAATTGAATATCAGTGGATCGGGAAGTGGATGCTTGTTTTACCATGGGGAGTTGTTCGACATCAGGACTATGCCTCAAGCTGGGCAAGAACTTTTCATCAGAATGGCTGCTTCAGAGGCTCCTCCAAAGTCGAGTAAGATGATATTATTGTCAGTTATGTGGATATACTACAGAATTATTATAATTGTGGGCTTTGATTGTTGATGTTGATTGATCTTTCTTGATATTTATGTTTGGATGATTAATGTATTATTTTTGGAATGAAGATGGTGGTAGCTCTAAAAGCAGAACAAGAACAATACTTATAGCGAGTTTAACTTCAGTGGCGTGCATGATTCTTGTGTGCCTAATCATCATCTTTGTTTTAAGACGGGAGAAGAAGAAGAAGGATCTGAGATTGGGAGAAGAAGGTGTGATTTGTATTTTGTTGGCTGAAGAATATATTCAAGTTGTGTGGTGTTAATATTAGTGCTTGCTTCACTGATTCATGTTCAACAAATACAGTTCCAGGGCCATATAGTGGGCATCATGTCGTGAAGGATGCAGATTTGCCATTTTTCAGCTTCTCCACGATTGTGCAGGCAACCGACAATTTCGCTAACAACAACAAGCTTGGCGAGGGTGGATTTGGACCTGTCTACAAGGTATGAGACTACAATTTCTTACGAGAAAGGTCTAGTTGTAACTTTGCATATATTACTGTGATTCATGTTACTTGCTTTTGTTCTAATAGGGCATGCTGGAAGACGGGCAGGAAATTGCTGTGAAACGCTTGTCAAAAACATCAAGACAAGGAGTGGATGAGTTGAAGAATGAAGTGATTTTGATTGCAAAACTTCAGCATCGTAATTTGGTGAGGACATTGGGTTGTTGTGCTGAAGGGGAGGAGAACATGTTGATCTACGAATACATGCCTAATAGTAGCCTCGACTTGATATTATTTGGTAAGTTCAATCAATCTGCTACTTAGGATTATATAATCTAACAGTAGATTGTGAGGCATTGACATTTACTTTTAAATTTTTTTGTTGGTTGTGTTTATATGAAATAAGACAATCTACTATATGTGCTGACAGATGAAACAAAGAGTATGCAACTTGACTGGCAAAACCGTTTTCATATCATCAATGGAATAGCAAAGGGACTGTTGTATCTTCATCAAGATTCCAGGTTGAGAATCATCCATCGGGATCTCAAAGCGAGCAACATATTGCTAGATGCTGACATGAATCCAAAGATATCAGACTTTGGCTTAGCTAGAAGTTTTGGTGGAAATGAAACTGAAGCTCAAACGTGTAGAGTTGTTGGAACATAGTAAGAAATTCAACTAACTGTTTCGTCTATATATTTTCTATTGCTACCTTCTAACATTAATCTTTTCATCTCAGTGGGTACATGTCTCCGGAATATGCAATAGACGGGCTGTTCTCAATCAAATCTGATGTATTCAGCTTCGGTGTTCTTGTACTAGAGATTGTCAGTGGAAAGAGAAACAGAGGATTCTTTCTCAAAGATCACAGTCTCAACCTTCTTGGACATGTAAGTATTGCTTTCTCAAGCCAACATTTGTATCTATATTTGAACTATTATCATTTCAACCATGTGCAAATTTTGTATAGGCATGGAGACTTTATAAAGAAGACAACACAAGCCAACTAGTCGACCCTTGTTTAGGCAAGTCGTTCGACTTGTCTCAAGTGCTGCGCTCGGTCCACGTGGGACTGTTGTGCGTGCAAAAATCTCCAGAGGACAGGCCAAACATGTCTTCGGCGGTTTTTATGCTGGGGAATGAAGTTGCATTGCCAGAGGCTAAGCAGCCCGGTTTTTTCGCAGAGAGAGATGTGGCTGCCGATCATCAGAGTCTTGGTAGCTGTACTGCAGAAAACACACATAATTATCTTACAATGACATGGATGGAAGGCAGATAGGATTCAGACAAATTTGTGTTGTATTGTATTATGTATAGATTTGAGCTTCAATAAGATGAAAGTGAATCATTTGTTAATACTTATATCTAAACGATTGTATGGCTCAGATTAAATTGTAGTTTTAGAAAGATCAACTTCAAATTAAACTCATATTTGAATGTATATCGATATTGATTCAGCAGATCATACTTTAAGCTTTTGCATTTGGACTTGTTATCATTTGAATTTTAATGAACGATTAATTATATTAATGGGAGAATCCAAATAACTAGTCACATACGTCTATTCAAGTTATTTGAAATATAAAAAAATTAAAAATTAATGTATTTAAGAATGATAGATTTCAAATGACATGATTTTGTTAAATATTTAAATTTTTATCTAATTTAAACTAGAATTAAAGTTATGTATTTGAAATCTATCAGTTTAAATATTTAATCACGCAAACAGAGTCAATTTAGATTGTGAATAAAAAAGTTCATAGTTTTTTAGTATACTTGGAACAAGTTTTGTATGATAGAATAAGTCTCTTGTGCTCTAGTTTTGTATGATAGAATAAGTCTCTTGTGCTCTGAGTGTACTATGCAACTATTGTAAATTTTTAAAAAAATTATTTGTTATTATTGAAAAGTTAATATTATTATGCTAAAATATCGCACCTCGTTAAATAGTATTAATGTTACTTTTCATTTATAATAGGGTGATTTTCGAAATACAAACTTGAATTGATGGTGCACTTGGTGTATACAAAACTAAGCTTATAAGATATAATCTTACGGATGTATTTAATTTTTAAATATAAATTAAAAAAGTATTTTTTATGAAAATGTATTAATATTTATTCTTTCTGCCCTAGTCTAAATCTCTGATTTTTCATTTTAGACATTCCACAATAAACTTCCCATTTTTTTTTTTTTAGAAAGTGACATAACTCTATCAAATAATTGTTCTTAAACTTTATTTTATTTGCATCAATTGTCAACACTTTTACTCTTAATTGTTCAACATTTTATTTTATTATCTCTGTTCAATCACATCACTAAGTATCACATCTTATTTCAATTTTTTTTTTCAACCAACAAAAATTTTCTAATCATGTAGATACTTTGCCTAGGGAAGTTTTTTACCTAAAAAAATTTTTTTATATGTAATTAAATATTTACAGTCAATTTTTCTACAAGACAAGTTATAATTTAAACAAGTCAAGAGACTTGCAAATGTAGTTTATTATTTCAGAATATTATGGTCAAATGCAAAGGAGGAGACTCTATTTATCTACATGATTCTATATAATGAATAATGACTTTTTACAATATACTTAAACCCTAAAGATTCATTAATATTGTCACTTGATCATCTTAGATACACGTATAAAGCTCTAATATCTAATCATCTTCTATGAATTTTGAAATAACTCCAAATGACAATTGGAAAGACACATAATAATCAAGATTCATTAAGAATTCATTTGGTTCGTTAGATAAACTAAGATAAATTAAATTATCTCATTTAATTTGATGTTTGGTTTAATGGACAAAAGCCCAAGATTAATTAAAAGCCCAAAGCTAAAATTCAATTATCTTATGAGTGGAAGATAATATTATCTTAGGGAAGATGTATGATAATAATCCATTGTGTTTATCTTTACGAAAATACTCTTCTTATATTGGAAAGGAGAACCATAATTCACTTTATTTTTGTTTATGATATAGAGGGCAAAATTGTCAATTGCATTATTTTTTATTATTAATCTTACAATTCAAACATTAAAATGAAATTATCTTACATTACTAATTATCTTAATCCATCAATCCAAATATACAATTTTTTTTTATCGGTAAATGTTAGTTGTTAATAGTTATAACTTATAAGTTAGTTTGCTCTTTATATCTCCTTCAACCTTATACTATTTAATTCACACATAACAATCTCTAGATTATAATTTAGTCTAATTTAATTTGAATTATTTATTTTGTCCATGTAACGAAATGACTGCTAACTTGATAGATTCCCATTACCATTTATCATACCATTAAAAAATATTTATAACTTCAAAATAAAAATAAAAATTACAATTGCTCTCTTTTTGGGTCACTAGAAATTATCACAGGACTTCAAATCCATATACCAATCAGCCCAAAAGAATCCCAAACAAAAATATCTTATAACCCAAACTTATCCAAGTTATTGTCCTGTTCTGTACAAAATTCAATATCTTTTGTAGTTGTGTATCATAAGATTTTGGGCCATATAATATAATGACACCCAGTGGGCTGCTGAATTTCTTTTAATTGGGCCACAACTTGGCCTTTTCATTTCCTTTTGGTTCCGACTATATACACCTCCAATATTATAAGTTACACTTATGGAGCCGGATATTCTCCCTCATAATTGAGTAGTTCACCACCGGTTCACTTCACATTTCATTTCGGACTTTTTTTTTTCTAGGTAATTCACACCATCTACAAATTATCCATTAAAAGAAATTACAAAATAATTTACAAAATTGATATGAATTCAAATTGGTTATATGCAGAAAAAAAAATATACTTCTTTACTAAAAAAATATGCTTCTGTGCAAATATTATGAATTAATTTGTAAATATAATAATCAATTTTTGAATCAATATATGTAGATAGAGATTGAATATATTATTATATTATTATTATTATTTTTAATTCATTGTTATTGGATCGGGTTTTTAGGGCTTTAATGTCTGAAACTCTAGTTAATTTATTATAAATAGGTGTTTACGTTCAATGTAGGAGAATTGAATTGGGTTTAGTCCATTTCTCGTGTTTTGATTGTTGTTATTTCTAGTATTATACGATTTAGCGCAATAATACGAAGATTATATTATCCGATATTCATAGGTTTGAATCAACGGATTTAGGATGGTATCGCCTTCTCGACGCGTCAATAAATATTTCAAAATTAAATAATATTCAACTTTTCTTTATCAAATAAAGAATATTTGTTCCAAAAAAGTTATCCAACCAAAATTTAGGATGAACTAGTAAATTAAGAAGAGGCAAACATATGTGGGTTTTCTTTTTGTTTACTTTTGGGCAAGGCTCCCATGAACAATGTAAAGTCAATATGTTCCAATTTATTTTATTACAGAAAATTGGAGTATGAGCGCAGACAATGTAGAAAAATTATAAGTGTGAAAAGAACATATTCAATTGAAAAATGATTTCAAGCAAAACCAAAATACACGAGCCATAATTACAATAAATTATCTTTATACATGAAAGAAAATTTGCTGGAAATTTAAATTTAAATTCTTGTTATTATTAGTATTATTATTCTTACTATATATTATGCTAGTGTCAATAATGTAGGGACACCATAGAATAAATACCAAATTTAATTTGCTTAATATATTAAATTATCACCTTTAAAATATTTACAATTTAATCTAAACTTTTAAAAATTTAAATTTTTTTTTTTGCAATTCAAATTTTGAGCAGTTTAATCCTTGTCTGAAAGTTTATGTGCACAAATAAATATACTATCATTGTCCTAATAAACATTCACTGATCCACGTTATGAAATACTTATAAATACAATAAAAAAATAAAAAAAAATATTTAATTAAATAAATACTAGAAAAATTATAATACATATTAATTTTAATTTTTAAATGAATTTTTTTATTATATTTTAGACATAAATTATTTAAATGAGTTTTTTCACTTTTGGTCCCACATGACATGTATTATTTTAAAATTTGTCTCATACATTTCATTATTGGTCCCATACGATTTTTTTTTTACACTTGTAGTCTCAAACGTTGCACTTGTAGTCTCAAATCTTACAAAATTTACATATTTGATTTCAAATATTGACGGCTCCGTTAATTACAAGATTTGCTGCATTAGTTCCAAAAGATTTACTCTTACTTAATTGTGTTTAACCTATTAATTTGTATTTCCGATTTGGAATAATTTTATATTAGGGTTCAAATTTTAAGGTAAGTCACAATTTAAGATTTTAATTTTGAAGTGTCTCAAATTAAGACCTACATTTTGATTTTTTCTCAATTTAAGATCTACTTTTATTATCTTTGTCTCAATTCAAAATCCGATCCATTTATATTTATTTCAATTTAATTTTTAATAAGAAACTCAAAACATAATAATATTTTATTTCGAATTAAGATTTAAAGTAAAAAATTTAAAAAATTATAATTTTTATTTAATATTAATATTTGACGTAATTTTTTTTTTCAATTCGTCATTCAACTAGAAAAAATAAATTTTAAAGCATGTTTAATACTTGCATAAAATTTTATTTATTTATTTTTAGTTTGATATATTATACCTAAAATATTAATTAAATACAAAAAAATTATTATGTTAGTGATGCTTTAAAAAAATGAAGATAAATGAATAGAGCCTTGAATTGAGACAAATATAATAAAATTAGATCTTAAATTGAGAAAAAATGTAGATCTTAATTTGAGACACTTCAAAATTGAAGTCTTAAATTGAGACTTAACTTAAAATTTGGGCCCCAATATAAAATTCTTCCTGCAGATTTAGTTCCGTTAATTTTTTTAATTGCAGAATAAGTCCTATAGGATATAAATATTGAATAAAATCTAAAAAATATTAAAATAAATTAACTAAATCTTCAAATAATAAAATATAGAGGTGGCAGCCGGCATGGCCCATCGGGCCAAAGCATATTCACGGGCCAGGCCGGGTCAGACCATTTACTAATCGAGCCTATAAAAATGTAGTCCTGTCCATCCTAAATGTCGGGTAGGCCGGTCCGACCCATCGGGCTGGGCCAAATTATCAACTTTTATATGTAAACGGACTCATGGGGCCAAGTTATATTCACGGGCCGGGTCGACCTATTTTCTAATCGGGCCTTTAAAAATTGAGCCCAGCCAGCCCAAATATCGGGTAGGCCGGACTGAAATTGGCAGCTCTAATAAAATTAAGGGTGACTTACATATTGGTTCAAAAAGTGACTATATTTACAAATTGGTTCATAATATCTGCACCGAAGTGTAATTTTTTTCTACACAGAAGTATATATTTTTTCTGCACAAAACCAATTTCTAATTTTTGTCAATTTTGAGAATCATTTTGTAATTTACCCTAAAATTAAATCTTTAATAAATAGTTAAAAAAATCATCTAAGTCTTAAAAATAGTTAAAACTATAATTTTAAAAAAAATCAATTTTAATTCAAGATAAATAATAATTAAAATATAATTATTTTTAAATTTAATTATTTATGAAGTCTAGTTGATTTAAAAAAATATGATTTTATTAAACTTTGGCCTATTTTTTAAATATTGTTTTTAATTTAATATTTTTTGAAGATTTTGTAGCATTTATATATATATATATATATATATATTAAATATTTTAAATTTAATTTTTATTTTACTTGATTTATTTAATTTTTTCAGATTTTAGTTAGGTTTAAATGATATTATTTAAATACTACTTAATTTAATTATTTTGAAGATTCATTTTATTTTTAATTATTTACTATGATTATTTTTAGATTTATATTTTTTATTGATATATAAAGTTTAATATATTTTAAAATTTTATAACGTTTGGGACTACAAGTGCAGAAAAAAATCGTATGGAGCCAATAATGAAAAGCATGAGACAAATTCTAAAATAATACATGTCATGTGGGACCAAAAGTGCAAAAAACTCTTATTTAAATATATTATAAAACTAATTTACAATTTATACCGTCACTCTAAAAAATATAAATATATTAAAAATATTAAATAATAAAATAATTTAATTCCATCAATTCTAAATTTATATAAATATAATATTTATGTACATAGTTTCTATATTTTTTAAAATTATAAACACTCACACAAAATTGATAATTCTTAATGATATAAGTACGACTACCTTCGTTCCGAAATAATCTTCGTAGTTTTCTTAAATTTGTAATATAATTATAAAAAATATGAAGACTATTCAGAGTTAGAGGGAGTATATTTTTTTAAAAAGGAAAAAATATACACATATATAAAAAATTATATACCTGTACATTTTTTCTACTTTTAAAAAATATAATTTTTAAAATTTAGAGTTACTGCAAATTTTGCTATAGTATTTTTCTATTAATAATAACCTTATGCAATAAAATTAAAGTTAACCAATAATGTCAAGTTGATTAAGAAATGAAATGCTGATATTGGCTCACAAGTCATAACCTATTTTTGCGTTTATTTCTTTTACTTTTTTTTAATTCTTCTCCCACTGTCCCACGAGTAAGACCCTTGTTGTGGAAAAATCATAACCTAACAATCCTGAATTTTCTGATTTTATTTTAGCGCAATATATGTTGACTATTGTCTCATGGGCTGCTGGTAATGTCTTGTAGGAAGAGAGTTTTATCTCATATTATATTAATAAATCAATAAAAAAAATTCAATATGCTTCAACCATGAACCGATTTCGATTAACTACCTCATCCTTTTTGTTGATCTTCTCTTTAACAATCCACGCAATTTCTGCAGCAAACGACACCATAGATGCTTCCCAAGTCATCAGAGATGGAGAAACCTTGGTTTCATCACGTGGGATTTTTGAACTCGGATTTTTCAGGCCTGGAAATTCCACAAATCGATACTTGGGCATATGGTACAGGGACACCCCTGTTCGGACAGTGGTTTGGGTTGCTAACAGAGAAACTCCACTCAGGAATAACTCTGCAGCCGCCCTGACGATCACCTCGTCAGGCAATCTGGCACTCATGGAAGACACCAATAGCATCGTCTGGTCATCCAACACCACGACAGCCGTGAAATATCCAACGGCGCAATTGCTGGACACGGGCAATCTCGTGGTGAGGGATGCCAACGACGGCGGACCGGCGTGGCAGAGCTTCGATCATCCATCCGACACGTTCTTGACAGGGATGAGTGTCGGATGGAATCTCGTTACCGGGGCGGAGACTTACGTCTCGTCGTGGAGGAACGACGATGATCCCGCCCCGGGAGAGTTTTCGGTGCACTTAGACCCGACAGGGTATCCGCAGCTGATCGGCAGAAGGGGTAATGCTACTATGAGTAGGCTCGGACCCTGGAATGGAATCCGGTTCAGCGGGGCACCGGGCACGAGAAACGATGGGATATATAAGTTGAGGCTGCGGATGAATGAGGATGATGTGAAGTATTCGGAGGAGATTGTTGATCCGTCGATTCGAACTAGGTATGTTGTCAATTCGACTGGCGTGGCAGCACGGTGGATATGGGATTCCCGGGCGCAAGAATGGTATAATTATAGATATTTGGTGGGGGATAGTTGTGATGCATACAATACGTGTGGCGCGCATGGTGTGTGCAATATTGGGGAAACTCCGCCCTGCGGATGTCTCGACAGATTCGTGTCGAGAAATCCGCAGAGCTGGGTTGGAACGGAGAGATCGAGCGGATGCCAGAGAAGGACGCTGTTGGACTGTCGAGCAGGGGATGTGTTCTTGAAGTATTCTGGACTTAAACTGCCGGATACACAAAACTCGACGTTCAATGACGAGAGAATGAGCCTTGTAGAGTGCGAGGCGGAGTGCTCGAGAAACTGTAGTTGTACGGCGTATGCACGGCTGAATATCAGTGAGGATGGAAGCGGATGCCTGTTTTATCATGGGGACTTGATCGACATTAGAACAATGCCTTTAGGTGGACAAGACCTTTACATCAGAATGGCTGCCTCAGAGTCTCCTCCAAAGTCGAGTAAGATAATATTTGCCAGTGAAAAATATCTTCTTTTTTTTTCGTTAAATTTTTATTGACTTTGTTTCTCGTCTTTTTAAATTTTGAATTTTAATTTTAGTCATTTAAACAAAGAATTATGATTTTGGTCATGTGACCGGTCATATCCCATCACTCAACCGATTATATAACCAAAATCATAATTTTTATAAGTTAAATGACTAAATTCAAAATTTAAAAGAATGAAAAATAAAGTCGATGTTTTTGAATTTACTCATTTAGACAAATTCAACCAATCACATGATCACAACCATAATTTTTTATAAGTTAAAGGACTAAACTCAAAGCTCAAAACTTAAGAAAACGAAAAACAAAATCAATGAAACTTGAAAAATGAAAAAGTATATTTTCCCCCCATTTATCTATCAATTAAGCAGATATGATGTTAAGTGAAATAATTCAAGTGGCAAGAACATTACTACCTATGACATAAAATCATGAGTTAGAATCATCATTTGATCATTAAAAAACAAATCAATTATGCAGATACCATATATATTTGATAGTAAAATTGAAGGCTTTGATTGATGTTAGAAAACCAATCGTCATATTTATGTTTTGGTGACTATTACTTTTGGAATGTAGGCAGAACAAGAGTAATAGTTATAGTGAGTTTAACTTCAGCGGCGTGCATGTCTCTTGTTTGCCTATGGGTCGTCTACATTTTAAGACGAAAGAGGAAGAAGGGAGCGAGATTGGGAGAAAAATGTACGATTACGATCACTAATTGTGTTCATAATGGCTGCAGAATTACTACAAGCCATGTAAAAAATAGTGCTTAATTCTCTGATTCATGTTCCACAGTTACAGCAGCAGGGCCATTTAGTGTGCATCATGTTGTGAAGGATGCAGATTTGCCTTTTTTCAGCTTCTCCACGATTGTGCAGGCAACCAACAATTTTTCAGACAATAACAAGCTCGGTCAGGGTGGATTTGGACCTGTTTACAGGGTATGCTTCCACAATTTCTTAAAAAAAATCCTACTTATACCTTTACATATATTGCTGTGAATCTGAAATTCGTAATACTTGCTCTTGTTCTAATAGGGCATGCTAGAAGACGGGCAGGAAATAGCTGTAAAGCGCTTGTCAAAAACATCGAGACAAGGGGTTGATGAGTTGAAGAATGAGGTGACCTTGATTGCCAAGCTTCAACATCGTAATTTGGTGAGGACTTTAGGATTTTGTGCTGAAGGAGAAGAACACATTTTGATCTACGAATACATGCCTAATAGTAGCCTCGACTTGATCATATTCGGTATCTCCAAATCAATCAGCTAAATAGGATTATGTTTTCTAATAGTATATTTTAAAGCTTTGACATTCTCATTTTAATATGTTCTAACAGATGAAACAAAGAGTAAGCTACTTGACTGGCAAAAACGTTTTCATATCATCAACGGAATTGCAAAGGGGCTCTTGTATCTTCATCAAGATTCCAGGTTGAGAATCATCCATCGGGATCTCAAAGCAAGCAACATACTGCTAGATGCAGAAATGAACCCAAAGATATCAGACTTTGGCTTAGCCAGAAGTTTTGGAGGAAATGAAAATGAAGCTCAAACATGTAGAGTTGTTGGAACATAGTAAGAAATTCAACAAATTGTAACCTATTTTCTATTGCTACCTTCTAACGTTGATCTTTTCGTCTCAGTGGATACATGTCTCCGGAATATGCAATAGACGGGTTGTTCTCAATCAAATCCGATGCATTTAGCTTCGGTGTTCTTGTGCTAGAAATTGTGAGTGGAAAGAGAAACAGACGATTCTTTCGCAAAGATCACAGGCTCAATCTTCTTGGACATGTAAGTATTATTTCCTCATGCTTTTTTTTTTTTTATATTTTTATATGGTAATTGTTAGTTGTCAGAAGTTAGTTTACGAAGTGTCTTAATTCGTTTTAAAAAAGAATCGAACTTGGATCACTCACTAAAGTGAGGAGCCGAGTAACCACATGAGCTAATCCACCTACTTCCTCAGCCCATTATTTATATTTATAAACTAAATAATCTTCAACCATTTTCATTATTTGGGCAGGCATGGAGACTTTATAAAGAAGGCAACACAAGCCAAGTAGTCGACCCATCTTTAGGTGGGTCGTTCGACTTATCTCAAGTGCTGCGCTCGATCCATGTTGGACTGTTGTGCGTACAAAACTCTCCGGAGGATAGGCCAAGCATGTCTTCCGTGGTTTTCATGCTGAGAAACGAAGTTTCATTGCCTGATGCTAAACATCCTGGTTTTTTCACTGACAGAGAGGTGCTTGCCGATTATCAAATTCCAGATTTGTTTGTTGATCAGCAGATTCATAGTACCTCAGCTGCAGAAATTTCACACAATCAAGTTACAATGACACAGATGGAAGGCAGATAGGACTCACACATATTGTAGGCAGTGACTGATTCAAAAAATTTCACCGGTCTGTAAAAAATATTGGCCATAACGCATCTAAAGAATCTTTAACTATCTAATGGTTATTTCAATATTTAGTTTTAGAAAAAATAATACTCCCTCTATCCCACAGAAATTTGCACACTTTCTTTATTTGGACGTCCCACACAAATTTGCACACTACTAAAAAAAGGAAACATTGATTTACATGTACATTCACAAACCTATATCCATATTTACTCATATGCCACTACTTTATATATAAAACACATTTTTCTTAAAAAATGTGCCGTCCTGTAGGGTGCAAATTTCTACGGAACGGAGGGAGTAGTTATTATTTCACAAACTGTTATTTAGTTCGCAAAAATTAAATTAAATTAATTATTAAATTTATTAGATAATTATTAGGGAAAGAATATAAATAAGTCCTGTGACTTAGGTCGATTCTGTTGTTAGTCCTGTAATTTTTTGTATCCATTTAGTCACCTTGTTTCAATTTGAGTCCTTTTTTATTGACAATTAAATTTTCTCCAAATTAATTTGGATATTTTAATTCCTCCGGCCAAATATTCAAAGCCTCGTCAGATCGCCATTATAAATAATAAATGTAGCTAGAGCCTAGATATATTCATAAAGTTGAAAAATACAGTACAATTGAAATTATTTACAAAAATTTATGTTTATTACATTTGAATATTTAAATAAAATTTCTTTATACTATATTTGACGAAAAACAAGATGTGTAAAATAAGACTTTCTCCATCCCATAATCAAAGACGGAGTGTAGCCCACCCTGTTTTTTGTCTAAAATTTTGTGTTATATATTTGAATTGTAGTTAATTATAATGTTATGGAAGAGTGTTTACCTTTCTAGTTAACAAGCTTCGAACTCAACAACCCATTTTAGTTATTTTAATTTTTCTTTTTAGATTATTTTGTTGATAATAATTCTTGTGAAAATAATTTCTTATTAACACAGTATTGATATACAATGATTTATTTGAATATATTAAGTTTTTCTCTCTAACTATGATTCTCCTCTTTAAAGCCGGATTTGATTTTGACTGAGCTTGATTTGACTTGACTTTAATTTTGACTTGATAACACTTGATTCAAAGATGAATTGTCTTTTCTGGATTGAGTGTTGATCTGTGGAAGATTTTGGTGAAGAACGATCTTCGAATCTTCAAGTCTGAATTTGAGCTGGAAACACTGGATCAGAGGGGTCTTGGACCTTTATCTTTGATTGGAGGGTGTTTGTGGATAAATTTGATGATCTTGAAGGCGGAGATGAACGCTTGAAGTCTTCAAGGTTATCTTCGATTGGAAATGTCTGATCAGAGGGATGAAACTCTTTATTTCTGATCGAAGGATGTTTCTGGCTTGATTTCGTGAAGATCCGTTGAAAATGACGAAGAACGCTTGTTGATCTTCAAAGTGTTCTTCAAGAAAAATGTTTGATTGGAGGGATTTGGCCATTTGATTTTGGATCAAACGATGTTTCAGAACGATTTTGACGAAGAACGGTTGAATCTTCAAGAACAGCTTGAATCTTCGAAGAACGGGATCACTGGATTTTCTTAGCTCGTAGTCTGCTCGTCGAGAGGATGTTGCTACTGCTCATTCCTCTCCGGAGTCTTCGTTGGGTGTGGATCACTTTTTGAAGGGAGGAATGACCCCTATTTTTAGGGTTTGAAGGTGAAGACCTTCATTTCTTGCAATGACACATGGCGTGCTCTGATTGACTAATGCCGATTTGATTGGCGACATTAATGAATCGACCCAATTTAGCTTGATTGATTTCCATCGTCTTTTAATACGGCAAATCAGACATTTATTGCCGCATACAAATACCGGGAGACTCGTTAATTTAATAGTGACTTGTACCTTGTACATCATTTTGACTTTTAATTCGAGAATTAATTTGTTAAACTAATTAAATTAGTAATATAATTTTATATTTATTTAATATATACACGTGTCATTATTTAATATATAACTTTTTATTTTAGATTTTATAAAACATATTTTGATTTATTTAGCCTTCAATGTTATTTTACAAATGCATTATTCAGATTTCAACTGTATTTTGGTATTTCAGTTTGATTTGGACGCCCTTTATATATTATCTTTATTTGTCATTATAATTATTTCTAAAATTTGAATTTTTTGTCAAATTAATTTATTATTAAGAATTTTAATTAAAATTTAAGAAACTTTTTATTATTTTTATATAAAGATCTGACGTGGGAACATGATGTGGCTACAAAATGTATAGTTGACGCTCCACATCATCAATTTGACCCAAGTTTGGTTGGAAGAATTAAAATCTAAAAATTGATTTGGAAAAAAATTTGAATTTCCAAAAAAAAAAAAAACTAAAAATGTTGGACTCATTCAACATATCTCAAGTGCTGTGCTCAATCAATTCATGTTCAACTTTTGTGCGTTCAAAAATCAACTGAACATGTCCCCACCATAATGTATTATGCTAAAAGTCTTTGGTCAATGTTCACATTTAATATCCGTCAAAAAAGAAAAATGTTCACATTTAATATATTATCTTGTTGAATAATATGATAAGAGAACGTGCTAGACACAGCTTAATCTCATTATTAGTATTACTAATATCACATCTTTGTCTGAGTCAAATAAAATAGATGAATATACAAATAAAATGATGTGAGAATCAAAATTGGAGCATTTGCATGATGATTTAAAAAAGTGACTACGTTTATAAATTAATTCACAATATTTACACAGAAGCATGTATAATTTTTTTTTCTTTTTGCAATAAAACATACTTGGGACATTGTTTTTTTTATTATTTCATCTTCGTCCACCTAAATCAAGTACCCAAAATAAAAATAATATCATGCCCTTTTTTATGATGATTTGCAATTGTTATCAGGAGATGCATACAGTAAATCGTAAATCAAGTACCCAAAAAAAAAATATATCTTTAAATAATGGCCTTTTATATGATAAAATACCAGGGAAATTATAAAATAATTTATAAAATTGACACTAATTACAAATTGATTCGTACAGAAAAAAAAATATGCTTCTGTGCAGATATTATAATCCAATTTATAAATATAATTATTTTTTTAAATGAATATGCAAATTGTCCAGAAAAATGAAATGTACCCCCGTCCCAAAAGACATTGCATACTTTCTATTTTGGGTTATCCCACAAAAAATTTACACATCTAAATAAAAAAACTATTTATTAAGCTTCACTCTCAACGTACACATAAAATTCATAAAAATATACTTTTTATACTTTTTTTTCAAACGGTGTCTTCTCGCACTGAGGGAGCAATAAATAACTAACGAGAATAAACATCCACTTGTCTGGCCCAACATCCAAGAAAAAGGGCAAGTCCACAGCTGCAAAATATTATAGTCCAGATATTCAGTCAACAAAATAACTATTCAAAACCATAACTTCATTTTGGCCGCTGTGTGTGTGACGGGGTGCAGGTAATATTTATGCTTCAAATTAGAAGAAAGAGAGATATTTATATAGATACAAAAAAAAAAAAAAGATTGCAGCCATGGACCGATTTCGAATAATTATCTTTTCCTTTTTGTTCATCTTAATCCGTGATTTTTCTGCAGCAACTGATGCCATAGATGCTTCTCAGAGCATTACAGATGCAGAAACGTTGGTTTCATCAGGTGGGATCTTCGAACTCGGACTTTTCAGCAACAGGAACTCTTCAAATCTGTGGTATTTGGGCATATGGTACAAGAATATATCAGTTCGGACAGTGGTATGGGTTGCTAACAGAGAATCTCCACTCAGAAACAACACTGGTGTCTTATCATTCACAGCGTCTGGAAATCTGGCACTTGCGAATGGTGGTACTAATGGCACCATCGTATGGTCATCCAACGCCACGAGATCCGTGAGAAATCCAACGGCGCAGCTGCTGGACACGGGGAATCTCGTGGTGAAGGATGCAAACGATGTCGTTTGGCAGAGTTTTGACCATCCATCCGACACACTTTTGCCGGGCATGAGCATGGGATGGAATTACGTAACAGGGGTGGAAACTTACTACACGTCATGGAGGAGCAACGATGATCCTTCTCCCGGCGAGTTTTCAGCACACGTGGATCCGACAGGATATCCACAGATGATATACAGAAGAGGTAATTCTACAATGATTAGGTTTGGACCCTGGAATGGAGTCAGGTTCGGCGGGTTCCCAGATGACAATAACGACCCTGTTTACACTTTTACGCTGTGGATGAATGAGACGGAGGTGATGTTTAGGGAAGATAGTGTTGATAAAAGGGTTCTTTCCAGGATCGTCCTGATGCCAACAGGCAGTGCGGAACGGTCGGTATGGAGTGGTCAAACGCAAGAATGGGTTGATTATAGAACAGTAGCACCTGATAATTGTGATTTTAGATACAACAGGTGTGGGGCGTATGGAGTTTGCAACCCAGGAAACTCTCAGCCCTGTGGATGTCTTGATAGATTTTTATCAAGAAATCCGGAAAACTGGATTGGAACAGGAAGCTCGGGTGGATGTGAAAGAAGAATGCCTTTGAACTGTCAATCAGGAGATGTGTTCTTAAGGTACTCCGGGATTAAGTTGCCCGATTCAACAAACACGACCATCAATGATCAGAGGATGAGCCTATCTGATTGCGAAGCAGAATGCTCGAGGAACTGTAATTGCACGGCGTATGCACGTTTGAATATCACTAGAGAGGGAAGTGGATGCTTGTTTTACCATGGGGACTTGATCGACATTAGAACGCTGGCCAGTGCTGATCAAGATCTTTATATCAGATTGGCTGCTGCAGAAGGAGGTTAGAATTAATTGATCTTTCTTGATATTTATGTTTAGATGATTGATGTATTGTTTTTGGAATGAAGATGGTGGTAGCTCTAAAAGCAGAACAAGAACAATAGTTATAGCGAGTTTAACTTCAGTGGCGGGCATGATTCTTGTGTGCCTAATCATCATCTTTGTTTTAAGACGGGAGAAGAAGAAGGATTTGAGATTGGGAGAAGAAGGTATGATTTGTGTTTTTGTTGGCTGAAGAATATCTCCAAGCTGTGTTAATATTAGTGCTTGCTTCACTGATTCATGTTCCACAGTTACAGTTCCAGTTCCAGGGCCATATAGTGGGCATCATGTCGTGAAGGATGCAGATTTGCCATTTTTCAGCTTCTCCACGATTGTGCAGGCAACCGACAATTTCGCTAACAACAACAAGCTTGGCGAGGGTGGATTTGGACCTGTCTACAAGGTATGAGACTACAATTTCTTACGAGAAAGGTCTAGTTGTAACTTTGCATATATTACTGTGATTCATGTTACTTGCTTTTGTTCTAATAGGGCATGCTGGAAGACGGGCAGGAAATTGCTGTGAAACGCTTGTCAAAAACATCGAGACAAGGAGTGGATGAGTTGAAGAATGAAGTGATCTTAATTGCCAAACTTCAGCATCGTAATTTGGTGAGGACATTGGGGTGTTGTGCTGAAGGGGAGGAGAACATGTTGATCTACGAATACATGCCTAATAGTAGCCTCGACTTGATTATATTTGGTAAGTTCAACTCAATCTGCTGCATAGGATTGATTATATAGTCTAAGGCATTGACATTTACTTTTAATTTTTTTTGTTGGTCGTGTTTATAATAAGACAATCTACTATATTTGCTGACAGATGAAAAAAAGAGTATGCAACTTGACTGGCAAAACCGTTTTCATATCATTAATGGAATAGCAAAGGGACTGTTGTATCTTCATCAAGATTCTAGGTTGAGAATCATCCATCGGGATCTCAAAGCGAGCAACATATTGCTAGACGCTGACATGAATCCAAAGATATCAGACTTTGGCTTAGCTAGAAGTTTTGGTGGAAACGAAACTGAAGCGCAAACGCGTAGAGTTGTTGGAACATAGTAAGAAATTCAACTAACTGTTTCGTCTATTCTCTGTTGCTACCTTCTAACATTAATCTTTTCATCTCAGTGGGTACATGTCTCCGGAATATGCAATAGACGGGCTGTTCTCAATCAAATCCGATGTATTCAGCTTCGGTGTTCTTGTACTAGAGATTGTCAGTGGAAAGAGAAACAGAGGATTCTTTCTCAAAGATCATAGTCTCAACCTTGTTGGACATGTAAGTAGTGCTTTCTTAGGCCAACATTTGTATCTATATTTGAACTATTATCATTTCAACCATTTGAAAATTTTGGATAGGCATGGAGACTTTATAAAGAAGGCAACACGAGCCAACTAGTCGACCCTTGTTTAGGCAAGTCGTTCGACTTGTCTCAAGTGCTGCGCTCGATCCACGTAGGACTGTTGTGCGTGCAAAATTCTCCAGAGGACAGGCCAAACATGTCTTCGGTGGTTTTTATGCTGGGAAATGAAGTTGCATTGCCAAAGGCTAAGCAGCCTGGATTTTTCACAGAGAGAGATGTGACTGCCGATCATCAGAGTCATAGTAGCTCTACTACAGAAAACTCACATAATCAAGTTACAATGACATGGATGGAAGGCAGATAGGATTCAGACAAATTTGTGTTGTGTTGTATTTTGTATAGATTTGAGCTTCAATACAATGAAAGTGAATCATTTGTTAAAACTTATGGCTTTATTTGGTTGAAAAACTATGGGGTGATAAAAAAGCCCAAGATAGAAAAGGCCTCATTATTTATTTCAATTGGTACTATAGAATGTTTGGTTGGCAGGCCCATCTCAACATATATCCTCTCACGACACATACCATCGAAGAAACCTCAAAATTTATCATACTAGCAACCAAATCCATCAGATTCCGACATAGCGGCTCGGTGTCTCAGGCGAATTGACATATCGACAAAGCGGCTCAGGCAAAGCGACAGATCTGCAAAGCGTTCAGATGGATTCTTCGATTTATAAAGCTCTCTATTCATTCTTACACCCTTGTTTCCTCTCAGAAATCAGATCTCAAAATCAACCGTGCGAAACTCGAGCGGTGGAGAGAAAATGCCAGTGACTCATGAGAACTCGAAATCAAAACTTGAAATTAAAAATTTCATAATTTTAAAAGGTAAGCCTTAATCGCATAATCTGGCACCTCTAGCGAGATTAAAATAGAGTTGGCCCGTTAATTTGAACGTGGGCTTATTGATTTATGAGGCTTCATTTGGATCAACCAAAGAAGTTAACCGCCCATATAAGAACATTAATACGTCATATTGACCGTGCTGTCGAGGCACGCAAAATATAATCCTTAACTTGCGGGCTATTAACTAGTAGCAGTGACAAGCAAGGGTCGATCCCACAGGAAGCATGAAATCAATTTGTGAATTTATTATATTAATCTAAGAGTAATACAACAAAGGGGGGGTGTGTGTGTGTTTGGTTGATAACTAATTAAGCTATCACTAAATTAATGCTAATAAAAGAGAACGAAATTAAATATGATTAAGATCAAGAAGGAGAAATAATATTCCAATCCTAAGTTCAGTATCCCCACAATTTATACTATCATAATTAATTTCGTGACAGTGTTACTCCAATCTCAAATCTCTTCCCTAGAATAACGAGACGCTCAGTTAAACCGAATTAATTCTTAAGATTAGCTAGTTAAGAAACGCTCGTTAACTAACCCTATTTAATCAAACAACCTAAGTGAGACGCTCAATAGATTTAATTTGTTAAACGCATTCAACCACCAAATTAATAGAAAGACTGAACTGCAAAATACGAAACGTTCGCTTCACATAACCCAGATCCGCATTACCCCTAGTGAATGATGCACTATTTGTTACTCGTGAATATATCCTATAACAATGACAGATTATAGTCTATATTATAACTGTAGAATTAATTGCAAATTAACCTAGCAGACCATTATTAAATTAATTACAAAAATCTCTGAACATGCAACCAAGTAATACGAAAAACTCAAAATTAAAAATAAGAACACGTCATAAGAAATTAATTAAAAAATAATATAAAAGGGTTCAACATACCTAAAATTGAAATATAAAAATTACTAGCCAAGCATAGTCATAGAATCTAAACAAAATAAATTAAAAAGCATGAAAAGTTCAAACTCCGCCGTTGCAGCGGCTCCTCTCTAATCCAAAGTGCCTTCTTCTTCAACCCCAATTAGCGGCTGCTATATTTCTATCCCCCAATAGCGAATGCCCTCTCAGATTACTTTTCTCCATAATTATAAACAAACGTGGGCCTTTTCTTTCAAATTAATTCACATGGCCCATTTCTTAATTCCCAGTCCACAGCAAGTATTCCTTTTCCCTTTTGTGGCCGTATGCATGCTTTCCTTACTTTTTCCTCTCACGTGCATGGCTGCGGCCTTAATCAACTATGGTGACTAATATATCTCTTCACTATTTAATTCCTACAAAGCCCAAAAAGTCACAATGAGGTATGATTTATTCCATTAAATCCATATAAGTAGAAAAACACACAATTTTAATACAGTTGAGTGCAATAAATTGCCCTCTAACATACTAAAATATCACATAAATTCCTACTTATCACATATTAAGGCCAACCAAATAAAGCCTATATCTAAACGATTGTATGAGCCGTGGCTCAGATTAAATTGTATTTTTAGAAAGATCAACTTCAAATTAAACTTATAGAATGTATATCAATATTGATTCAGCAGATCATACTTTAAGCTTTTGCATTTGGACTTGTTATCATTTGAATTTTAGTGAACGATTAATTATATTAATGGGAGAATCCAAATAGGTATTTGGGCATATGGTACAAGGATATACCAGTACAGACAGTGGTATGGGTTGCTAACAGAGAAATTTTACCTATAGAAACTTCACTTTATTTATCTTAAGTTTCTAGCCCGTCCTAAATTCAAGTCGTGGCTCCGCTCTTTCGCATAATTATTTGCACACTTTTCTTTCTTAACCGTCCAACAATTATTTTCACACTCTATAAATGAAAACTAATATTTGACATTATCATCACAATATACGTAACCTGGAATCATAAGGTTTAATGGAAACGACAAGCAACTGAGCGAGGAGGCAGGATAGAGTCCAGTCGCGTCATGATGTTGCTCGATTGTAGCCGTGGCCGTCGGACACTCTTAGTGATGGTAGAGTTTTCACTTTTCACTTTTCTGCATTTTGTCATGTTATGCTTATACTGCTATCCTGCCAAAATATGCATATTTTGGCAGGATAGATCAATTTATCCATAAAACAAAACACACCCTAAAGGTATAATGCATAGGGGCTCCCACGAGTCATGATCCATCCACACATGATTTTCACCTATTTCACAAATTAAAACAAATACGTCCCATTTGATAATGCTATAGAGAATTGAATTGGTCACAGCATACAATGTAGAAAAACAAAATGCACTATTAAAGAAAATATCAATCGACAAATGAGCAAAGTTTCAAAGCCAACTCCATAATGCATTATGCCAAAAGTCTTTGGTCATGTTCACATCTATCTTGGTGTATAATATGATAAGAAAACTTGCTACAAACAGTTTAGTCTCATTACAATTATTACTACTATTATCACATCTCCAAAAAAAATTAGATGAGTATACAAATAAAAATATGCGAGAATCAATTTACTGTATGAGCATCCTCGGATAATAATTGCAAATAATTATATAAAAGGCATGATATTATTTAAAGATATATATTTTTTTATTTTGGGTACTTGATTTAGAATTTACTGTATGAGCATCCTCGGATAACAATTACAAATTATCATAAAAAGGCATGATATTATTTAAAAATATGTTTTTTATTTTGGGTATTTGATTTAGGTGTACGAAGATGAGATAATAAGAAAGAATGGGAAAAGTTACAAATGATTCACAAAATTGACACTAATTACAAATTAGTTCTGTGCAAAAAAAAATTATACTTTTGTGCAAATATTATGAATTAATTTAGAAATATAATCCCTCTTTTTAACCGATATGCAAAAAATTATGCTTATGTTATGTGCATCAAAAGGAATGAAATGAAAATAACTGAAGAGAATAAACATCCACTTGTCTGCAAACAGGAAAAAGGGCAAGTCCACAACTGCAAAATATTATAATCCAAGTATTCAAAGTCAACAAAATTATAATTCAAAACCATAACTTGATTTTGACCGCTGTGTGCATGTAATATTTTAGCTTGAAATTAGAAGAAGAGAGATATTTATATAGATACCAAAAAAATATAAAAAAATTGCAGCCATGGACCGATTTCGAATAATTATATTTTCCTTTTCGTTCATCTTGTCATTGACAATCCGTGCAATTTCTGCAGCAACTAAAGCCATAGAGGCTTCTCAGAGCATTACAGATGCAGAAACCTTGGTTTCATCAGGTGGGATCTTTGAACTTGGATTTTTCAGCACAAGGAACTCTTCAAATCTGTGGTATTTGGGCATATGGTACAAGAATATACCAGTTCAGACAGTGGTATGGGTTGCTAACAGAGAATCTCCACTCAGAAATAAAACTGGTGTCTTATCATTCACAGCGTCTGGAAATTTGGCACTTTTGAATGATACTAATGGAATCATCATATGGTCATCCAACACCACGAGATCCGTGAGAAATCCAATGGCACAGCTGTTGGACACGGGGAATCTCGTGGTGAAGGATGCAAACGATGATAATATTGTTTGGCAGAGTTTTGATCAACCATCCGACACACTTTTGCCAGGCATGAGCATGGGATGGAATTATGTAACAGGGGTGGAAATTTACTACACATCATGGAGGAGCGACTATGATCCTTCTTCCGGTGATTTTTCACTACACATAGATCCAACAGGATATCCACAGATGATATTCAGAAGAGGTAATTCTACAATGATTAGATTTGGACCCTGGAATGGAGTCCGATTTAGCGGATTCCCAGATGACGAAAACGATCCTGTCTACAGGTTTAGGCTATGGATGAATGAGAAGGAGGTGAAGTTCAGGGAGGATAGTGTTGATCAAAAGGTTCTTTCCAGGATCGTTCTGATGCCAACAGGCACAGCAGTACGCTCGGTATGGAGTCCTCAAACGCAAGAATGGGTTGATTATAGTAGAACAGCACCCGATAATTGTGATTCTAGATACAACAGGTGTGGGGCGTATGGAGTTTGCAACCCAGGAAACTCTCAGCCCTGTGGATGTCTCGATAGATTTATGTCAAGAAATCCAGAAAACTGGATTGGAACTGAAAGCTCGAATGGATGTGAAAGAAGAACACCTTTGAACTGTCAATCAGGAGACGTGTTCTTAAGGTACTCTGGGATTAAATTGCCCGATGCAAGAAACTCGACCATCAATGAACAGAGGATGAGCTTATCTGATTGCGAAGCAGAATGCTCGAGGAATTGTAATTGTACAGCGTATGCACGTTTGAATATCAGTAGAGAGGGAGGTGGATGCTTGTTTTACCATGGGGACTTGATCGACATTAGAACGCCATCCACTGCTGAACAAGATCTTTATATCAGAATGGCTGCTGCAGAAAGAGGTCAGAATTAATTTATTCAAACCTATAAATAGTTCTTGCTAATATATCAGAATATTTTTTTAAATATTGCAGATTCCAAAAGAGGAAAAAGAGTAATACTCACAGCGATTTTGGCATCATTGGCTGGAATAGTTTTTGTGTGCATAATCCTGTATTTGTTCTTCGCTAGAAGGAGGAAGAAGGACTCAAGATCAGTAAAAGAAGGTATGAGTCATGACAAATGTTTATTAGGCTGAAGAATCTGTATGCAAACAGTGTATATACAGTGATTCCTTTTCTGAAAATCATGTTCTATAGTTGCAGTTACAAACTTACCACT
>JAPKLY010000007.1:3172817-3205542 GCA_026898435.1 Prunella vulgaris | reverse complement strand
GCCACCGATAATTTTTCCAACAATAAGAAGCTTGGTGAAGGTGGATGAGGACCAGTTTACAGGGTAAGATGCAATTATAACGGCTATGTTGACTGAACAAGAACCATTTTTCTGCATTTTATGCTTCCATATTTTTGTCTTAGGGAGTGCTAGAAGGAGGTGAAGTTTAGGGAAGATAGTGTTGATCCATCGGTTCTTTCCAGGACCGTGGTGACGCCAACAGGCACTGCAGAACGCTGGATATGGAGTTCTCAAACCCAAGAATGGGCTAATTATAGAACAACAGGAGCCGATAATTGTGATTTTAGATACAACAGGTGTGGTGCATACGGAGTTTGCAACCCAGGAAACTCTCAGCCCTGTGGATGTCTCGAGAGATTTATATCAAGAAATCCAGAAAACTGGATTGGAACTGAAAGCTCGAATGGATGTGAAAGAATCTTAAGTTATGGTCTTAAAAAAATTATTTTACCTATAGAAACTTCACTTTATTTATCTTAAGTTTCTAGTTCGTCCTAAATTCTAGTTGCGGCTCCGCCCTTGCCCATAATTATTTGCAAACTTTCCTTTTCTATCCGTCCAACAATTATTTTCACACCCTATAAATGGAAACTACATTTTAACATTATCATCGCAATATATGTAACATGGGATCAAAAGATTTAATGGAAACGACAAGCAACGGAGCGAGAAGGCAGGATAGAGTCCAGTCGGCATTATGATGTTGCTCGATTGTAGCGGTGGCCGTCGGACACTCTTAGTGGTGGTAGAGTTTTCCGGGAAGAAGGTTGTCCAGAGCGGGGATTAGTTTTTTATGATTATTATTATTATTATTAATTTTTATTTCAGATTTTATAAAACATTTTTTTATTTATCTAGCCTTCAATGTTATTTTACAAATGTATTATTGAGATTTCAATTGTATTTTGGTATTTCAGATAATTTGGTCGCCCCTTTTAGTTTATATATTATCTTTATTTATTATTATAACTATTTCTAAAATTTGAATTTTATGTCAAATTTATTATTAAGAATTTTATTAAAATTTCAAATTTAAGAAACTTTTTATTATTTTTATATAAAAGATCTGACGTGGGAACATGACGTGGCTACAAACAAATAAATTACTTTATTTATAAATAAATTCGTACTATATCTTGTACTACAAATTGTGTAGCAAACATGTATTATAAATTTTTTTATTAATTAGATTGAATTAACTTTAACTTCATCCCTTTTTATGCGACTCGTTATATGTCTATAACATGTCATATGAAAATTTCGTATCACTAATTTTTGAGCTGTTCAAAACAACTATTGTTAGATAAATTTTCTACAATACAAATGAAATGAAAAATGAATCTTAATATCTACATTTAGGTCAATTTTCTTATATATTGAGTTTCTACCGCAAGACCATAATATTAAGATTCTTACAATAATATTAAGATCAGGCATGATGCTGATGCACATTTTGAGGAAGATGTTAAGAAATTTCCAATTCGCAAATGTATTAAGAGGCGCTTGGTAAGATAATTCTTTCATGGTATTGGGAATAATAATAATTGTATAAGAATTATAGTAATAAGTGAAGACAAACAATGCACACAACATTATTTTTCTCCTAAATAAAATAATCACTACTTTAATTTGATTATTCTCTTCTCATGTTATAAACATCCTCCTCAATTCATTCCCTATATCATAGACAACAACTTTCTTTTTTGTCAACTTTTTTCAAAACTAGAGCACAACACTAATGATATAACTACCCTGAAAACAAATCCTCATTCAACATTTGTAAAGGTAAAGTGAGAAAATGAAATTTTATTCTCATTGTCACTGAAGAATTTAAAACAAACAAACTAACGAAAACCAAAATATAATATGTCAATTTTTTTGGTAAATGTTCTCTGTACTAAAAATTAGAACTAAGTTATATTTGCATGAAAAGAAAACTTGCCTGAAGCTTCAGTTGCATTTCCTTCTCTATGATTTACTCTGAGGGATATATTCACAAGATATACTATGTTTCATTATACATTTCATCTCATGCTCTAACCTTATCAATGCACGCCATGTGTAAAGAATGACAGCGTCAATGAACGCGAAGAGGGTATCCACAAAGTTGGGATATGAGATGAAACACAAAAATGAAAACCAGCGGTTATAAAATATAGGCCACTACATTTTGTCATGCTATGCTTATACCAACTCTTGTCAGTTAAGATTTTGAATTTTCGATAATACATATTTTTCATTTTAAATTTTAAACTAAAGTTATAATGCCTAAAGGCTCCCATGAGTCATGATCCTTTCACACAAATTAAAACATATACGTCTCATTTGATATTGTTGTAGAGAATTGAACTGGTCACAGCTTCATTCCGTAAGACCATAAAATATAGAAAAATTAAATGTGGGAAAAAAATATCAATCGACAAATGAGCAAAGTTTCAAAGTCAACACCATAATATGTTATGCCAAAAGTCTGGTCAATGTTCACCTCTAATATATGTTCACCTCTAATATGTTGTTGTTGTTATTAATAATCTCATCATCATCATTATTATTATTATTATTAATAATAATAATAATATTTTTACATCTCTATCGGAATCAAAAAGTAGATGAGTATACAAATAAAATGACGCGAGAATCAATTTACTGTATGAGCATCCTCGGATAACAATTGCAAATTACTCCCTCCATCCCGCTATAAGTTGCTCGTTGCTTTTGGGCACACGAATTAAGATAAAAGTGAAAAAGTATAAGTGATGTGATAGAAAAAGTGAAAAAGTATAAGTGATGTGATGGAGAAAAGTGAAAAAATAATGGAAATAGTGTAAAAAGTATTGAAAATAATAATAAAGAAGTGAATAGTAATTTCCAAAAAAGATAAAAAAACAAATGAGCAACATATAATGGGACGGACGAAAATGACAACATGAGTAACTTATAGTGGAACGGAGGGAGTATCATATAAGAGGCATGACATTATTTAAAGATATATTTTTTTGCTTTGGATACTTGATTTAGGTGAACGAAGATGACATAATAAGAATTTACTGAAGAGAATAGATCAAACCTCCCAAAGGGTCATTCTTTTGTCTGTCAATGTAATTTCCTTCCACTTCAAAGTAAACACCCACTTGTCTGCCCCAACTTCAAGAAAAAGAACAAGTCAACAACTGCAAATTATTATAATCCAAATATTCGAAGTTAACAAAACCAGTACTCAAAACCGTAACTCGATTTTGGCCGTGTGGTGGTGTGCGGGTAATATTTATGCTTCAAAGTAGAAGAAAGAGTGATATTTATAAAGATACTTCCCCAAAAAAAAAAAAAATTGCAGCCATGGACCGATTTCGAATAATTATCTTTTCCTTTTTGTTCATCTTAATCCGTGCAATTTCTGCAGGAACTGACACCATAGATGCTTCTCAGAGCATTACAGACGGAGAAACCTTGGTTTCATCAGATGGGATCTTTGAACTTGGATTTTTCAGCACAAGGAACTCTTCAAATCTGTGGTATTTGGGCATATGGTACAAGAATATATCAGTTCCGACAGTGGTATGGGTTGCTAACAGAGAATATCCACTCAGAAATAACACTGGTGTCTTATCATTCACAGCGTCTGGAAATTTGGCACTTGTTAATGATACTAATGGCACCATCATATGGTCATCCAACACCACGAGATCCGTGAGAAATCCAACGGCACAGTTGTTAGATATGGAGAATTTCGTGGTGAAGGATGCAAACGATGATAATATCGTTTGGCAGAGTTTTGATCAACCATTCGACACACTTTTGCCAGGCATGAGCATGGGATGGAATTATGTAACAGGGGTGGAAATTTACTACACGTCATGGAGGAGCGAAGATGATCCTTCTTCCGGTGAGTTTTCAATACACATAGATCCAACAGGATATCCACAGATGATATTCAGAAGAGGTAATTCTACAATGATTAGATTTGGACCCTGGAATGGAGTCCGATTTAGCGGATTCCCAAATGACGAAAACGATCCTCTCTACAGGTTTAAGCTATGGATGAATGAGAAGGAGGTGAAGTTCAGGGAAGATAGTGTTGATCAAAAGGTTCTTTCCAGGATCGTTCTGATGCCAACAGGCACTGCAGTACGCTCGATATGGAGTTCTCAAACGCAAGAATGGGTTGATTATAGAACAATAGCACCCGATAATTGTGATTTTAGATACAACAGGTGTGGGGCCTATGGAGTGTGCAACCCAGGAAACTCTCAGCCCTGTGGATGTCTCGATAGATTTATATCAAGAAATCCAGGAAACTGGATTGGAACTGAAAGCTCGAATGGATGTGAAAGAAGAACACCTTTGAACTGTCAATCAGGAGACGTGTTCTTAAGGTACTCTGGGATTAAATTGCCTGATGCAAGAAACTCGACCATCAATGAACAGAGGATGAGCTTATCTGATTGCGAAGAAGAATGCTCGAGGAATTGTAATTGTACCGCGTATGCACGTTTGAATATCAGTAGAGAGGGAGGTGGATGCTTGTTTTACCATGGGGACTTGATCGACATTAGAACGCCATCCACTGCTGAACAAGATCTTTATATCAGAATGGCTGCTGCAGAAAGAGGTCAGAATTAATTTATTCAAACCTATAGAAGCTTATAAATAGTTTTTGCTAATATATCAGAATATTTTTTTAAATATTGCAGATAGCAAAGGAGGAAACAAAGTAATACTCACAGCGATTTTGGCATCATTGGCTGGAACAGTTTTTGTGTGCATAATCCTCTATTTGTTCTTCACTCGAAGGAGGAAGAAGGACCCAAGATCAGTAAAAGAAGGTATGACAAATGTTTATTAGGCTGAAGAATCTGTATGCTAACAGTGAATATAAAGCGATTGCTTTTCTGAAAATCATGTTCTATAGTTGCAGTTACAAACTTACCACTCTTCAGCTTATCTACTATTTTGAAAGCCACCGATAATTTTCCAACAATAAGAAGCTTGGTGAAGGTGGATGCGGACCAGTTTACAGGGTAAGATGCAATTATAACGGTTAAACTATGTTGACTGAACAAGAATCATTTTCCTGCATTTTATGCTTCCATATTTTTGTCTTAGGGCGTGCTAGAAGACGGACAAGAAATTGCTGTGAAACGTTTGTCCAAAACATCCACACAAGGAGTCGCTGAGTTGAAGAATGAAGAGATCTTGATTGCCAAGCTTCAACATCGCAATTTAGTGAGGACTTTAGGATTTTGTGCTGAAGAAGAAGAGAGCATGTTGATCTATGAGTACATGCCTAACAGTAGCCTCGACCTGATAATTTTTGGTGAGTGATTAGAATATACCAAAGTGTTACATTCTTTACTATTCGATTGCAAAGACAACACTAACTCCAGGGTATGTGTTGGCAGATGAAACAAAAAGTTTGCAACTTGACTGGCAAAAACGTTTTCATATCATCAATGGAATTGCAAAGGGACTCTTGTATCTTCATCAAGATTCTAGGCTCAGAATTATCCATCGAGACCTCAAAGCAAGCAACATATTGCTGGACGCTGACATGAATCCGAAGATATCGGACTTTGGCTTAGCCAGGAGTTTTGGAGGAAATGATACAGAAGCTCAAACACGTAGAGTTGTTGGAACATAGTAAGAGGTTTGAAACTAATATATCTTATATATCATATCAATAGGTCTAACATCAATTTTATTGTTAATGTTATGTCACAGTGGTTACATGTCTCCAGAGTATGCAATAGATGGGTTGTTTTCAATCAAGTCCGATGTATTCAGCTTTGGTGTTCTTGTACTAGAAATAGTGAGTGCAAAAAGAAATAGAGGATTCTCCCTCAACAATCACAGTCTCAACCTTCTTGGACATGTAAGTATTATTTCCTCTGGCCAACATTTGTAGCCAAAAAGCTTTACCATCTCAACCACATGCATATTTTGCACAGGCATGGACACTTCATACCGAAGGCATCTCAAGTGACCTAGTAAGTCCTTGTTTAGGCGACTCTTTCGACGTATCTCAAGTGTTACGCTCGATCCATGTGGGTCTATTGTGTGTTCAAAAATCCCCCGAGGACAGACCTGATATGTCTTCCGTGGTTTTTATGTTGGGGAATGAAGTTACACTGCCTGAGGCTAAGAAGCCTGGTTTTTTCACACAGAGAGATGGTTTTAACAATCAGAGTTCTAATAGCTCAACTGTAGCGGTTTCACAGAATCAAATTTCAATTACAAGGATGGAAGGCAGATAGGAATCACCTTTTTTTTTATGCAACATGTAATGCATGAATTGATCCCATATCAGTCTAAAAACTGTAATATGAAAAATGTATATGTCAATAATTAGTTGAACTATTATGTTCTCACCAAGTATAGTTAGATAAATCTCCTTCATATGAAAAATGAATATTAATACTTATATTTAGATTAATTTTATTACTGAGTTTGTAGAGCTAGACAATAATGTCAAAGTCAGAGATGGGGCTGATGTTGATCTTTATTGGTGGAGATGTTAAGAAATTTTCAATTCACAATTATATTAAAAATTATTGATTTGATGTCAACACCAAAATATAATATGTCAACAGTCTTTGAAAATGTTCTCTTCCTTAAAAATAAAATTAGTTATCTTGATGTATGAAAAGAAAAGTTGCCAGAAATTCTGCACTTCTCTATGATTTAGAGTGGTGTTTGGCTAAAATTATTTAAAACATGTTATAAGCTCTAACATTTTTTAGTTGTTTAAAGAGCTTATAAGATGATATTTTTAAATAATTATAAGTTTTAAAGTGTTTGGCTAATACAATTTATAAATTTTTTAATAATTTATCATAATTTATTTTTAATTTAATTTTGATGTAGAATAAAACTTTTTAATTTTTTATGTTGAATAGAGGTGTGGAAGAGTAGGCGGGGTCCTTAGTGGGCCGGGTGGGTGGGGATGGACTATGGAGGCAGAGAGAAAAATAAATTGGAATATCTCAACTTATTTTTTACAACACATATACCGTAAAGAACTTATTTTAGGATCTTAAAAGTTGTCAAACATCTTATTCTACCTAACACTTTTTAAGAACGCTTATAAAAAGCTCCTAAACAACTTATAAACTGTTTTCAAGAATTTATAAACTCAATCAAACTCTTATATATAAACTTACAGGAGACATTGTGTTTCATTATGCATAAATCTCTCGTTCACCATACAATTCAAGTGTATTTTTTAATAGTACCAACTATTTGCACTGAGCAGTTTCAGTTTACACAACAATTACAATCTTTTAAGTTACACGGCGGACTCAGTGCATACAAGAATAAATGTTTTTTTTATCAATAAACCCGGTATAAATGACAGCACCAACAAACACAGAGAGAGTATCCATAAATTTGGGACGTTGAGATGAAACAGAAAAATGAAATCAGAGTGATTAAGCATTAACAAACACAAAAATGAAATCGGAGTGATAAAGCATTAACAAAGACAAAAGATGAAATCAGAGATGCACTATCTATCAGTTCCTTCTCTTTGGTCATTTTACTTTTGATAATTTGTTTGGATTTAAATACAATTTCCTGAGATGCATACTATCCGGAAAATCATTACTCATCTAATCGAGTACACAGATAATTTCTGCTGTGTTTCAACAAATAAAACGAATTGAAGCTCCAGTTTACACGGACTTACTTGGGAACAAGAATGATGTGCCAATTTGTCGGCCGCCAAAACCAATTGATCCGGAGTTCGTGGCGACGGCTGCGAACCGACGACTCAATTCAATTCAAGCCATGCCTTACGCCTCCACAGGAGTACTCCGGCGAACGCACTCCGCTCTGATCTTCATCGTCGACTCGAGGCGGTAGTATTGTGGTCCTCTCACCCTCTCATGGTACCTTTTTTATGATTCGAATCAACCATGGATAAAAGCTGTATAGTTATTCGCTTTGCTGGGGAGGATTTCATAGAAGTTTGATTTAATAAGGATTAGTGAATAAAATGCTACTTCCTCCGGCTCCGGTCAAGTTTATTCAATTTTTTTTAAATATATTTTTATGAAATTAGGTTTATTTCCTTCCGTCTCCCTATAAATTGTTCGTTGCTTTTGAGTACACATATTAAGATAAAAATGGAAAAGTATAAGTGATTTGATGAAAAAAAGTAAAACAGTACTCCCTCTATTCAACAGAAATTTGCACACTTTCTATATTTAGAAGTCACACACAAATTTGCACATTACCAAAAAAGAAAATACTCCCTCCGTCTCAATATTTTCTTCATAGGTGGAGTTTCACGCATATTAAGAAAAAGTGAAGTATGTGAGTGTGAAGTTAAATAATAAAATATAAAAAAAGTGTACTTTATTGACTTTTGTGAGTATAAATTGTTTCCTTTTTTGGGGTGTGAAGAAAGAGTTGGGACGTCCATATAAGGAAAGTGTGAAGTTTATCTTGGGACAGAGGGAGTATTGATTTATGTGCACACTCACAAACTTATATACCTATTTACCCATATGCCACTAATTTATATATAAAACACATTTTCCTTAAAAAATGTGTCGTCCCGTAGGGTGCAAATTCCTAAGGGATGGAAGGAGTATAAGTGATGTAACGGAGAAAAGTGAGAAAATAAAGAAAATAGTGTAAAAAAATATTAAAAATAATAATAAAAAAGTAAATAGTAGTTTCCAAAAAAAAGTAAAAAAAACAAATGATAAACATATAGTGGAACGACAGAAAACGGCAAAATAAGCAACTTATAGTGGAACGGAGGAAGTATATTATACTATTAATTTATTTTTTATTGTTTTTATACACAGTATATACACTTTCTAGAATTCATCAAAGCACGTTTGATGAACAATGAGGAATGAGGGATAGAAATCTTGTTAGTCTCATAATTTTTTTTCTGAATTGTTTTAAAAATAAAATATATATAAATTAAGTTTCAATTTTTTATAAATAATATTCTCTCTGTCCCACAGGAATTTGCACACTTTCCTTATTTGGACGTCCCATACAAATTTGCACACTACTAAAAAAAAAACATTGATTTACGTGCGCACTCACAAACCTATACACATATTTACCCATATGCCACTACTTTATATATAAAACACATTTTCCTTAAAAAATGTGCCGCCCCGTAGGGTGCAAATTCCTACGGGACGGAGGGAGTATAATTTATATCCCACAAAAGTACAATATATAAATTCAGTCTCAGTTTTTTTAATTGTATAATTTACGTCACAATTTTAAGTAAAATTACCCAAAATTTAATATATTTCAATTTCATCCCATAATTCACAACATGTTCTAATTTATGTCATATTTTTGCCTGAAAAATGCAAACGACATTGCAAGCTATCATTTTATTTGTGGAGAAACCGACCACAATATTGAGATCGCAAATATGTGGCGTAATTTTGTTATATGAAGCCAAACAATTTCCAAATTAAAAATTTTAGAACTTAAAAAAATTCAAATACGGGGAGTGACAAAAATCTTTAGTGAGTGGAAAGAGAAACTGAGGATTCTCCCTCGAGTAAGGAGCCAGGAGAGGTGTTTTTGCCAACCTGAATCCCAGCATCTCAACTGCAGAAAAATCACAAAAATATTACTATCTGCCCTACCAAGTAAGATCTACCTACACAAGCTCAATCAGGACGTAGGGAAAATCGGATAGAAGTACGAAATTCCGAATGTTTAGAGAATTAGATCGATTCTATTAAGCACATGTTGTATTGATGACAAAGAAATTTATAGAGAAGTTACAATTAATGGATGGAAGGCAGATAGGAATAAACTGTAGTAGTTTACAACAATTCATACTATGTCTAGTACTACATTATTGTGTAACAAACATGTATAATAAATTTTCTTAATAACTAGTTGAATTAATTAGTTGAATTAATTTTAAACTCATCCCTTCTTTATGCAACTCGTTATCGTTATATGTCTATAACCTGTCATATGAAATTTTTTCCCGTCACTAATTTTTGAGCTATTATGTTCACACCAACTATTGCCATATAAATTTTCTACAATACAAATAAAATGAAAAATGAATCTTAATATCAACATTTAGATCAAATTTCTTATAAGTTTCTAGGTCTAGACCATAATTTTAAGATCAGGCCTGAGGCTGAAGCACATTTTGAGGAAGATATTAAGAAATTTCCATATCACAAATGTATTAAGAAACTAATGATTCCATGTCAATACCAAAATATAATATGTCATGTTTCATTATGTATTTCAACTAATGCACAAATTTTATCAATGTATGTCATTTGTGAAGAATGACAGCTCAATGAACGCGAAGAGAATATCCATAAAGTAGGGATATGAGATGAAACACAAAAATGAAATCAGAGGTTATAAAATATAGGCCACAACATTTTGTCATGCTAAGTTATACCAACTCTTGTCAGTAAAGATTTCGAATTCTCAGTAATACAAAATTTTCATTTTAAATGTTAAACTAAAGTTATAATACATAAAGGCTCCCCATGAGTCATGATATTGCTATAAAGAATTGAATTGGTCACAGCTTCATTCCGAAAGACCATACAACTTAGAAAAACTACACGTGGGAAAGAGAATGTCAATCGACAAATTATTAGAGCAAAGTCTCAAAGCCAACACCATAAAATATTATGTCAAAAGTCTTTGGTCAATGTTCACCTCTAATATATATTATCTTGGTGTATAATATGATAAGAAAACTTGTTAGAGACAGTTTAATCTCATCATTATTATTAATATTACTATCACATCTCTATCGGAGTAAAAAAAAAAAGATGAGTGTACAAATAAAACGATGCGAGAATCAATTTACTATATGAGCACCCTCGGTAAACAATTGCAAATTATCATATAAAAGGCATGACATTATATAAAAATATATTTTTTATTTTGGGTAATTGATTTAGGTGTAAGAAGATGAGATAATAAGAATGAAATGAAAATAACTGAAGAGAATAGATCAAACCTCCCAAAAGGTCATTCTTTTGTTTGTCAATGTAATTTCCTTTCGCCACTTCAAGGTAAACACACACATGTCTGCCCCAACTTCAAGAAAAAGGGCAAGTCCACAACTGCAAATTATTATAATCCAAATATTCGAAGTCAACAAAACCAGTATTCAAAACCATAACTTGATTTTGGTGCTGTGTGATGGTGTGCGGGTAATATTTATGCTTGAAATTAGAAGAAAGAGTGATATTAATAAACACTTAAAAAAAATTTGCAGCCATGGACCGATTTCGAATAATTATCTTTTCCTTTTTGTTCATCTTGTCAATGACAATCCGTGCAATTTCTGCAGCAACTGATACCATAGACGCTTCTCAGAGCATTACAGATGGAAAAACCTTGGTTTCATCACGTGGGATCTTTGCACTCGGATTTTTCAGCCCAAGGAACTCTTCAAATCTGCGGTATTTGGGCATATGGTACAATAATATACCAGTTCAGACAGTGGTATGGGTTGCTAACAGAGAATCTCCACTAAGAAATAACACTGGTGTCTTATCATTCACAGCGTCTGGAAATTTGGCACTTCTGAATGATACTAATGGCATCATCATATGGTCATCTAACACCACGAGATCCGTGAGAAATCCAATGGCACAGTTGTTAGATACGGGGAATCTCGTGGTGAAGGATGCAAACAATGATAATATCGTTTGGCAGAGTTTTGATCAACCATCCGACACACTTTTGCCAGGCATGAGCATGGGATGGAATTATGTAACAGGGGTGGAAATTTACTACACGTCATGGAGGAGTGACGATGATCCTTCTCCCGGCGAGTTTTCAATACACATAGATCCAACAGGATATCCACAGATCATTTTCAGAAGAGGCAATTCTACAATGAATAGATTTGGACCCTGGAATGGAGTCCGCTTTAGCGGATTACCAGATATGAAAAACAATCGTGTCTACAAGTTGAGGCTATGGATGAATGAGAAGGAGGTGAAGTTTAGGGAAGATAGTGTTGATCCATCGGTTCTTTCCAGGACCGTCATGACGCCAACTGGCACTGCAGAACGCTGGATATGGAGTTCTCAAACCCAAAAATGGGTTGATTATAGAATCACGGCACCTGATAATTGTGATTTTAGATACAACAGGTGTGGTCCATACGGATTATGCAACCCAGGAAACTCTCAGCCCTGTGGATGTCTCGAGAGATTTATATCAAGAAATCAAGAAAACTGGATTGGAACTGAAAGCTCGAATGGATGTGAAAGAAGAACACCTTTGAACTGTCAATCAGGAGACGTGTTCTTAAGGTACTCTGGGATTAAATTGCCCGATGCAAGAAACTCGACCATCAATGAACAGAGGATGAGCTTATCTGATTGCGAAGCAGAATGCTTGAGGAACTGTAATTGTACCACGTATGCAAGTTTGAATATCAGTAGAGAGGGAGGTGGATGCCTGTTTTACCATGGAGACTTGATCGACATCAGAACCCTGTCCACAGCTGAACAAGATCTTTATATCAGAATAGCAGCTGCAGAAAGAGGTTAGAGTTAATGAATTCAAACCTGTGGATGCTTATGAATAGTTTTTGCTAATATATCTCTAAATACTGCAGACTCCAAAGAAAGAAGAAGAATAGTACTCACAGCGATTTTGGCATCAGTGGCTGGAATAGTACTCGTGTGCATAATCCTCTTTTTGTTCTTCACTCAAAGGTAGAAGAAGGACCCAAGATCAGTAAAAGAAGGTATGACAAATGTTTATTAGGCTGAAGAATCCGTATGCAAACAGTGTATATACAGTGATTGCTTTTCTGAAAATCATGTTCTATAGTTGCAGTTGCAAACTTGCCACTTTTCAGCTTATCTACTATTTTGAAAGCCACCGGTCATTTTTCCAACAATAAGAAGCTTGGTGAGGGTGGATGCGGACCAGTTTACAGGGTAAGGCGCAATTAGAATGGTTAAACCATATTGACTGAACAAGCAACATTTTCCTGCATTTTATGCTTCCATATTTCGGTCGTAGGGCGTGCTAGAAGACGGACAAGAAATTGCTGTGAAACGTTTGTCCAAAACATCCACACAAGGAGTTGCTGAGTTGAAGAATGAAGAGATCTTGATTGCCAAGCTTCAACATCGCAACTTAGTGAGGACTTAAGGATTTTGTGCTGAAGGAGAAGAGAGCATGTTGATCTATGAGTACATGCCTAACGGTAGCCTCGACCTGATAATTTTTGGTGAGTGATTAGAATATACCAGAGTATTACATTCGTTACCATTAGATTGCAAAGAAACACTAACTCCAGGGTATGTGTTGGCAGATGAAACAAAAAGTTTGCAACTTGACTGGCAAAAACGTTTTCATATCATCAATGGAATTGCAAAAGGACTCTTGTATCTTCATCAAGATTCTAGGCTCAGAGTTATACATCGAGACCTCAAAGCGAGCAACATATTGCTGGACGCTGACATGAATTCGAAGATATCAGACTTTGGCTTAGCCAGGTGTTTTGGAGGAAATGATACTGAAGCTCAAACATGTAGAGTTGTCGGAACATAGTAAGAGGCTTGAAACTAATTATCTTTTATATCATATCAATAGGTCTATAATCAATTTTCCTGTTAATGTTATGTCACAGTGGTTACATGTCTCCAGAGTATGCAATAGATGGATTGTTTTCAATAAAGTCCGATGTATTCAGCTTTGCTGTTCTTGTACTAGAAATAGTGAGTGGAAAAAGAAATAGAGGATTCTCCCTCAACAATCACAGTCTCAACCTTCTCGGACATGTAAGTATTATTTCCTCTGGCCAACATTTGTAGCCAAAAAGCTTTACCATCTCACCAGATGCATATTTTGCACAGGCATGGACACTTTATATCTAAGGCATCTCAAGTGACCTAATAAGTCCTTGTTTAGGTGACTCGTTCAACTTATCTCAAGTGTTACGTTCGATTCATGTGGGTCTATTGTGTGTTCAAAAATCTCCCGAGGACAGACCTGATATGTCTTCCGTGGTTTTTATGTTGGGGAATGAAGTTACACTGCCTGAGGCTAAGAAGCCTGGTTTTTTCACAGAGAGAGATGGTTTTAACAATCAGAGTTCTAATAGCTCAACTGTAGCGGTTTCACAGAATCAAATTTCAGTTACAAGGATGGAAGGCAGATAGGAATCACCTTCTTTTTTTTATGCAACATGTAATGTATGAATTGATCCCATATCAGTCCAAAAACTGTAATATGAAAAAATGTAAATGTCAATAATTAGTTGAACTATTATGTTCCCACCAAGTATTGTCAGATAAATTTCTTTATATGAAAAATGAATATTAACAACAATATTTAGATCAATTTTATTAATGAGTTTGTAGAGCCAGACAATAATGTCAAAGTCAGCGATGGGGCTGATGTTGATCTTTATTGGTGGAGATGCTAAGAAATTTCCAATTCACAAATGTATTAAAAATTAATGGTTTGAAGTCAACACCAAAATATAATATGTCAACAGTCTTTGAAAATGTTCTCTTCCTTAAAAATAAAATTAGTTATCTTGATGTATGAAAAGAAAAGTTGCTAGAAATTCTGCACTTCTCTATGATTTGGAGAGGTGTTTGGCTAAAATTATTTCAAACATGTTATAAGCTCTAATATTTTTTTTAGTTGTTTTAAGAGCTTATAAGATGTTATTTTTAAATAGTTGTAAATTGTTAAAGTGTTTGGCTAATATAACTGATAAGTTTTTTAATAATTTATCATAACTTATTTTTAATTTAATTTTGATGTAGAATAAATACTTTTTAATTTTTTATGTTGAAGTAGAGGTGTGGAAGAGTAGGAGGGGTCCTTAGTGGGCCAGGTGATTGGGGATGGAGGCAGAGAGAAAAATAAGTCGGAATGTCCCCAACTTAATTTTACAACGCATATACGGTAAAGAATTTATTTTAGGATCTTACAAGCTGTCAAACATCTTATTCAAACTAACACTTTAAGGATGTTTATAAGCTCCTAAACAGCTTATAAACTGTTTTCACGAATTTATAAGCTCAGTCAAACATCGTCTTACTTTTATATATGAGCTTACAGGAGACATTGTGTTTCATTATGCATAAATCTCTCGTACACCATACAATTCTAGTTTATTTTTAATAGTATCAACGATTTGCACTGAGCAGTTTCAGTTTACACAACAATTACAAGTTTTTAAATTACACGGTGACCTAGTGCATGCAAGAATAAATGTTTATAAATAAACCCGGTATAAATGACAGCATCAACAAACACAGAGAGAGTATCGATAAATTTGGGGCGTTGAGATGAAACACAAAATGAAATCAGAGTAATAAAGCATTAACAAACACAAAAATGAAGAATCGATAGAGTGCAGATGGGCGGCGACGGTGGCCGAAATATACCTTTATAGGAGCATTATGATCTGAAGGCCAGCGGTTTTGAAGAATCGATGGAGGGAGCGAAGACGGTGACCGGCATAAAGGGGCTATGGCTTCACGGCGTGAGGCGGTGGTGAGGGCGCGGTAGATCTGTAGGACGGGCTTCAATATGCTCAGATTTGGGTGTGGATTTGGGGTATCGGTGGCAGTGAGCGGACTGAAGTGATGGTGGTGATCTGGAAAAAGAGGGCGGTCGATAGATCTGTGCATTTTTCAGGCGATGGAGCGATGAAGCGGTGGCCATAGCTACAGAGCAGGGGCCGCGGCGAATAAGCGGCCGCGGCGGAGGGAGAGTTGCGATTCAGGGATGCGGCGAATAAGCGGCGGCGACAGAGGGCGTGGTGGCAATGGCTACAAAGCAGGGGCCACGGGCGATGGACGAACAGGCGACGCCGAGGAACAGAGGGTACAAGCGAATGGATGAACAGCGATGGCGTGGTGGCTAATGGCTATGATTTCCGATTTGAACAAAGAATTTTATTTTTCTGTGAACAAGAACTTTTGATTTTTTTTTCGTGAATAAGGGCTTTGATAGCCATGGTTTTCCTTTTTTTTGTTATCAGATTTGTGAATACCATGTTGTGAAATACTGGAAGATGGGAAACAAAGAAAGATAGATTTTTCTTGTAGATTTTAATTTCTTGTTTTCTGTGCAAAGGTTAATTTATGAGCATGTGGAGATTTATTGTTCTTTTGTGCAGAGATTAATTGTTCATTTGTGTAAAGTTAATATTGTTTGTGCAAAAATAATATTATTTTTTCTGTGCAAAGATAATTTATCGTGTGTGCAAAGTTTTTTTTTTCTATTGTGCAGTTTGTTTTGAATTCAAAATGAATATATTTCTAAACTAAAAATAATTATTTGTGCTAATTGAAAATTGTAAGTTAATAATTTGCAACCTAATTTAGCTTATTTTGAAGTTAAAATTTGAGTTGCTGTGCAAAATAATTTTATATTTGTTGTGCAATGATTTCTCATCTTGTTGTGCAAAATAATTTTTTCTGTTGTGCAAAGAATTTTGTGCGCTTGTGCAAATGATTTTGTGCGTCTGTACAGGCTAACTTATTTGTAATTTTGACTTTTAGGTAAATCTATTCTAAAATTGACCTTTAGAAATGCACTCATTTGTAAGTTTCCCTTATTTCATCTTGTAGCTTAACATGTTTATATCATCTCAACCATATGCAAAATTTAGGCATGGAGACTTTACAAAGAAGAAAACTCACACAGATTAGTGAATCATTCTCTAGGCGACTCGTTCAACTCATCTCAAGTGTTGTGCTCAACCAATGTTGGAATTTTGTGTGTGAAAAAGTCAGCTGGAGAAAGGCCAAACATGTCCTTGGTGGTTTTCACGCTGGAAAATGAAGTTTATTGAAGAAATAGAAGTTGCTGAGATAGAAGTTATTTTCTCAAATTGTAATAGTTAGTAAACACGCTTTTATTAGTTGGTTTATAAAACTTTGTATATATAAAAACTTACAATCTGGTTCTGTATACAATTTTTTCGAAAGTAAATGAAATGAAAGTTGGTTTCTCTTCCTATAACCGTTTCTTCCATTACGATTTCTTCATGGTATCAGTTTCTTGGGTCTAGATTCTGATTATGGCATCCGATTGGAATCGCCAATGGCCGGCGCTTGCAGCGGCTGGCGGCGTACCGTCTGGTATTGGGTCTTCATCACCCGGTGTTGGATCTTCCAGGTATGATTTTAGTGAGTCATCCCTTAACGGTGACAATTATATTTCGTGGAAGAGATCAATGATGCTTGCGTTGAGCTCCAAATTGAAACTAGGTTTTATCAATGGGAAAATCATTCCACTATATGAGGATGATGCCTCGTTTGATCAGTGGAAACGTGTTGATGATTTGGTTATAACCTGGATTTTGAATTGTGTTTCTAAGGAGATAGTTAATTCTATAATTTTTGCTAGCATTGCTAAAGATCTATGGGAAGATTTGGCTGCGCGTTTTGGTGAGAATAATGGTCCTATGATTCATCAATTACGAAGGGATATTCATAGCATTCAACAAGGTAATGATAGTATTGTTGCTTACTATACTCGACTTAAAGCTCTTTGGGATCAGTTAGCCTGTTTGAAACCATTGCTTGTTTGTAATTGTGCAATTAGACAGGATATTATTCAAAATGATCAGGAAAATAAGGTTTCAGAGTTTCTAATGGGTCTTAATGACATATATGATCCAATTAGAAATCAAATTCTCATCATGGAGCCAATGCCTAATGTTCACAGAGTGTATTCTATGTTGGTGAGGGTTGAACGACAAAGATCAGTTGGTGTACAGTTTTCTGGTGGGAATGACAACACTGCTATGTTGGCTAAGGCTGAGACTACTCCTAAGTGTTTTACTCCTTCTACGAAATCTAGTGGTCGTAGTCGAGTTTACCATAAGCTTACTAAGGAAGAGAAATCTAAACTTGTTTGTGATCATTGTTATGGTACAGGTCATGATGCTTCTACATGCTTCAAGCTTCATGGGATACCTAATTGGTACAAGAAATATAAGGAACAAAGTGGTAAAAGTTTTGCTAATGCTGCTGATACAGGGGAGATTTCTGCACCCTCTACATTGCTGTCTACACAGAAGGGTAGGGCTGTTGACATTTCCGCGTTTTTTCAAAAGGAACTAACCAAATTCTTTGGTTCTAAAGTTGTTGCTTCTTCAGGAGGAGGTGGTGCTGATTACAACACATATTATGTTCACTTTGTAAACTCAGCAGGTAATTCTACACCTTTGTTCATTCATGATGAGTTCTCTTTGTTAGTTGATTTGAAAAAAGGCGACTGGATTATAGATACTGGTGCAAGTAGGCACATGTGCAACGATATATCACTTTTCCATTCTATTTCTACAATCTCTTATCATATTTCTGTGCTTCTACCTGATGGATCTACTAAAACTATCAACCAAGTTGGTCATGTTACTCTCAATGACAACTTCATTTTAATAATGTTCTTTTTATTCCATCCTTTAAGTATAATCTCCTTTCTGTTTCCCAGTTAACTATTGAATCTGATGTGAAATGCATCTTTACACCTACTACCTGTTTTATACAGGCCCTGAAGAGTGGTAACCTCTTGGCTCATGGAACTCTACATCATAAGCTTTACATCCTTGAGCTTTCTTCTAGTTCTGTTTCTTGTAATCTTTCCATTGAGACATGGCATCACTTACTAGGCCATGCTTCTCTTAGTACTCTTAAACATTTGCCTTTTTTTAAGTCTCTATGTACTGATGCAAATGAAATAAAATCCTGTGATGCCTGCTTCAAAGCCAAACAAACAAGATTACCTTTTCCAACTTCTGCTATACAAACTTGTGATTTGTTTGAGCTTATTCATGTTGATATTTGGGGGCCTTGTAAAGAAGAGACTTTTACAAATACTCCTTTCTTTCTTACAATTGTGGATTATTTTAGTAGGGGTACTTGGGTATTTCTTATGTCTCATAAATCTCAGTCCTTTAAATTCATCAAACACTTCATCCACATGGTCCATACACAATTCCAAAAGTCTATTAAAATTCTCAGAAGTGATAATGGTTCTGAATTTACTAGCTCAAAATGCCAAGATTTCCTTTCTTCTCTTGGTATTGTTCATCAAACCTCTTGCATTTATACTCCTCAACAAAATGACATCGTTGAAAGGAAACATAGACATATTTTGGACATGTCCAGATCCATAATGTTTCATTCTAATCTTCCTATCAAATTCAGGTGTTATTCCATTCTAATTTCAGTCCACATCATTAATCGTTTACCTTGTTCTGTGTTATCCTGGAAAACACCATTTCAGCTTTTATATGGCCGTGAACCAAACTATTCTCAGCTCAAACCATTTGGTTGTCTTGCTTATGCAACAAACACACATCCTAAAACTTCTAAATTTACTCCGAGATCTCACAAATGTATCTTTCTTGGCTATATCACTGGCAAGAAAGGCTTCCATCTTTATGATATTGACACTAAATCTTTCCTTGTTTCAAGAGATGTAAAATTTTTTGAGCATATTTTTCCTTTCACTTCTATTTCTTCTTCACCTCCAATCGATACTCCTATTCCATTTCCATCTCTTGATGTGTCTACACCCTCAAACCATATTTCTTCATTTGTTCCTGCAGATCCATCTTCTGATTTTCCTTCTTTTGATCACTCGCCTCACATGTTGAGAAGGGGGCATAGACAAAGAAATCAGCCTGTTTGGTTAAATGACTTTGTTTCACACATCTCCACATCTAATCTTTCTCCATTTCCTGATTCCATTCATGTTGATTATTCTGTTGCATATGCTGCATTCTTAAACCATATCTCTGTGGTAAATGAGCATTGTTCCTATCAACAAACCTGTCAATATAAAGAGTGGCGGGATGCCATGAACAAAGAGTTGCTAGCTTTGGAAACAAATAACACATGGGATTTGATTGATTTGCCTAAAGGGAAGAAAACAATTGGTAGTAAGTGGGTTTATAAAGTCAAGTTAAATCTGGATGGTACTATTGATAGGTAAAGACGAGATTGGTGGCCAAAGGTTTTTCTCATACCTTTGGAATTGACTATACTGAAAGTTTTTCTCCTGTAGCTAAGATAGTCACAATTCGGTTGTTCATTGCTATTGCAACCATGAAGGTTGGCCCATTTGCCAATGGGATGTTAATAATGCATTTTTACATGGTTATCTTGATGATGAGGTGTACATGAGAGTTCCTCAAGGGTATACTTTAGCAAAACCTGGTCAGGTTTGTCGTTTGCGGAGGAGTTTATACGGTCTTAAGCAAGCTAGTAGACAGTGGAATCAGGAATTTAATTCTAAGCTGATTTTGTTTGGATTTGAACAGTCTTCTTTTGATCATTGTCTTTATATTTACAAGAAGGACAATGAGTTCATTGCGCTCTTGGTATATGTGGATGATTTGTTGATCACAGGCACATGTATTTCTTTGATTGATAAACTCAAAATTTATCTACATGATCTTTTCACCATAAAGGATCTTGGTTTTGCTAAGTATTTCCTAGGCATGGAGATTGCTAGGAATACTTCAGGGACCTTTCTTTGTCAACAGAAGTATGTTAATGATATTTTACTAGATACAGGGATGGAGAATTGTACACCTGCTGCAACACCTTTGCCTTCTGGTTTACACCTTCAAGCTGATCAATGGGTTCTTTTATCTGATCCAAACAAGTATAGAAGACTCATAGGCAGACTTCTTTACTTGAATTTAACCAGGCCAGACATTACATACTCTGTCCAGCAGTTATCTCAATTTGTTTCCGCTCCTTGTGACGTTCATTGGACTGCTGCTCTTCACATTTTGCGGTATCTCAAAGGAGGCCATCTCTTAGTCTTCATTTTCCAGTTGGTTTTAGTTCGGTTGTGCATGCTTTCAGTGACGCAGATTGGGCGGCATGTAAGGATAGTAGAAGATTTATTACAAGTTATTGTATTTTCATTGGTAATTGCTTGGTTTCTTGGAAGAGTAAGAAACAGACCACTGTTTCTAAATCTTCAGCAGAGGCGGAGTATAGAGCTCTTGGCTCTACTGTTTCTGAATTACAGTGGACTTTTTATATTTGCTCGGATTTTGATATACTTGTTACTTTACCTATTACACTTGAATGTGATAATCAAGCTGCTATTCATATCACATCTAATCCGGTATTTCATGAGCGTACCAAGCATTTGGAGATTGATTGTCACTCGGTGCGCAATAAATTCAAGGAGGGTTTTATTTCTCTTATTCATGTGGCATCTCGTTTGCAGTTGGTTGATCTTTTCACAAAGCTTCTTCGAAAAACACAATTGGATTTATTAATTTCCAAATTGGGATTGGTTCAATTTACCACTACCCAACTTGAGAAGGGGGTATTGAAGAAATAGAAGTTGCTGAGATAGAAGTTATTTTCTAAAATTGTAATAGTTAGTAAACACGCTTTTATTAGTTGGTTTCTAAAACTTTGTATATATAAGAACTTACACTTTGGTTCTGTATACAATTTTTTCGAAAGTAAATGAAATGAAAGTTGGTTTCTCTTCCTATAACCGTTTCTTCCATTACGATTTCTTCAAAGTTGGGATTCATCAGGCTAAGGAGTCAGGAGAGGTGTTTTTGCCAACCTAAATCCCAGCACCTCAACTGCAGAAAAATCACAAAAATATTACTACTTGCCTTATCAGGCAAGATCTACCTACACAAGCTCGATCAGGACGTCAAGAGATCGGATAGAAGTACGAAATTCCGAATGTTCAGAGAATTAGATCGATTCTAGTAAGGAGAGGTCATATTGATGACCAAGAAATTTCTAGAGAAGTTCTAATTACATGAATGGAAGACAGATAGGAATAAATTATAGTAATTTACGATAATTCATATTATATATATCTAGTACTACATTATTTTGTAACAAACATGTATTATAAATTTTTTTATATTTAGACTGAATTAATTTTAAATTCGTCCCTTCTTTACGCGGCTCATTATATGTCTATAACCTGTCATGAAAAAATTTCCTGTCACTAATTTTTGAGTTGTCATGTTCACACCAAGTATTGCCAGATAAATTTTCTACTATACAAATGAAATGAAAAATGAATCTTAATATCTACCATTAGATATTTAGATCAAATTTGTTATAAGTTTCTAGGGCTAGACCATAGTTTTAAGATCAAACCTGAAGCACATTTTGAGGAAGATGTTAAGAAATTTCCATATCACAAATGTATTAAGAAACTAACGATTCCAAGTCAACACCAAAATATAATATGTCATGTTTTATGGTCTATCTTCTCCTTGAAAAATAGAACTTGTTATATTTGCATAAAAAAAAAAACTTGCCTGAATTTTAAGTTGTACTCCTTCTCTATGATTTACTTTAATGGATATAATCACAAGATATACAATGTTTCATTATGTATTTCATCTTATGAACCAATCTATAAATATATAAAAGCAGCAGTATAGTAAAAATGAAGAATAATTCTGCTTTTAGGGTGAAACGCACTTGCTTTTCTGTGTAACCGTGCACTTCACGCTCTAAAATTCACGCGCTGAATACAAATTCAGAGTAGAGATTTTTCTTATATTCTCGAGGTATAGCATGCCTCTCCCTGCAGTCTAAGGAACTCATAAAATTAAATTTTTTTTTATAAAGAGTCGTGCAAAATTCACGCATGCTCATGATTTCAAAAACTGTGACTTTTGATTTACCTTTTATGTAATATAAATAGGTAGTTTTGGGTAACTTATTATTCAACTGCATTTCTACCCATATTGCCTTCAATATTTTCATTTTTTAACAGTTCATTTTATGTATTTGTCCAATATATTAGATTTACAATGACATTTTGATTGGAAATTGGTTCCATGAGGCCGAAACTAATAAAAATCACTTATCTATAAAGTGATCTTGTGCAGGGGTAAGAGAGGTGAAAATAAACTTTAATATTGAAAAAATATGAAGCACTTAGCTTATAATAAAGGATCTTGCACAATTGCTGTATTTTCTCGATAGGTCTCGGTGTTAACAGCTTTTGAGATGACATATGCTTTGTTTTCATATTCTTGACCATTGTTGCAATTCTTGCTGCAAATTCAATAGAAAAAACCTAGATTTTAAAGGATTTTAGCTGACATTGGATGACGTGGTTGATAGAGAAGAGAGAGACGCATGGTTTTGGATTAGGTTTGGAGTGTTCGTATTGTCAATGATAGTAAAATTCTCAATCTTATCTTTCTTCTGGAAATTACTCCAATGGCCTTCTTTTTTTTCCTTTATGAATTGAAACCCACTCTTATATATAGTACACACCCCATATATACTTATTAATATTAAATATAAAAAATATAAAAAATGCTCTCACCCTCTTCTTCTCTTCAACTCACATGCACCCATTCCTTAATTTTCAGAAAAAAAGTCGTCGTGCAAAAAAAAAAATTAAAAAGAAAAGCAAAAAATTAAAAATTACAACAAATATTAACTATTAATTCACTTTTTTATAAAAGTGCTGGAAAAAAAAACAGTTCCAAAAAACACTTTATTTTACCAATTTTTTTGACAATTTTGAAAAAAAAAATCGAAAACAGTCAATTTAAAATAAGATAAGAATTAAAAAAAATGAAAACTATACAAATTTTCACAAAAATAGAACCGAATTTTTTTAAAAAAGAATACAAAAGAGATTTAAATTTGAGTCGTGCGTTGGGGGACAAGAGGAGACGTATTATATGAATAAGAGTGGGGATGAGAGAAATAAAAGTGGGGGATGTACATGTACAGGAATTCTGAATATTTAAGGTTAATTGGAAAATAATGATGTGAGAGAGTGGTTTGTAGAAGAAGTTAGAGAAAGAAGGGTAGAAGAGAAAAAGAAAAGGTCAAATCATGAAGAAGGAGAGGTGAGAGAGGGAGAAAAAATAGGATGATGGGTGTGCAGTTAGGTTTTTAGAAAGTTGGTAAAAATGAGAATTTGTGTACGGTGTACTTAATGGGTGCCACTATTCATACCCCATATTCCTCTAAACATACCCCAATTACTAAACATACCCACTCAAAATTAAAAATTAATATAGAACACTAAACATACCCCAATCTTTTCCTATTATACCCTTCCTCAATATTTTTGACTAAAGTCTTTCCTTTCTCCCCAAAAGTCACGTTAAGAACGAAAAGAAGAGAAGAAAGCAGCCAGCCATTTTTTCTGCAAACCGAAGCTCTGTCCACAGTTTTGTAGCAGCTGAACAAATTATTAGAAGAAGTTAACTTGACGAACACCGATGTCTGATGAGATTGAAAGATATAGTAAGGATTTATATCTTCTAAATCCTATTCTTTTCTAAATTTCTAGGGTTTATGTGGATGGTTTTTATTTTTCCGAATTATATTGATTCTATTCAATCCATTGGAAGAAAATTTATGTTTATTGCATAAAAAAATATTAAGTTTGATATTTAGAGTATTAGAATGTTGTATTGCATTCAAAGTGTATGATAAAATGCCTCTTAGAAGAATGTAATGATATTAAAAAATCATTTGATAGTTGTATAAGGAGTTCAGTGAAAGAATTGATTATCATCTTTTCAATCTGTTTAGAAACAAGAATTTCAGCTTCACACTCTAGTTTCCGAATTTTTGTTCCTGATAACCAGCATTGCAGTGGTTGTGTATCTGATCCAACCACGTACGCCTGTCATCTCCTCCTGAAATCAGGGCATGTATGGTACAATATATGCATATAGTACTTGTGATTATTATTATTATCATAGAAGAGACGTGCACAAAGTTGTCACTTGCCACTGGCACAGGCCCACAGTCGATGAATATTAGAATTTCTTATTTTGTTGGCTTGGGACGTGTGATGTAAATTTATCAAATAAATTGATAACACATTTTTTTACTTAGTCACAGTAGTATATACACAAGTATTTTTATTTTAAAATATCTCATGCAAGTATTGTCAGTTAGGATATTTTTTATTAAGGATGGATTATTAGGACGGAGATAAACTATTTTCAATCTTATTCCAACTTCAAAGACATGGACTTCATATGCTCATGCAATTTATCAAGAGCAACTGATGTTGTGGACATTTTATCTTCAAAATACTCCTTATCTTTCTCAGTTTCTTGATCTTATAAGTCTGCCATTTCAAATATAAACTCCAGCTTAGTCCTTAATTTTAGTTTTGTTGATATCAAAAGTTACTCCAAGGAATACTGCAGTGAGATAACTAAGATTAAAAGTTTCTACTTTGAATGATATAAACGAAAAGTATGCATATAACAAAAAATTGCACAATATTTACATCATATTTCGTATTTATACCACGCTCGTGTATATATACAAAAAAAACTCGTGACTAATATTTTTATTCTTTTCAGGAAATGTTTTCACAAGAGATAGATTTAAACTTAGACCGAGAATGCCAGAGCAAAGACGCCGAGTCTTTATGAATATCTCACAACTTGAAGAGGTTGAACAAGCACCAGAAAAGGCACCTTCAGTTATGCAAATGGACGAGGCCGAAGATTCAGAAGAGAATAATGTGTTGAAGGGACCTTATCCTGGTGGTCCGGAGAATCCATCTTTATTGCCAAGTTTCAAGACTCATGTGGCTGCTATGATATGGAAAGGTGAAGAACGTGAGTTACTGAAAGTCCATTGCCACACGAACAAGCTCTTGGAATGGACCTTTACAACAGATCAAACCACTCAAAATTGGAGGGACCTGATTAGGGATACGGGGATGTTAGCTTTGCGAGACTTTGCTTACCCTAGTCCGAATAGAGCTCTTATTGGTGCTTTTATAGAGCGATGGCAGCCTGAAACAAACACTTTTCATATGCCTTTTGGAGAAATGACAATCACATTGGACGATGTGCGATGTTTAACTGCACTTAAGATTGAAGGTCAACCTGTAGAATTTCAAAGAGATGCAAACATGGAAGATGGTACAGCCTTAGTGTCACGATTGTTAGGAGTTTCTCAGAAAGTTGTTGCTGATCAGTTAAGTGCTGTGCGAGGTAGCTCATTCAAATTGAGTTGGTTGATCGATGAATGGAAGAATGAAATAACATCTAATGATCCGCACATACTAGATTGTGCAGCCCGTGCTTACATTATGTACTCTATTGGATGTGTGCTATTTGCGGATAAAAGTGGGGCACGTGTCGGGACACATTTCCTACGTATATTGGATGATGTTGAGGATGCGGGTCAATATGCATGGGGGACTGCAGCTTTAGCATATTTGTATAGACAGTTGGGTATAGCATCTAGACACGGAGTTAAACAACTTGCCGGGTTCATTCCCCTATTGGAGGTAAATTTTCATTTAAGCTATGAAATATCATATTTTTGTACTCTATGTTTTTATACACAAAAAGTTGCTAGGTAGAAACTTTTCCTCTTAGGAACCTTTTTATATTTTTATTTGTTCCTTTTCAATCTAATGGAAGTTTATAACCTTTTGATTAAATGTGTAGGCATGGATTTATGAGCATTTTCCATTTACTCGTCCTGCACACAACTTAGGGTTCAATCCCCAGTTACCATTAGCTAGAAAGTGGGTGCCCCCCACCCGATATGGAGGAAGCTTTCAAGATCAAATTAGTATGCGAGAGAGATTAGATGCGCTCACAGTATCAGATGTAAGTATTTATATTTTTTAATCATAAATAACTATAATATTTAACTATAAATTAAATAATAAATGTGATTACAATTTGTAGGTCGAATGGAACCCTTATGCTAAAGTACGTGAGTATCATCCATTGGAAGAAATTGTTTTCTTTCATGGATGTATTCGATCTTTTGACATTGCTGAGCCCTTCCACCCAGATCGTGTACTAAGACAATTTGGCTTTGTTCAGACCATTCCTGCTGCTCCTCTTGGTCCCACATTTGCTTCTAGACCCGCCAAAGGTGGTAAGTACAAACTTGTATGGGCAGACGGCCTTGCAGGATACTACAGAACGTGGGATAATCATGTTCTATCTGCCCGCCGTTGTGGCCGTGTAGCTGTTTTACCGTGGGAGTGTGCAAATGACTATCTTTCCTGGTTCAATGAACATTCTCATCCAATCGTGCAGTGTCCTAATCGAGCCTCTTGGAATGCAGCCCACCACACAACTAACAATGCATCATCATCGATTTGGGACCAGCATCAAGCTGCACTTGCCTTAATGGAGCAGCCTGTACACTTGTGGAGACTTCGAGATAATAGTCTCACCCTAGAGAATGTGATGACACAGGTTGATCAAGCATACATAGCCTTAGGAGGTATGGGATGGGATGATGCACCGAATCCCAATGGTGTTGTTCCTGATAGACCTGAGTTGTCTAGGAACTTTGGTAGAGGGAGGAGAAGACCACGTAGATGAGTAATTTTATGATGTTTTTAATACTCTCATTGGGACAGATTTTTGAAGATGTTAATGTCATTGCTTTACTGTTTTTATTGGAGATTTTGATTGGATAGTAGAAGTTTTCATCATTTGTTGCTGGGTTTTGTCAATGAATTTTTTGTTCATTGCTTGAAATTAATTTGCAGAGTAAATTTTCCTGCTTCATTGTTAAATTTAGATTCCAGTCCATTTGATTATGATGCTGTGCAGTTAACTTTTCCACAAGAATATATTCTGAATTACTGCGTCAAGTTGACGGAATGGTAGAAGAGTTTCTTCAATTCTTGATGATTCTTTTAAATGAATGTATGTTTGTCTCTTTGGAGGCATATCCATTAATGGTTAGCTTCTGCTTGTGATTGTTGAATAGGCTATATTACACAAGAGTTAAATTAGGGACTCCACCAAAAGAATTCTATGTATATATAGATACAGGAAGTGATGTGCTATGGGTTAGCTGCAGCCCCTGTGATTGAAGTGGGCTAATGATAAATTTTGCAAATAGATGTAAATCTATTTGTTATATTCCTCATAATGTTGGTGATCATTTTTTTTCCCAGTAGAAAGCTGAGGACGGTCCTCATAGGAGATAAAGTGGACCATCTGCACTTGGGATGACTTGTGAACTTCTGAGTTCTAAATCTAGCCTACTGAGAAAAATAAATGTGGCCAACAAGCCCAACAGTGATGTTAGAAATCTCATGCACCAATTGAGATTTATATCTGCAAGTAGAAAGAAGAAAAATAAATATTAGTAATGTACCAATTATTAAGTTTTGTTCCATGGATGATGACATGTTGTCTGGGAGCCACTATGCACATGATGAATTAAATTAAGAAAAGAAAAGAGTAATTTGATACAACTTCATTTGAGGATAAATTAAGAAAAGTAAGTCAAAAAAATAAAAATGGAGGAGAATAATACTCTATTAGGAACTCATTTGTTGTATCCTTTAGACTGATTTTTTTCAAGTGTTTCTTGACTATACGTGCAGCATTTTCTTGGCAGTTTTTTCTGCCACAATCACAATTGTTCAAATACAGAATCACTCGTCGGTCAGTAGTGACGTTTTTAAAGCTAACTCCCAAAAGCAGTATCTCCTGAATTGAAACAATTTGCAAGTTGTAAGAATCATCAACAACCAATTATGTAATCAAACAAATGAGCCTTTCATCCAAATAATTGGGGTAGACTATCCACTTATATCTACTTAAAAAATTAACTACCTTCATCATTTTCCAGGAGGAGATGCTACTTTGAGAAGAATCCAACATATCCTTGTATGCAGGATTGGACATCGCAGTAGCAGCTAAAACTCCAACAGGATCGCCAACACAAAACTCACTTACAATGTTAGCACCACTGACTCCATATTCATATTGAACAATTGAATTGCTGCATGTATTTCTCACAGTGCCATCATGGCATATTAAAACATCTCTGTTTTAATATATGTTTATAAGTTTGGTTAGTTATGAACATCTTCCATGTGGTTAGTTATGAACATCTTCCATGTGGTTAGTTATCAGCACTCTTGTGGCTTATATCATTGAAGCTATATGATCACCTGCAGACTCTGTTGTAAAGTTAATCAAATCACCATGTGTACATCAGCACCACATATTACACAAAATGGCAGAATTGAACCATGACACCAGCCTTTATATTTTTATTTTTTCCCTAAAAAGATAATAAAGAATACCATAATTTGAAACAAAAGAATATTACTTCAATGATTCAGTGTGTTCAAATCAATAGCCAAGGTATTAAGAAGCAGCTAAGCAAGCATTAATTTCTCACCATCATCACAAGTTGAATAGCAGCCACCATCATCACACTGCCATCAATTAACAATTAAAACAGAATGATTTAATAAAATTAACAACTCAATTGGTTGCTAAAAGATAGTCATATATAAAGCCATCCTGCCAAAAGTTCCCAGGTGTATGATCTCTCACAAGCTACAATAGGTACATATTGGTAATTTCATAGGCTGCTTAGAATTTAAAATTTTGAAAGTTACTCACAAGTTATCTTATTTCGAGATAGATGCAGGGTATAAAACACATCAACATCAAATAGCATATGGTAAAAAATATAGCAATTGGGTGTAAATTAAGATTCAAATATATACAATCAAACTTGTGCAGATCGACTTCTTTCCCCCCTCCCTGTTGATGACTTCTAATTCCACCCAAGAACCCACCAATTCAAATCCAATTCCACCACCATCAGCTAACGAGAGCCCCAAAAAATGTCATTTAAAGATTAACTACTTCGGCATTAACATCTGGATTAAATCCTACAAGCCGGTAATACAATGATGTTTGTTTCATGCACAAATTTCTCCATGTTTCAGCACATAGATCACGACAGTCGTTTCAAGAATATATTATGTGAGGCAGTGGATGATCCGACTTCAAATCAACCTATATATAAATATATATAAAATAATGAGTTATTATATTACAATATTACTAATGCATATTCATGGAATGAAAGTTATACATACCGCAATAAAATGTCTTCTTTGTTCGATTAGTCCAATGCAAATGCATTTCGGATCTGCTGGCGCCACTGTTTTGAAAGGCAGGTATGTGTTGCATACAAGATTCGATAACGTGACAAATATAACATTATATGTCGATGCAACAAGGTGTCCCATCTCAGGCAACATAAACCAATGATATTCAGGAGCAACAATGTCAAAGTTGTCCAATCTTTTCATTATATCATCAACTGCACCTTCCAAGATGAATACTTTTGAATACAAATCTTTGTGCAATGTTAACTCTTGCATGAGGTCATATCGAACCTTACGCCATTCTTCCTCTCCAAATCCCATTTGTTTTGCAACAGCACGGAATCCACAATGTCCATCCCCAACAACATCATGTGTATCCAAGATATACCCGCGAATCCACTTTGGTAGATCTACAAATTCGACCGTGCGAGGAGGATTAACTTTACGACGAACCTGTTAAAATTAAATATTAAAAAGGAAAACAATTAATGAATAGAATGGATATAATTAATACCTTTTGTTTTCGTCCTTTTGAATTACTGAACATAGGCGTCGCGTGCACTGGTCCGCCGAATTCAATGGTAGTTTGAGAACAACTATCTACAATGGAGCCGACATACTCAAATGCACTCTTGTCACGTTTAGTTAATTTATCATGTCCTTTCTGTTTTCCTTTTGGCCTACCACGACTCTTTTTTAGAGGATGCGGCTCAAGTAATGACGTTGTTGTAGGATTTACGACTTCCCTCAACCTTTTCAACATCAATAATTGTTCTGTCTCACCCTCAGTATCGAAAGCTTTATCAACAATTGCCCGTGTGTCTAACCAACGACTTCTAATATCATTCCCAATCTCTAGATTTGATCCCTGGTTTGGCCCTTGACTCGGCTGCATGGCCCTCATATCTAGCTTCTTCCAGAACCTATCAATTTTGTCTAATGGTATAGGAGTGTCAGTGACTTTGAATTCTGTGATCTCATGCGAGCAAGGCAACCCACAAGTCTTTCTTAGAATACACCCACATAATAGAGGATCATCACAAGACCTGCATTCCATTTCCCTTAATATCATCTCCAATGCATTGATCGAAATCTCTCCTCTCAGAATCCTGAATATAGAAGGTTTAAATTTATGTTGCACCACATGAATGCTCTTCTCAAGCGAAGCCTTTATCGCAATGTGCGAGGTCTCAAGAAGATAATGAATTTTTGGACCAACAAGTCTCAAAATTACCCTGACTTGTTTTTAGACACCTCTTTAGTTTTGCATGATTACTCTCGACCCTACAATAAATCAGTTAGAAATTAGCAAGTGTAATAAAATAAATCGTATAATAATTTAAAGTGCATAATATTTACATGTGCTTACCTATTCGTCGTGACATTATCATAGTGCATGATCTTATTTGTATAAGCTGATACAAATTTTTGCTTGTAAGGTGTAATCCACTGATTCATACAATACTTAACAGCTTTTGAGGACTTTGGATTCTTCAAGTGGTCAGTCTGAAACCTTCTCAGCAAATCAACAAATTCTCCTTCATTTTCAGCATCAATCACATCATCAAATGAACGGCTAAAGGACTTCCACTCTTCATTGGTGGGAAAGTATTCTTTTTTCTTGCATTTAGCCAACACATTTTTTCGAATGTGCCACTTACATAGCAAATGTGTGGCGGAAGGGAACGTTGACTCTACTGCATTAACCAATGCCAACTCTCTATCCGTGACAATTACGGTGGGCAAACAATAGCCTTGCATCAAATCTTTTAGGATGCTGCATGCCCACATATAGTTGTCCTCCCGCTCAGACTCCATGTAAGCAAATGCAACACAAAATGTCATTCCTGTTAAAGTTACTCCAACTATATCCAATAGGGGCAATCTGTATATGTTGGTCTTGTACGTACAATCCATGAACAAGATAAAAGGAAAAGCATGCAGTAGTTCTACACTTGTACGATGAGCGAAAAATATGTCCTTAACCTCGTTGGTCTTCTCGCATCGCCTATGATGAAATGAATATCTTTCTTCTTTCAATTTTGTCATAAGGTATTGCATTTGAGATTGACCCTTACGCTCCACAACTCTATGCTTCAGTCGAGCATTGTAAATATGCCTAAGTGTGGCCTTTGTATTTGGTCATTCACTTTTCAATGCCTTCAAGATTTCTAATGGTTGACTGTTGGCTTTTGATAAGTTCAGAACAAATGCATCTTGGGCAAATGTTAAGCGGCCAGCAACAATGTGACCTTCCAAAAATTGGCCAATTGGGTGGTTGTGTGTGCCACACACAACCTTCAACTCCCAGTAACCATTTGAATCAAATTGATTCCCTTGCAACGTAAATTGACAACCACATTTTTTGTCTCAGTACTTCTTCTATCAGATTTCTTATTGTCCTCTTTTTTCTCCTCTTTACCAACATTTACTTTACAAGCTACTTTTTTTTTGGACTCAACGAAGGTACCACTTCTTTCACAAGCCAATGTCACACGTGGGCGTCTTCTACTTTCAGCATTATCAGATCTCTTAATGATAATAACCATATCATTTGAAAGAGCTATTTGATGAACCCAATTAATTAGTTCTTCCTTAGATTCAAAGAAAGCCGTTGTCATAAACAAATAACTGTAATCTTCCACCATTTGATTTTCATTTGATTCCTGCATGCAATAACAAATTCAAAAATTAAATAATACTGTATACAATAAATATATTGTGCATAGTTTTCAATGTACGGTCACAACATGATGAACGAATTATAATATGTTCGGTCATATGATTTTGTACGCATGTTCGGTCACAACATGATGAA